>JAHRHZ010000061.1:8821025-8945111 GCA_024137785.1 Ginglymostoma cirratum | reverse complement strand
CCTCGCAGAGTGCACCTCAGAACACATACACCATGTTGGAGTCAGGACGTGTTGCTGGTATCACACACACTTTGTCACTGTCTTTCTCCATCTCTTCCTTCTCCTTCTCTCTTCCTTCACTGCCGTGCCGGGCTTGGGGTCTCCAGTTGTATCCAACTGCAGGCCCCTTTATCTCCCACCAAATCTGTTGAGCTATTGTTCCTTCTCTTGGGGCTGAATGGGCTTTTTGATCACTAGAGTCGGTGTGAATGGTTTTTCGATTGAGGTGAATGGTTTTGATGGTTTTGGAATGTCCAGTATTTTCCTTGAATGGGTATTCGTTCAGGTTTGAATAATGTTGTGAATGTCTTTACATCCGTAGATGGAACAGGTTTGCATGTAGCACAATGGTGTGGAATGTTCAGTATTTCTGTGCCTGAGCACTAGCTGGAAAATTGTATGGCTTTGTACCTCTGTAGGCTCCAGAGGGTCTGAAGTTTTTGAAGTTGGTTGTTTCCTGCAGTCTGACTTCCATTGTTTAAGCTGGGGCATGAATTAGGGTCTTCCTACAGTTTCTGCAAACCAGCCCCTGTTCATCTGCCCCTGGATTTGTATATTTCCCAGTCTGTCCCAACCCCAGCCTTTTCCTGGCTCAGTTTCAGCCCATGGTTTCTGGAGTCCCAAAAGTTCAGTGAATTTAATCCAATGGAATTGCCACAACTTTGGCCTTTAGAGGGGTTTAAGTCCAGGGTATGTCCATAAACTAATGGGGATTTTTACTCCACCTTACAAGCTCTTATTTTTCCCAATACCCTGTTTGAATTTTGTCCTTGGTTTCTCTGCCTGTCAATTTTCTTATTTTCTTTTCTACCTATTGTTTTTTCCTTGCTTTCTCTTTCTCTGACTCCTTACGTAGGTCCCCATCCCCCTGGTGTATTATTTTAAACCCTCCCCAACCACTCTAGCAATCACTCCCTCTAGGACATCAGTCCCAGTCCTGCCCAGGTATAACACGTCCAATTTGTACAGGTCCCACTTCCCCCAGAAGTGGTCCCATTGTCACAGGAATCTGAAACCCTCCCCCAACACCATCTTTACCGTCACGTACTGCTCCAATATATCCTGTCATTTCTACTCTGACGAGCATGTGGCACCAGTAGTAATCCTGAGATCGATACCTTTGAGGTCCAATTTCTTAACTTTCTTCTGAGCTCCCTGTACAAGAATTTCTGCTATAACATATGTTTCATTAACACAAATTGGCTGTAATGAATAGTGGACATTGTTTGGATAATGTGAACTTTCTGCTCTACAGGTGGAACAATTTTCTGTAGCGATTTCCCTATAATGTGATTTTCTATTGCGCAATTTTCTATAGCACAAGGTCACACAAGACCACAACTATCATGTTATTAGGGGAAATACCTGGTATTCTGCTTTTAGGACCTCATTCTTTTCTGTTACCTATGTCATTTGGACCGATGTGTACCATGACAACTGGCTGTTCCCCCTCCCCCTCAGAATATCCTGTAACTGCTCCGAGATATCTTTGACCCCAGCACCAGGGAGGTAACATACCATCCTCGAGACTTGTTTGCCACCACAGATATGTCTGTCTTTTCCCCTTACAATTGAGTTCACTATAACTATTGTCCTGGCACAATTTTCACCTCTCTCCTCTGTAGCAGAATCAACCGTGGTTCAATGAATTTGGCTGTTGCTGCTTTCCCCTGAGAGGCCATTCCCCTCAACAGTGTCCCAAACAGCATATCTGTTTTTCAGGGAAATGGCCACAGGAGATTCCTGCACTACCTGCCTATCTCTATTGCTGTCTGGCTCTTTAAATGAGGATCAATACCTAGTGGTATTCTCCTGCCCTTTCCCTTGCACTCTATTTCTAATCAAATAATCATCCAATGTCCTCTTTAATGCCTCAGTTGAATCTGCCAACACCACATTTCCAGACAATGCATTCATTACCCTCCTTCTCCATCTGTCCTGCTGTATTTAATGATCTGTGCACACATAATGTGAGCAAATGTGAGGTCTTGCACCTTGGAAAAAAGAATACAGGCATGGACTATTTTCTGCACGGTGAGAAATTCATAAAGCCGAAGTACAAAGGGATCTGGGAGTGCTAGTACAGGATTCTCTAAAGGTTAACTTGCAGGTTGAGTCTGTGATTAAGAAAGCGAATGGAATGTTGTCATTTATCTCAAGAGGGTTGGAATATAAAAGCAGTGATGTGCTTCTGAGACTTTATACAGCTCTAGTTAGGCCCCATTTAGAATACTGTGTCCAATTTTGGGCCGCACACCTCAGGAAGAACATACTGGCACTGGAGCGTGTCCAGTGGAGATTCACACGGATGATCCCTGGAATGGTAGGCCTTACATACGATGAATGGCTGAGGATCCTGGGATTGTATTCATTCGAGTTTAGAAGGTTGAGGGGAGATCTAATAGAAACTTACAAGATAATGCATGGCTTAGAAAGGGTGGACGCTGGGAAGTTGTTTCCGTTAGGTGGGGATACTAGGACCCGTGGGCACAGCCTTAGAATTAGAGGGGGTCGATTTAGAACGGAAATGAGGAGACATTTCTTCAGCCAGAGAGTGGTGGGCCTGTGGAATTCATTGCCACGGAGCGCAGTGGAGGCCGGGACGTTGAATGTCTTCAAGGCAGACATTGATAAATTCTTGATCTCGCAGGGAATCAAGGGCTACGGGGAGAGTGCGGGTAAGTGGAGTTGAAATGCCCATCAGCCATGATTAAATGGTGGAGTGGACTCGATGGGCCGAATGGCCTTACTTCCACTCCTATGTCTTATGGTCTTATGGTCTTATAAGCCCAGATCCCTGCACTCCCTTAAGAATTTTACCCCTCTTTTATATTTTCTTTTAACTGACAAAAATGCATCACATCACACTTCACTGCTTTGAACCTGATCTACCATCTATCCACCCTTTCCACCAATTTATCTATGACCTTTTAGAGTTCCACATGGGACTTGTCACATTTACAGTTCTTCCAAGCATTGTGTCAATGCAAACTTTGAAATTGTCCCCTCCTCAACAAGATCCAGATTATTATATATATATCAAGAAAAGGAGGGATCTCAATATCGACCCCTAGGAAACTCCACTACAAACCTTCCTCCAACCCAAAAATATCCATTGACCATTTTCTCTCTCTTTTCCTACCACTCAGCCAATTTTGTAACCCCATTGCTACTGATCCTTTTATACCATGACCTACAACTTTCCTCATGAGTCTGTCATGTTGCATCATATCAAACACTTTCTGGAAATCCATGCACACTGCATTAACAGTGTTATCCTCATTCAAGTTCAGCAAGTTAGTTAAACAAGATTTCCCTTTTAAAAATCCTGACGTTTTCTAATCAGCCCACCTTTTTCTGTTGTGTACTAATCCAATTCTGAATAATTGTTTCTACAAGCTTCCCCACAATGGAATTTAAACCAATTAGTTAGGAGTGGCACAGTGGTTAGCACTACTGCCTCACAGTGCCAGGGACCTGGGTTCAATTCCAGCCTCAGGCAACTGTCTGTGTGGAGTTTGCACATTTTCCCTGTGTCTATGCAGGTTTCCTCCCACAATCCAAAGATGTGCAGGTCAGGTGGATTGGCCATGCTAAATTGTCCATAGTGTTCAGGGATGTGTAGATTAGGTGGGTTATAGAGGGATGGGTCAGGGTGGGATGCTCTGAGGTTTGGTGTGGACTTGTTGGGCCAAAGGGCTTGTTTCCACACTGTAGGGGTTCTATGATTGTAGCCTGCATTTGCTATGATTATTCTTGCAATCTTTCTTGAATAAAACTGTAGTGTTTGCAATTCTCCAGCCCCCTGGATCCTTGGAGTCCAGGAGAGACTGAAAGATCATTGCCAGTGACTTTTCAGTTTCTACCTTCGCTTCCTTCAAAATCCTTGCATGCATCTCTTCTGGTCCCAGTGCCTTGCAACTTGAAGTGGGCAACAGCGTCACCAAAGTTTCTTCTTTATTCACTTTGAAACCTTCTAGTGACACAGATTTCTCCTTTGTCGCCATGGCCTGGCAGCATTTTCTTCTTTTTAAAGGAAAATATAAGATAGTGATTTAACACTCAGCCATACGCACTGCCTCCATGTGTAAATTCCCTTTTTGTATCTAACTGGTTCTACTCTTCCTTTAACTATGCTTTTACTATTTATACCTTATAGAAGTCTTTGGGATTCCCCTTTATGTTCGCTGCTAGACCTTTCTCATTAACTCCTCTTCTCTTATTTGCTTTTTTAAAATTAGCCCACTAAACCTTTAGTATTCCTTTTGATTCACACGTGTATTTTCTGTTTTACACCTGTCAGAAACGCACGTTTTTTCATTTCTGATGTTAATTTCTATTTGCTTTGTCATCCTGGGAATTCTGCATTCGTTTATCCTACCTTTCCCATTAGAGAGAATATATCTTGACTGTACACGAATTATCTGCTCTTTAATGGTCGCCCATTTTCCCAACAACCTCTTATTCCAGTCAATACCTCCCTGCTCTACTCTTGCCACAGCTTTCCACCACTTGATTTTTCTTACTCTTTTGCATATCATTTTCAACCACCAATCGTGAAGCTTGTGATACAATAGTCACTGTTTCCTAAATGAACCCCACTGATACTTGATCCATGTGGCTAAGTCTTTTCAAAGGGCTAAGTCCAACAATGCATCCTTCCTTGATGCACTGAATCATAGATTCATAGGATTTTACAGTGCAGAAAGAGGCTATTTGACCCATCATGTCTGTACTGGCTCCCAAAAGAGCCACCCACTTAGTCTCATTCTCCAGCCCTACCTCTGTAGCCATATAAATTCATCACTTTTAGATATATGTCCAACTCTCTTTTGAAACCTTGTATGGAATTTACCTCCACCAATTTCCCAGGCAGCACATTTCAAATCCTAACAATTCTCTTGAATAAAAAAGTTTCCCTTCATCTCACTCCTACCTCTCATCCTGACAGTCTTGACATTGTGACCCCTAGTTACTGAGATACCAAACTGGTGGAAAATGAATATCCTTCTTTGCCCTGTCAAAATTGTTCATAATTTTAAACACCTCAATAAGGTCACCTCTTAATTTTCTCTGCTCCAGGGAGAATAAGCCCAATTTCTCTTAACTTTCTCTGCATCTAAAATCCCTCTTTCCTGGTATCATTTTGGTAAATTTCTTTAGCAGTGTCTCCACGGCTTCAAATTCTTCCTTAAATTGGGTGCCCAGAATTGAACACAATACTCCAAATGTGGAAAGACCAATGATTTGTAGAGGTGTAGCGTCACTTCCTTGCTTTTATACACTATGCCCCTGTTTATAATCACAAAGATCCTACAAGCGATCTTAACAACTATTTCAACATCAACAACAAAGCAGAAGTTGCTGGAAAAGCTAAGCAGGTCTAGCAGCATCTGTGAAGAAAAAAATCAAAGTTAATGTTTTGGGTCCGGTGACCCTAAGTTCTGAGGAAGGATCACTGGACCCAAAACGTTAACTCTAATTTTTTTCTTCACAGATGCAGCCAGACCTAATGAGCTGTTCCAGCAACTTCTGTTTTTGTTCCTGATTGATGGCATCCGCAGTTCTTTTGGTTTTTAACTATTTCAACTTGCCTGTCTGCCTTCAGAGAATTGTGCGCATGAATGCTGATGTCTCTCTGTTCCTGCACTCTCCTCAAAGTTGTACGTTGAGCCTATATTGTGTCTCTGCGCTTCTTCTGCCAAAATGCATTACCTCAGAATTCTCTGCATTGAATTTCATCTGTCAGGTGTCCGCCCATTTGGCCAACTTGTCAATGTCCCTCTGAAGTTGCTCAGCATCATCCTCACAATTCACTATTCTCCCTAGCGTAGCATCATCTACAAATTTAGAGATTTTTCCTTCAACACCCATCTCTAAATCATTTATGTAAACCAGACAAAGCAAGAGTCCTGATGCCGATCCCTGCGGAACACTACTTTTAACTCGTCTCCAATCTGAGAAATACCTGCCTGTACCTACCCTCTGTTTCCTATCTTTTAGCCAGCTTCTAATCCATGCTGCCAAGGACCCATCAATTCCAAATAAAAACTGAAAGAACTGCAGATGCTGTAAATCAGAATCAAAAACTGAATTTGCAGAAAAAGCTCAGCTGGTCTGGCAACCTTTGTGAAAAAAGATCAGAGTTAATGTTTTGGGCCAGTGATCCTTCCTCAGAACGTTCTGAGGGAGGGTCACCGGACCTGAGACATTAACTTCTGTCTTTGACACTTCAATTCCAAGCATTTCTAATTTGCTAACCAACCTGCAATGGGCAGCGTATTGAATGCTTTCTGAAATATACAACACCCACACCTTGACTCTCATCCACTGCCTGTGTCACCTTGTGAAATGACTCAGTCAAATTGTCAGATATGACCAACCCTCGACAAAGCCATGTTGACTATCAAGTATTAACTTATTTTCCTCTGTGTATATTTCCCTTATCCCCTTATTATGGCATCCATCTTTCTTTTTTTCCACTATCAATGTCAAGCTGACAGGTCTGTAATTTTCTGCATTATCCTGTGCCCTTTCTTAAACAATGGTGTCACATTTGCAATCTTCCAGTTGCCCGGGACTAACCCTGAGTTCAGAGAGGCCTGGAAAATTTCTGTCTATGCCTCCTCAATTTACTCCCTTACCTCTCCCAGCAAGCTAGGATGTATCCTTGGTGACTTCTCTACATGGGATGCTGTCATCCTTTTTAAGCACTTCTTTTTCTATCACTAAATTGCTTAGTTGCTCAACACCCGCACTTTCAACTAGCCATTGTCATCATTTTCTAAGTAGCAAAAGATAGACGCAAAGTATTCATTTAGTACCGCTGCCGTACTCTTTACTTGAGTGAGCAGCTTACCCTGCTTGTTCCTTATGCAACTCACTGTATTCTTTACTAATCTTTCACAGTTAATGTGTTTTAAGAGTGTTTTACTATTTGTTTTAATGCAGACTTTCATCCTTCCTCGTGCTTCTGCTTAGCCTTCCTTATTCCAGCCTTAGCCTCTCTCCTGTGTTTGAGATACTCCTCCTGATTTCTATTGCTAATATTATTCTGGTACACATCATATGCCTGCTTTTTCTTCCTTTTTTCAGCTCAATGTCCTTAGTTAACCAGAATGTTCTACCTTCGGATACCATATTTATTTCTTATGGCTATGTACCTAGTTTGTACCCTATTCGACTCTGTATTGAAATTCTCCCGTTTTTCATCCGCTGTTTTATTCACCAAAATATGCGTCTAAACAGCCTGCTCCAATTCAAGTTTTGAACCAATAAAATTTGCTCAGTCTGAGATCTTAATCGTTGACTGATTTTTATCCTCTTCCAACTTAACATTGAACTTAATTGTATTATCATCACCATTCCCCAGATTCTTCCCCATTCTGATGGTCTCCACTTGGATACACACTGTTGTAGGAAATTCTCCTGAATACAATCTAGGCACACTTGGATCTCGCTTATACTTTATCAGTATCCCTAGAGAAAGAAGATGGAGAAACATTGTCCTGATCATCAAAAGGATCATCTCAGCAAACCCTGTGGACAGGGATCACTGATAACAAGCATGGGGCTGGATGAACACAGCAGGTCAAGCAGCATCACAGGAGCAGGAACCTGCTTTCCTAGTCTTTCCCATTGCTCATCCCACCCACACTTCTTTTTGTGTCTGTCAGTGCCTATCTATATGTGTGTGTAAGGGATGACACTTATAAGGGGGTTAGAATTTTAACTGGTAGACATACATGTTGACATTTCAGAATTGTTTATTTGTGCTAGAATCTACTTATTTGTAATCAACAGTAATTTTTGATAAGTATTGAAATCTGGTCCATGCTTTCTGTCAGACTGGGTCTAACTGGGAATTCTGCGTACTTCTTAAAATCTTTAACTTTTATGATGAATCTGGGGTGGAGTTCTTGACTTCCAGTGTGTTAGCTTGGTAAGGTGTAGCAGGACATAGTTAGATTTTTGAAATATTAGGGAGTTGAGGGTTATCTGGAGCAAAGACAGAAATTGTTGGAAAAACTCAGCAGATCTGGCAGCTTCTATGGAGAGAAAGTGGAGTTAATGTTTTGGGTCCAGTGACTCTTCTTCAGAACTCTTCAGAGCAGGGTTATGACGAGTTATACAAAAGAGGAGTTGAGGTCTGAGGGGGATCAGCCATGATTTTATTGAACGTTGGGACAGGTTTGACGGCCTGAATAGCCTACTCTTGGTCTTATTACTTTTGTCCTTATGGTCAAGCCCTTTGAAAATATCGGTGACATATCCGAACTGGATAAGATCAACCACATAAGTTTTAGAATGATGACTTTAACACTGAAAATATCAAGCCAGACAAGAACCACACAATTAGTGAAACTGATACACATCCTTCCATGAAGGTTGATAGCTTGTCACAGAGTGATGATATATAGTCTGGCTGTGATAACTGTATCAAGACCAGACCTGGTCATGTCATGTGTTTACCAAGGTATTAGTTGAGTGTTTAGAGTCAATATATTACTTTACATCTTTGCATATGTTATTAAAAAATGGTCCCCATTCTTTAAAGGGAAAAGGGGTCATATTGTATGACAGCAATTTGAAGATTATTTAAGAGGGTTACATGACAACACATCATGCTGCATTCCAGAATCAGTGAAGTCAATTAGTTTGCCTGTGTAATACACAATAATATCTTTAAGAACAGAACACAGACTACAAGTGGAAGTCTATTTTATTGCAGCCTTACAAATACACTTCAAGATATCAGACCACAAAGAATCTGACTACATGTTATTCAGACCAACGTACAGTAAACCACCAATGGTACCAGTATATTCATGCTGGCTTCTACACCACTATCATTGCCACTTTAAAAAACTCCCAGCTTATGACTTATCAATATGTTGGCCCAATTTCTCCAATCACTGGATTGCCAGAGAATAGACTTATGACCCAAGATGCATACTGTCATCCCATGAAAGCTGGCTGAACTTCATGGAAATTGCCTGGAAGATTTAAACTTCTGACAGGCAATTCCCCAGCTCCCAGGGATCCTCTTCAAATGCCTTTGACTCTGAGCCAGAATTACATACTTAGCCCATGTTAGACAGAATGTTAAATGTTAAACAGAATAAACCTTGTCCAATTCCCAAGTAGCCACACACCTGCCCACACAATCACTTGCACTGACACCCCCACCCACTCCACCCTCTGACTCCCCTCTTAATATACCACAAACCCTACTGAACACTCCCCTCTCTGCTTCTGTGATCCTCCAACTAATCTTGACCTGCTATGATTACTTCCCCGACGACCTAATTGACCCCCCTGACCCCCGACTATCCCAACCATCTAACCTCACCACCCCTCCTGAACACAATGTCTCTCAAGTCCCAACCTGACCTGAATAGCCCGTGACTGCTCAATGAGCCATATGGCCTGCTCTTGTTTTTGTTTGTAGTGGTTTTCCAACTATTTTTGGATGTGACGCTTATACCCACTACTTCCCTGGGCAATGCATTTAGGAGGATAATTAAGTGCACTGAATAGATAATAGCTAAGCCCTGTTACTTTAGCTCCAATTTGTCAACACACTACGGCATTCAATGTCTGGCGATACCTGCAGATAAAATCTTCAATTTTTAACACAGCTCACTTGCAACAACTCTTTTTCCAGCAAAAGGTAATCTGTATCCCTGTAACTGTTCTGTCAAAGAATCATTGGTAACCCTGCTCCATAAGGATTACCTGCTTAGATCTAGAAATCAACTGAGGGTCTTTTTAACAGACCTGTGCTGTTCTGCTGCAGAGAGCCTTTGGAGAGAGACTGTGATGTTTATCTCTTTAACTTTGCTACTTGTTTTTTTGACCTATGGTTATACTATATATAGCTGTAATGTAACTTTATTTCTTCATTTCTCTATTCTGTAACTAAGGATTGTATGCAGAAACCTTTGTACCTAACAGTGGCGACTTATAAACTTTTCACTGTACTCATTTGACTTTTTGTGACAAGAAAGCTAACTGAATTCAATTCATTGGGTAAATTGCAACAATAGGCATTGTCAATTCCTGATTTCCTTCTGCTACTAGAGGAAATATTCATATTAATAACATTTGTATATCATCATCGATATACCTTCAATTCAGTTTAAGAGCTATGTCTAATCACGGTTGTGAGTTTCAGTCATGGGTTTGTGTGTTTGAACAAGCTAGTTGTCTACTTGCAGATGCTTCGGCACACGAGGCAGGATGTTCCATGTGGTACTGGAACCTGGAGTGCAGGAATTGTTTTATTTTCTCCACCACCACTGCTCTGCCTCACCATTGAAGTGTTTGGACTTGAAGGACTTTGAAAGATTGATAGCAAGATCCCCGTACTCATAAATATCAATGCTGGTGCATTTCAGAGAGAAAATAAAGATTCCCTAGATCACAATTTCCAGGAATTGGTTAGATCCATGGTTAACATAAGATTATACCCAATGTTCACCTATTTATTGGATGAGTAACTGATACCAATTGCTGAGCTAACTTCCTTCTCTATCTAAGCTTCGCAGCAATACACTTCACGTAGACATTCGCAACACAGTTGAATATGTAGAACAGACTTTAATCATAGAATGTGGGTAATCAGTCAATAGAAAACAAATAGTAACAATTTAAGGGAGGCAGTAAAATAGTGCTAATATCACTGGACTAGCAGTCCAAAATGCCAAGATTGTATTCTGAGGGGTTCTTAGGTTTGAATTCTATCACAACAGATGATAAAATTATGATTCAACACAGATCTGGAATAAAAATCTAGCCTGATAATTACCATGGACCCACTCTCGACTGTCATAACAAAAAATTCTATTTGGTTCACTAGTGTGCCTTAGAGGAGGATATCTGCCATCTTGGACTGGCCTACATGTGACTCCACACCCAAAGCAATGTGGTTGACTCCTGACTGCCCTGTGGGCAACCCTGGAATGAACAATAAATTCTGGGCTGGTCAGAGACACCCAGATTCCACGTATGAATGAAAAAGAAGGGATCCTCATGGTACAACGACCTCACTTAGCTCCAGAAATCCTAATTCTTATATTCTGCTTATTCACTTTCAAAGCATATTTCACAAATAAAACATCACAATGTGTCTGTACTCCAGATCTTCCTGAGTGCAGCTTATTTTCTAAAATTGTAACAGATATTCATGCTACATAATAGATAATTCCACCCTCTTAGGATTTTATCCTAATCACTGATGATGTACATGAAAAAGTTATGTTCAGTGTTGTGTTAGTCACAGACTTCCATGCAGACGTATTCTTTACAGTTGATAAGAGACACCTGCAGTGAAATAAAATTGATTTCCTATCATTTGCCCAATTTTCCATTATCCGAAGAAAGCGTGTTGTTCCATATCCAACTAAAACAAAAGCTGCTGGGAAAGCTCAGCAGGTACGGCAGCATCGGTGAAGAAAAATCAGAGTTAACATTTCGGACCTGGTGACCCTTCCTCAGAACAGATGGCAGCTAGGAAATTGTTGGTTTTTATGCAAGATAGCATGGGAGGAGGGGTTAAGGAGAGAGAAGAACAGTTGGACAGACAAAGGAGTGGATAATGATCTGGCTAAATCCTTACTCCACATCCAGTCGTAGTTCCACATCAGCTTAATTGTTTATTTGTCGCTCTCCAACTCTTTGGCAATGGCAGTACATGGCCTATTGAATCTGGGAGAAAAGTACAATATGATCAAGCCTAGTGCTCTTTCATTTTGATGTACTTTGTTAATTGGGAAAGTGATATAGAGCCTCAACGACCCTTATGATAAAGCAAACAAGGAGACCATTGACATCCGAGATAACAAGCATGGGGCTGGATGAACACAGCAGGTCAAGCAGCATCATAGGAGCAGGAAAACTCGACGTTTCGGGCCTAAACCCTTCATCAGAAATGGGGGAGGGGAAGAGGGTTCTGAAATAAATAGGGAGAGAGGGGGAGACGGATAGAAGATGGATAGAGGAGAGGATAGGTGGAGACCATTGACATCACCTAGTTCTAATAATTCCATGGCAAACTTGCCATGTTGAACTTGAAACTATACAGCGTCTGACATCTGACCCTTGCTTTGCCTCTCCAGTTATAGTAACTACAAACTGGGGAAACTCAGGCACTTCACTCCATTCTAGGGTGGGAAGTGTTTCTTGAAGATCCACTGTGGGAAAGAACTCATGCATAATACTCTCCTTTCTATCCTTTCTTAGCTGCTCCTAACCCTACTAATCTTTGCTAGGCATAAAATCCTCCAATCCCAAAGGCAGACTTCCGAGACTATTTGTATCTTGAATAGATTCTTTCTAACATGTGGTAAAAAGCAGTCCGGTGCCAGCACAAGTTTGTTTTCAGAAGTCAGAATTAGCTTGTGGAATGCAAAGAAAAAGGATTCAGATATTAGCCAGTTCCAGAGGACAAAAAAGCAGATAAACTGTATAGGAGACAGACATCCTTTAAGACATGCTTTCACCTGACTCCTAGCAGCCAGAGAGGCTGTGTGAGTTTATTATGGGGTGAACTAGCTACTTGGGCAGAACAATTGCATGAAGGGGGCTTCCAACAATCCTTATTTAAATAAATTAATGACACTTTTGAATGTTTTCATTGTGTGCTCAGGATGTCAGTGGTACATACAATCTAATGAGTTGGGTACTACATTTTCAAAGTGCAATAACGATGCAATTTTACCTGCTTTTTTGGATTGCCATGGCTTGAATGGCGTTATATAAGTGGAAATTAGTTCTCATTTTTCTGGATTCCTTAGGTAGGCAACTGTGTTCGTGAATTGCTATATCAGGGGCAGTTTGGGGTATCTCCGTTTATTGCCGCAACACGGAAAATGCAGTGCTGGCAAGAAGCCTTTAATGGACAGCAGTTTGTATGTTGGTTCCCGTTTACTGATATGAGTTTGAAAAGGTGGCAGCAGCTTTCCACAAGTGATTAAAAACAGTAATGAAGTAATTATTGAGTGGGTGTGTGGACCCAATTAATGCTAGCCACGCTATTTTCCGAACAGTTAATGTGGTATATAGACTCAGACGAGGACTAAATAACATGCACGAGCAAGTTACTCAGCAGGAAGGTGGCCACATTCTGTATGACGCAAGCTGGGCAGATTAATTACTTCTTTTCTATTAAGTGTGAATGAATCAGGGAATTAATAACACTCATAAATGGCATCTAGAAGAGCTTCTCAACATGATAAAAAAAATTGTTTCCATCAAGTTTTATGCAATATTCAACCTCATCCCAGCTGTGAAAATGAAAAATCTACTTAACATATCAAGCCTTGCTACTTCAATTAAGCTTTACGAAGGAATTGACTAATATATAAATGAATCTATCAAAACTAAGCTAGCAAGCGGAAATACCAGAGGTTTTGCTGCTTATTCATTATTTCTTTAATCTTTTAATCTGGGTAACAAGGTCATTTGAAACCTCAAGGAATGGTTATTCTTGGTCTTTTGCGTGTCATTTGGTTTTAGGTAAGGGCCTCATGTTCAGGGTTCTGAGTCCTTAGCTAATGTCGGAACCAATAGAAGTGTTAGAAGGACGGGAATCTTGAGGGGCAACAAATGTTTATAAGCTGATGGTCCTTAAGGAAGTTTACTTGTGTTTCCTATTGGCACAGGTGAAGAAGGCATAGGAAAGCATCTGCGTAATTCGTTTCCTGAGTCATTTAGAAATTGAAAACGAGAGGTTCTTATGGTCAAATGAAAATGAAAACACAAGAGAGGTGGAGAAATGAACAGAAGACTCACCTCAAGGTCCCCTCAGGGTGCACAAAAGGTACAAGAGGCCCAACTAATACTTTGAGCAGCAGTGATTGCCATCGTTAAAAAGTGCAGAACTACAGGCATACATCTACAATATGAGACTTTGAGCACAGGGCACAGCATTGTCTGAAGAAATAAACCAGAAAGCACTGAACTGACACTAGCTCCAATAGAAATGAACAGGCTACAGTGACCACTCAGTAACTGTCATTTTGTTGCTTTTTGAAAGGCAAGTGATCCTTATATGTTCCCAAGAGCAAATGCAGCTTTATTTTCTCTTTGCTTTTGATGTTTCTGAAGAAAAGTGAATGCTTTCAACCATTTGAAGGCTTTCCTATATGTGCTGGTCCCACATTAAACAATAATATGATGTCAAGTTACACTGGGAACCAAGGAAAGGGTAGCACTTCCTTAGATATAGTTTTAAGATGACATGACACTTAGGATGGCTGACTTGTGCAGCCTAGCCCTTAAATAGCTATCCAGTTAGGAATGTGCACATCACTTAGAGTCATAGAATCATAGCGTAATACAGCATGGTAACAGGCCCTTTAGCTCAAATTGGTCCATGCTGACAGTGGTGCCTATTGCCCGTATTTGGTCCATGTCCCTCTAAACCCTTCCCATCTATGTCCTTATCCAAATGTTTATTTAAATGTTGCAATTGTACTTGCCTCAACTACTTTCTCTGGCAGCCCATTCCATATGCACACCAATCTCTGAAGAATTTGCCTCTCAGGTCCTTCTTAAATCTTTCCCCTCTTACCTTAAACCTATGCCTTCTAGTTTTCAATTCCCTATCCCTGGGAAGAAGACTATATGCATTCATCCTATCTATGCCCCTCATGATTTTATACACTTCACTAAAGTCACCCCTCATTCTCCTACATTCCAATGAATAAAGTCCTATCCTGGACAACCTCTCCCTATAACTGAGGCCTACTAGTCCTGGCAACATCCTCGTAAATCTTCTTTGCACACTTTCCAGTTTAACTAAGTCTTTCATATAACAGGGTGCCCAAAACTGTACACAAAACTCCAAGCGTGGCCTCAACATTGACTTATACAACTCTAACATAACGTCCCAACTATTATACTTAATACCTCGACCAATGAAGGCCAGCATGCTAAATGCCATCTTCACCACCCTGACTACTTGTGATGCTGCTTTCAATGATCAATTTACTTGTACTCCTAGGTCCTTTTGTTCCACAACCCTCCTCAGGATCTTACCACTTACGATATAAGTCCTACCTTGGTTTGATTTTCCAAAGCGCAACACCTCACACTTATCTGAATTAAATTGCATTTGCTAATCCTCAGCCCTCCTCCCCATCTATTCAAGATTCCTCTGTAAATTTTGATAACCTTCCTCACTATCAACGATACCTCCGAATTTTGTATCATCCGCAAATTTACTAATCATGCCTTGTACATTTACATCTGGAATATTTATGTAAATCACAAATAATGAAGGTTCCAGCACTGACCCCTGTGGCACACCCCTAGTCACAGGCCTCCAGGTTGAGAAACAACCTCCAACCTCTACCCTCTGCTTCCTACCATTGAGCCAATTTTGAATCCAATTAGCTAGCTCTCCCTGGATCCCATGCGACCTAACCTTCATGACTAGCCTACCGTGTGGGACCTTGTCAAATGTCTTACTAAAGTCCATATAGACAACACAGACTGCCCTACCCTTTTCTATACTCTTGGTTACCTCTTCAAGAAACTCTAAAAGGTTTGCCAGACATAACATCCACTGAATAAATCCACACTGACTATCCCTAATCAAACCTTGGTTGAAGCTGTCCTTCAGTATCTTCTCCAATAACTTGCCTTCCACTGATGTCAGGCCCACTAGCCTGTAGTTCTTTGGCCTGTCTTTGCTACCTTCCTTAAACAATGGAACAACACTCCACCCTCCTGTCTTCTGGAACTTCACCAGTGGCTAAAGATGAAGCAAAAATCTCTGCAAGGGCCTCAGCAATTTCTTTCCTAGCTTCCCACAACTTCCAAGGATAGATTTGATCAGGCCTAGGGGATTTATCCACCTTAATGTGCTTTAAGGCTGTAAACACCTCCTCTCTGGTAATATGTATGTGGTCCAAAACGTCCCCACTTGTTTCCCTTATTTCCTCAGCATCCATGAATCTCTCCTTAGTGTCACTGACCTGACTGCTGCTGCTAGCTCCTGAAAGGTCATTTTCCCTTGCCACCCTGTATCCAAAGCAGTATTTACAATGAGTTGTCAGCTATGTGCCCTCAAAACCATTTAGATCTGTGTCCATTCCCACCGCAAGCATGGTGAAGGATGACCACTAGCTGGCAACATTTGACCTGGTGTATGACTGGCAGTGTCACCAGGAATGCTGGAGTTCCCTTGAGTTTGTCTCTGCCATTGTTGAGCAGAGAATCGTGTGAGTGAAGTGTCATTGAAGCGTGGTGCATAGCTAATGAGACAACTTGCATGAGAAAATTCGCTCTGGGTTCAAGGAGAGAAACCCCCACAAAACTCACTGCATTTGACACATAAGCCATTTCTGGTAAAATTTGGTCCTGTGTTCTTCATTTTTCAGGAAGGGCTGGCTGTGGGCCAGCTATTCCACCACCTTAATTCTAGATATTTATTGAATTCAAATTCCACCACTGCCATGGTGGGATTTGAACCTGGGCCCCCACAACATTATCTGGGTCGCTGGATTAACAGTCCAGTGATAATACCATTAGGCTATCCCCTTCCACTGGCGTTCTTCATTTATATAAACAACTTGGATGAGAATGTAAGAGGCATGGTTAGTAAGCTTGCGGATAACACTGAAATTGGTGGTACAGTGGACAGTGAAGAATATTATCTAAGAGGACAACGGGATCTTGATCAACTGGGCCACTGGACTGAGGAATGGCAGATGGCATTTTACTTTGATAAATGTGAGGTGTTGTATTTTGGTAAGACAAGCCAGCACAGGACTTATACAGCTAATCATAGGGCCCTGGAAAATGTTGTTGAACATAGAGATTTAGGGGTGCAGGTACATAGTTCTTTGAAAGTTGCATCACAGGTAGACAGAGTGGCTAACAAGATGGTTAGCACACTTGCCTGCATTGCTCAGATCATTGAGTCTAGTAGTTAGGATGTCATGTTGAGGTTGTATAGGATGTTGGAGAGGCTACTTTTGGAGTGCTGTGTACAGTTCTGGTCACCCTACTATAGGAAGGTCATTATTAAATTGGAGAAGGTTCAGAAAAGATTTACAAAGATGTTACCAAGACTGGATGGTCTAAGTTGTAAAGTAAGGCTGGTTAGGCTGGGACTTTTTCCTTGGAATGTAGGAGGCTAAGGTGTGACCTTATAGAGGTTTATAAAATCATGAGGGGCATAGATAAGGTGAGTAGCCATTGTCTTTTCTCAAGGTAGGGGAGTACAAAACTATATTGGTTTAAGTGAGAGGGGGAAAAGTTTAAAAGGGACCTGAGGGGTAATGTTTTCACAGAGAAGTTGGTGTGTATATGGAATGAGATGCCAGAGGAAATGGTAGAGGAGAGTACAAGTATAACATTTAAAAGGCATTTGGACAAATACATGGATAGGAAAGGTTTAGAGGAATATGGGCCAAACGCAGGCAAATGGGACTAGTTCAGTTTAGGAAACTGGGTCGACATTGATGAGTTGGGCCGAAGGGTCTGTTTCCGTGCTATATGACTCTGTGACACTGAATCATGAGACAGTTGATTTAGCAGGTCTGGCTCACCAGAAAAGTGGGTGAACTGTTTGCTGATGTTGATGGAACAGTAGGGGAAATTTTCCAGTGATTGGCTGCAGATGTAAGGGCCTAGCATGAGGGGGAGGGAAAGATTTTGAAAAATTTTGAGAGGAAACTTTGTGCTTATTGTGT
This sequence comes from Ginglymostoma cirratum, assembly GCA_024137785.1. Classification (NCBI taxonomy): domain Eukaryota; kingdom Metazoa; phylum Chordata; class Chondrichthyes; order Orectolobiformes; family Ginglymostomatidae; genus Ginglymostoma; species Ginglymostoma cirratum. The sequence continues at coordinate 8,927,367 of JAHRHZ010000061.1, read as the reverse complement.
GCTGGGTTTGTTCTGACATTTTTATTTGAAAAAACAGATTACACAGGAGACTTTGTGCAGTTGACACACACTAATTTCAATAATGAAAATATGTTCATGAGGAGCAGCTTCCTTATCTTGCATTTTGCATTGTCTTTCTCAAAAATGCTGAGGGCTTGTAATAAAACGGCTACATGTTCAAGCTCACTTGCTGACCTTTAAGAGTGAGCTTCCCGAAGTTGAATTGAGCTGCTTGGTTAGTGAAAGCAAGCAAATACTTGCTTTGATATTTCTGTGTTCTCTTTGTTACACTTAGTTTGGTACACCCTCTTGAAATTTTTTTTTGCTTTCTCCTTTTAACAAAACAGCTCATGGCGAGAGGTGAACTTGAGTCTTGATGTAATTACCCTAAACTGGAAGAGCTTTCCTTTGGAAATTCCCTCTGCCTTTGTGGAGCTGGAGGACGTGGAACTCAATTGGGTTGAGCTGAGCTCAGAGTAGCTGTGAGTGGAGAATTTTTTTCCCCGCACTTTGAGAATCATTTAATTAGTTTGTGTAAGGTGTTGCCATGAACGAATGTTAATTGATGTGGATTGACTCATCATATTCCCATCCACCCTTTACTGGACTGATTTTCTTCACCCATATTGTACCACTAACAGAAAATAAAATTCAATTGGTTTTTATATTTTTATTTAAGCAGTATGAGATATTGACAGGCAAAATGCTTTTTCCATAATTTGTAATTTGGCACTGATGGGTGTTTGGAATCAAACTAAAGATTTATTTACCCCTTCCTCCCACCCCCACTATTACTAGTCTTAGCGTCATTATTCGGGTTTTACAATTAAAAGCACCATCAAAGCCTTAAGGACAAATATTTCTGCAGATTGAGAGTGATGAGTTTCACGTTGCTTCTTAGGTGCCAGGGTAAAGGACATAACATGTGAAGAAACTTTTACAAATTAAAAATGGTGATCAGTCAGAAGTCTGGATGCAACAATGTCTTAGGAATATATAATAAAGGTTCTCAGAGAGGAAGACCAATGTAATAGGAATATATTCTAAGTATATTTTATAATATATTCTAAAACGTGTCAATCTCAAGACAATTTCCAGTGTCAAGTACTAAACATTTAAGCAGTATATGAGCAGAAGCATCAATATGATGTAGGAAGTGGTACGGTGAGAAAGGTCACTAATATCTGGGTTACAGTGCCTGGGTAAAAATACTGTGCAGAAATTGTAGAGAAGTAATTCCCATTACCTGAACTGAAATTGCTTGAAGGTCCTTGTGGAAAAGATGAATTGGATAGTGGAGGAACATTTCGTATGAAACTGATGTAGTAGTACAAGACAGCTTTACAATAGGTTGCATAAGTTTGCAAAATCTGATAGTTTGAACAATTATTCAGTTCACCAACTGAGGACTGAATCAAGTTCCAGGCATGCAGTCCACGTGGGCAGAATAACGGTAAATTGTAGATTTTAAGAGACCACTGCAATACATTCAAGATACATCTCACCTCCTGCTTCAGTAACATCCATTCAGCGTACACAAGACACTTATAAGGGGTAGTGGAATGTTCTCCAATTGCTTGGATGTGTACAACTCCACAATAGTCAAGGAGCTTTCAGAATAAACAGCCCATTTAATTGAAACACCATTCATCACCCTGCGTGAGAGATTGCCTCCGGCAGAGTTTTTTATACACGATGTGGCAAGGCGTATGTAACATAAGAAACCAAATGTGGTTTTCGTGATATTGAAGAATCCAACAGATGTTTATTCCAACTAACATGTACAAAACATTACATTCCTCGGGCTGCCTGGGCTAATATTAAGCTATTAAGTTACGAGGGGGGAATATGCTTCTTGTAGGATAGTGATCTGAGGTGAGGTAAAGTATGGGATCTTCATATTGTCCGACCACATGCTATGATGCAGTGATAATATCATGCATGTGTCTCTTTAAGTATACCTACATACTGACCATGAGACATAACACAACACCACCTTAAATATTTATGTCTTTCACTAGAAGCACAATGTAACTGCGATGAGTATGAAGTGCAAGATGCACTGCAACAACTTGTAAAGATTCCTTTGGCAACATCTCTGAAACTTGTGATCTCTAGTACCTAGAAAGATAAAGGCAGGAGGGACACCTAAAGTTTCCTTTCGAGTCACACGCCATGCTAAGAAATATATTGTTGTTCCTTTATTATCAGCATGACAAAATCCTTGATCTTTCCACCCAGCAGCACATGGACTGCAGTAGCTCAAGAGCATAGCATATTATTACTTTCTCAAAGTCAGTTAATGTTGGACAATTAATATTGTCCCTACCAGCAACACCTCCATTTTGTGAATGAAAAAAATTAATTTTTACAAGACCTTTGGAAACACATGAAGAACAAACAATGTCATGCTTTTTGTTTCTTGTTTGTGCCTTTCCATGACATTGTGGTGCATGCTGAGCCTCTCTTGTTTCACCTCTCTTAGCATAGCCACAAGTCCCTCTGAGATTTTCTCCTTCTAGGCTTCTAAAGCGACCTCAAAAATCTGTTTTCATGAAGTTGATTCAACTTGTCCATGCGCCACTTTCAAACGGTATCTTCCTCTTTGCTGTAACTCTTTAAATCATATTACCAAGGCCAACTTGAACCTGCAAAATGCAACACTTGATCTAATCCTTTCCAGGAGTGAGGACTAATTACTTAAAGAAACAGACCTCACATATCTTTCATAAAGTCTGTTCCTTGTGCAAACAGCACAAAATGGACAAAATCCAGCATTTGTAAATGCACAACCACTGTTTCTGTTTTGTAAAACTGTTTATTGTCACTGTATAAGACACCACCTTCTGGAGTTAAGTGGAGAAAGGTGGTGGAGAGAAAAGAATCTCCAATTTCAAGTTAACATGACAATCTCAACAACTTTTGACGACAACACTTTGGCTAGAAATTAGAATAAAATAAACAGAGAAATGGTGGAATATAGAATTAAGCATTGATTATAATACTACACAAGAAGTTTTGTAAAGAAGGAAAGAAGCACTTGCATTTTGTACCACCTTTCACAACTTGGGGACATCTCAAAATGATGTACAGCAAAAAAAAACTCCTTTGAAATTTAAGAAATTTGGCAGCCAGAAAATACTCATGAACATTGAGATATCAGGTCAAATCTCTTTCTTTGAAATATTGTTACAGCTCTTTCATATCCAGCTGGAAGTGCATTTTGGGTCTTGTTTTAACATTTTATTCAAGGGACAACAATGCTAGCAGAGTAGCAGTCCTTTGGGAGGGCCCATTAACGTAATGTGCTCAAATCTCTGCTGTAGGATTTGAAACATCAAACTTCTACTAGAAGCAGAAGTGTTGTCACTAAATTATGACTAACAGAATAATCAAATGTACTTATAATGCCTTTGGCTTACCTCTGTTATGGTTTTGTTCATGTTTCTTGATGAAAATAAAATATCTGTTTGATTTTTTTTCCTGCCCTTAGAAATGTTTGATATTACAGTTCTGTCACATCTTTTAGGCGTGGCTGTAATACAACAAGATTGAAAGATCTGAAGTGCTTAAAATAGTTGAACATATCAGCATTTACGATAATTTGTATCTGTGTGAAGGCTTCTGTTTGTGCAATGTATTCACATATATGAGGTGAGATGATAAGTATTGTGGTGCTGTTTGTATCACATTGCAAATCCGATTTTACAAATGTGGACTGACTTGTCTTTTTTGCCTTACACACTTGTGCAATTTAATACTTAATGTATAGCTTGACATTTGTACAAGGAAATGTTTCAATAACTATATCCAGAGGTGATCAATTCACTCTTGAATTTGACTCTGTTTTACCAATGTCAGGTTGGACACATTGATTCAAACAGTTCTGTTTTCTTTGTGTGATCAACATCTGCTACTGGACTGCCTGGTCGACCTCCTACAATTTGATGTAAACGTACCAGAAGTAGACATTAGGACAGTCAATGTCTTTGGAGAAAGTTAACTCTAAAGAATAGTACAGACCCAATATTTTATTGCCCCCACTGTTCTTGCTGCTAAGTGTTGCACATTTTGGGCATCTGTGCTCCTCTTTTCTCTTTCCATAGTTTGTAAGTTTTATTCCATTCCTTTATTTCTTCTTTAACAGACCACTTGTCGAGGGATCAGTAAGTCGGTGCAACATTACAGGAGGTCATCTGGCCCACTGAGTCTATGCTAGCTTTCTGTAGAGAAATCTGGTCTGTACCATTCCTCCACTCTAACTGCGTAGTCTAAATGCTTAGTTTCCTCAAGTGCCCATCAAATTTCCTTTGATATCATTAATTGTCTTTACCTCAAATACTTCATAGGCAGCCAGTTCTAGATAGCTGCCATTTGATGTGTCAAAAAGCTCTTCCTCATGCTCCCCTACAATTCTTGCCCAAAACCTCAAACCTATGTCTCCTCGTACTTTTGTTGTCAGCTCTTCCATCCTTGAATCCACAGGAATAGCAATAGATCATTCAGCCCTTTCAGCTTATTTTTTTCACTCAAATGTATCGTGGCTGCTGTACACCTGAACACCAATAACCCTCCTTCTTCCCTTTCCTTACTCATTCCTGTGATGTAAGAATCACTGGCAAATATTATATTTATTGCTTATCCCTAATATTGCTTGAGAAGGTAATGGCCAGTCATTCTCTTGATTTGTTGCAGTCTGTTTATGTACATCCACTCACAGTGCTGTAGGGTAGGGTATTTGAGGCTTTCCACCTGGTAATATTGAAGGGACATGATGATGAAGGAAGTTGTTTCCATGTTTTTGTCATACTTTTTCTTCTAGGTGCTAGTGGTTACAGGTTTGGAGTGCTCTGTTGAAGAAATCATGGTTGTTTTCTGCATTACATCTTGATGGAACACATTGCTGCCACTGTTACTGGAGCAGATGAATATTTAAGGTGGTGGACAGGATGCCAATTAATGAGCTGATTTCTCCAGGATGATGTTGAGCTTCATTAACCTTCCATCGTCCCTTTCCTTACTTATTCATGGGGTGTAAGAATCGCTGGTTTTGGGGTGAAGGCCAGCGCGGACTCCCAGCCTCGGGGTGAAGCCCAGCGCAAACTCCCATCCTCGGGGTGAAGCCCAGCGCGGACTCCCAGCCTCGGGGTGAAGCCCAGCGCAGACTCCCATCCTCGGGGTGAAGCCCAGCACGGACTCCCATCCTCGGGGTGAAGCCCAGCGCGGACTCCCAGCCTCGGGCTGAAGCCCAGCGTTGGACTCCCAGCCTTGGGGTGAAGCCCAGCGCGGACTCGCATCCTCGGGGTGAAGCCCAGCGCGGACTCCCATCCTCGGGGTGAAGCCCAGCGCGGACTCCCAGCCTTAGGGTGAAGCCCAGCGCGGACTCCCAGCCTCGGGCTGAAGCCCAGTGTGAAGTCATCTGCTAATTCTGTTTTCATTTTTGTTGTCTCTGTCTCTGCTTTAGAAGGACTGTAATGCTGAACTTGTAACTTTATTTCTGTATTTTTCTAATTTATATCCAAAATTTTGTACTTAAGCAGCTCTGTGCTCTGTGCCTAAAAAGAGTGCCGGAAATGGTGACGTTGTACACCTTACCAAAGTGCATTACCTCATACTTTCCCACTTTGCATTCCATCTGCTATGTCTTCGCCCACTCCCTAGACTGTCAAAGTCCTTCTGCAACCTCTCTGCTTCCTCGTCACTACCTGCTTGTCTATTGATCTTTGTGTCATATGCAAACTTAACAACAAAGCCCTCAGTACAAGCAGGTAACTATAACTGCAGACATCAAATTGTACTGTGAAAGTGCCTGATTAATATAATTACCCCTCGAAGGGTCTCACATCACTCACAAGTAGAGCTCAAGTGCTCAGACAGAAAAAGAACACTCATTCCACCCACGTTGTAGTTTGGATGAGAATTGAAGGAAAAATGGGTCATGCTCTAGGGAGTGAATCACCGTTAATCTCTATGTTGCCCAAACCTCTGTGTTCCTTTTCTCCTTTTGCTCTTGGTCAACCACATCAGGACTGAGCTTCTACATGTTCACACTCAACTCTTTCATTTAAGTCTGCATCTTAGTGGCTTACAGTTTAGCCATGTTATCCATCATGCTGCACTGCACCCCCTCATCGAAGCCAAGGTGGTGGTGTCTGTTGATGACCCCCTCACCCTTGCAGTAACCCATGTCTTCCAGAGCGCTATGGTCTCCCATCCTAATATGTTGCATTGCCCCCATCACAATTATTTCCCCTCTGTATCCCACGTGCTGCCTCCAAACTCCACAACTGACTTCCCCCAACCTCCCTACCTCAGCAATTGTCCCTGATAACCTGCATCGATCTTCAGTCACGGTGGACCCAAAGTAACTGATTTTGCCTTTTGAGGGGCTTTAATGTTGAGCGATAGGGCTAAGGTGGTGTGATTATTGAGCAGGTTCTGTGGTGAATGTTCCAGTCTCAGCAGTTGTCATGGAAGGTAAATGGGGAGAGGTTGCTGTGGAGGAATCAGTGACCTGGCCCAGCTGGAACATGAAATTCATGAGTGGAACTGCCCCAAGATATAACTGAATCTTCAGAGTGATGAGGATGTGACCTCAGCCCTGCTAGATATTGCCATTAACAACAACAGCAGGTGAGTTAAAGGCTAAGGCAGTTAATCTGACCGGACATCTGGAATGGAGTTCCATTAGACAGTTGGTGGTTTTTTGGAGCAAATAACTTTCTGCAAAGCTTGTAACTAATGGAGCCCCAGAAGTAAAGGTTTTTGCTTTGCCATTGGGTGTTAGCCTACAAGGATGAGTCAGGGGTTCATGTGCCGGGCGAGTCTATATCTTGTCATAGTGATTAAATGTACGAATTATTAACCTTTAAAGCTCGTTGACTAATTTAAAATTTTGGATTGAGAGAAAAGAGCTAGGGACTTTAAAATAGCTACCAGTCACCTGGCCTGAAAAGTCAAACTCTAGAGGAATTTACAAAGGAATGTCTAAGTAACATGGCAAAGAAATTGATTGTTGCATACAAATGGCTGAAACTAACCAATGCCTTGAAACATCCTTAACACCTTCATCCCATGAATGAATTTTGTTAGTTAGACCAGCATTTACTGCCCTAATTGCCCAGAGAACAGTCAAGAGTCAACCATATTGGAATCATATGTAGACCAGACCAAATGAGGATGGCAGTTTCCTTCCCTAAAGGAAGATCAGAGGGATGCACACTCTCCAAGTATGGCAGCAGAGTAGGACGCTCCTGTTGGAGAGAGATAGTAGGAACTGCAGATGCTGGAGAATCTGAGATAACCAGGTGTAGAGCTGGATGAACACAGCAGGCCAAGCAGCATCAGAGGAGGAGGAAGGCTGACGTTTCCGGCCTAGACCCTTCATCAGAAATGGTGGTGGGGAAGGGAGTTCTGAAATAAATAGGTAGAGAGGGGGAGGCGGATAGAAGATGGATAGAGGAGAAGATAGGTGGAGAGGAGACAGACCGGTCAAAGAGGCAGGGATGGAGCCAGTAAAGGTGAGTGTAGGTGGGGAGGTAGGGAGGAGATAGGTCAGTCCAGGGAGGACGGACAGGTCAAGGAGGCGGGATGAGGTTAGTAGGTAGGACATGGGGGTGGGGCTTGAGCTGGGAGGAGGGGATAGCTTGGAGGAAGGACAGGTTAGGGAGGGGGGGACGAGCTGGGCTGGTTTTGGGATGCGGTAGGGGGAGGGGAGATTTTGAAGCTTGTGAAGTCTACATTGATACCATTGGGCTGCAGGGTTCCAAGCGGAATATGAGTTGCTGTTCCTGCAACCTTCGGGTAGCATCGTTGTGGCACTGCAGGAGGCCTAGGATGGACATGTCGTCTGAGGAATGGGAAGGGGAGTTGAAATGGCTCATGACTGGGAGGTGCAGTTGTTTACTGTGAACTGAGCATAGGTGTTCTGCAAAGCGGTCCCCAAGCCTCCGCTTGGTTTCCCCGATGTGGGGGAGGCCATATCGGGAACAGCGGATGCAGTATACTACATTAGCAGATGTGCAGGTGAACATCTGATGTGGAAAGTGTTCCTGGGGCCTGTGATGGGGGTGAGGGGGGAGGTGTAGGGGCAGGTGTAGCACTTCCTGTGGTTGCAGGGAAAAGTGCCGGTTGTGCTGGGGCTGGAGGGGAGTGTGGAGCGGACAAGGGAGTCCCAGAGACAGTGGTCCCTCCGGAAAGCAGCTAAGAGTGGGGAGGGGAAAATGTCCTTGGTAGTGGGGTCGGATTGCAGATGGTGTAAGTGTCGGAGGATGATGCATTGGATCTGGAGGTTGGTGGGGTGGTACGTGAGGACGAGGGGGATTCTGTTTTGGTTGTTATTGTGGGGAATGCGGGAGACACAGTTGAGGGTGTTCTCGACCACTGAGGGGAGGAAGTTGCGGTCCTTGAAAAACGAGGACATCTGAGATGTCTGGGAGTGGAATGCCTCACCCTTTGAGCAGATGCAGCGGATGCGAAGGAATTGGGAATAGGGAATGGCATTTTTGCAGGAAGGTGGGTGGGAGGAGATGTATTCTAGGTAGCTGTGGGAGTCGGTGGTCTTGAAATGAATGTTGGTTTCTAGGTGGTGCCAGAGATGGAAACAGAGAGGTCCAGGAAGGAGAGAGAGGTATCAGAGATGGCCCAGGTGAACTTAAGGTTGGGGTGAAAGGTGTTGGTGAAGTGGATGAACTGTTCGAGCTCCTTGTGGGAGCATGAGGTGGCGCCGATTTGGAGCTCCTCTGCTCCGCCTGTTCTTTTTCCTCTCCTTTTCTCTCTCCTTTTTTCTCTTCTTCTCTCTCCTCAGGAGCGGAGGTGAATACTTCAGCGGCAGGTGCTGGTAGCAAGTCCCCAGTGCAGTGAGGACCGCGGCAGCATGTGAGGAAGGAGCCCCCCCACCATGGCAGCGTGTGGAGAAGGAACCCCCCCACCGCGGCAGCGTGTGGGGAAGGAGCCCCCGCTGCATCGCAGAAGCAGCGTGTGCTGGGGGCCGGCGGTGAGAGCGGGAGCAGACAGCCCGATGAGGCGGTGAGAGCGAAATTAAACCTTGTGAGGAATGCGAGGCCAGCTCTATGATATTGAACTATTAACAGTGTTTCTTTGTTTTGTCTACACTTTAGTAAGAAGGGCTGTAATGTTTAACTTCTTGCATTGCTTTCCTTGCTTTTCTGCTTTGTACTAAGATTCTGTGCCTAGGTACATTTGTACCTAAGATGGTGCTGTAAGTGGTGGCTTGTAAACTTTTTACTGTACTCACGTGTAACAATAAAAACTGATTCTAATTCTAAAGGATATTCATGAACCACATGGGATTTTCATGACGAACGACAATGGATTCATGGTCATCATTAGACTCTTATTTCCAGATCTGTTTGAATTCACATCCCACCATCTGCTGTGGTGGGATTCACACCCGTATCTCCAGAACATTACCTGGGTTTCTGGATTAACAGTCCAGCAATAATATTGCTAGGTTGTCACCACGCCCGCCACCCCCTCCCCCACCCCCCCGCACCCCCACCCCCCAGCTGTCTGTGCATTCCAAAAAGACTGTCCAAGGTTAGTTACCTGGAGGTGAAAATTCATCATGTGGGATGAACGAGGTTGTCAAATGTCTCTAGGGTGGAGACATCTCAGCTCCAGATAATGCTAGAACAAAGACCATCCTCTGAACCATTTTATGCAAAAGAGAAAGATTCACCACCACCACCCCCGCCCCACACCCTCGCCAAACCCCCGCAACCTCTACAGCCTTACCCTCCTTTCATCAATGTATAACTATGGAACTGTGATAATGGGCCAACAAAATCCTTTGTTAAAAATTGATGCTGCCATTGTGGACCAACAGCCAGTCTTCACATCTTGAAACCCTCCCTCCCGTGAGAAGTCATGATGTGGTTCTGCTACAGAGATCGGTAACATCTGGTCACAAAATGAAGAAGGACTCCTCACATCATATAAGATCATACCTCACTCTGTCAGTTTGAAGCTGAGACCCTGTATCTGTTACAAATTAGAATACATTACAACAATAGAAAACTTAAGTAGAAGTAACTTTCAGTGCCATAACATCTATGCTTGGAAATGAACAGTTTGCATTTTAAAAGACTGTCTCCAGGAGAACTGTCAGCTAAGACCTAAGCAACCTCATAACCTGAAGACCAATATTAGCATACATAATTGCTTCTTATGAACTGTAATTAATTATGTTCAAGTCCACCTCCACCTACCCTGTAACTTGTTCTGGTTGTTTTATCTAGTACGTATGTCAAGAAACTTGGGATGGGTTTTAACTTTTTAATAATGTTTGTACCTTTTATTGGGTGAGTTAATAATAAAGCTAACTCCTTTCTTTATTTTTCCTACCTCAGTAGATATATTGGATCAAGTACAGTCAAGTACATATTGAATTGAAAAGCGCACCTTTCTTACAAAATTAACCTCTGTTATACTAACACCAGGAGTGAAAAGAAAGAAAGTTATTCATCCCTCTGGACTTGGCCACAATAACCTCCTAAATCTGTGCCTAGGTTACTGAGAGCAGTATTAATATACATAATACTAATACATTGTATGGCATCCTCTATAATAACTGTGCTTACTTGTTGTAAGAAGGGTGTTTGGCATAGAATTGTAGATTAATGCAGCATATAGCATGACCCAATTTATACCATCTTGTTTCTGGTAGCTCTTTGAAAGAGCATTCTAATTAGTTACAATCCTCCACTGTTTTTCCATAGCCCTGCAAATCTTGCTAATTTCACAAACAGTAATTTCAAGGCTACTATACGTGATGGACATGGTCTCATGTATTTGCCTGTGATAACATCAAAGGCGACTGATTAAAATATATGAGTGACTGCTGATGTTATCACAAAATCTATACCTATTACCCCAGCAATGTCATTAGTATGTCATCTTGGCAATTCTTTGTGAGCGCTAGAGGTTCTGTGGTTGAATATTTATGAAGGCATAGAATTCTTGTGGTTTCACAGGCTAGGTGTTGATGAAAGATAGCTCACCCACATGTAAACACATTCCTCTAACCGTTCTCTGACGTCAACAATAAATGTACATAATTTGAAAAGGCTATAGATATTCTGCCTATTTTCCCTTCTGCAGTTGGCTACAAGTGTTCACGCTTCCAACAAGAAATGACCAGTTATATGGATGTGTTCCATGGTTTAGTGATTGGTGAGAGATACAGAAAGTTGGGAAATTTGATAGCTTATTTGCACCATGCAAAATCCCACAAAAATAGTGATATGATAAATGGCCAGATAATCTATTTTAATGATGCTGATTGAGGCATGGCCAGGACACCGGGGATAAAGCATCTTTCTTTTTCAAAAGTATTATAGAATGCATCATGCCCACATGAGCAAGCAGAAGTGCACTTAGTTTAACATCTCACCCAAAAGATCGTACCTCTCAAAGTACATCATTCATCTCAGCAGTCTGTTGAAATGCCAGCCTGTGCTCAGGTATATGACATGGGACTTGAAGCCCCAACTTTCTGACTCAGAGCTGACACTCATCCCTAAATTGGTTCTTTGCACGCAGCAATTTGTTTGTGCTTATTTCTCACCAGCCCATTTCCTTTCTTCATTGGCCACAAATTCCATCTGCCCATCTGCTGTGGAACAGTGAAGTGACATTGCAGCATTCACTGGCATCACTAAGACTTTTTAAACATTACATTTGAACAGGGGTGAGTTCAGTCTGGGTAGGGGCAGACAGAATAGGACAGAGTTTGTGATGCTGTAGAACCATTCATCTTTCAGATAAAGGGGTATGGCTGACTAGTTCTACACAAACATTTATCTATAATGCAGTTAGAGTATGCCAGCACTTTTTATACGTAACATGTAACTCAGTTCAGTTCCTCCGGTTTTTCAAGACAGTCAGTACCTTTGATCCACCCTGCATTATCTGTTTCATGGAATTGGATTCCAGTCTGAGGCCTTTAAAGGTGAGTTATGAATAGAAAAATTTATTTAAAAAAAAATCACACAAAGCATTTTACAGAACGTTCAAGCAAACATAACAAGAAAAGAAAGACTTGATTTCAGTATCATCTTTCATGGCTCCTGGCCATCCCAAAGTGCTTTGAAGCCAATAATTACTGGTGTGACCAAGGAAACACTTGCTCATACATTCACAAGATGTGGTTATCCTGAAGCATGTTTGGAGAATCAAACCAGTTACTGTCAAACTCTTACTGCTGCAACTGTGTGCAGAGTGTACGACAGCAACAGTCTCAACCTTAACTCTTGGGAGATAAAAACCGAAAAACCACGGATGCTGTAAATCAGGAACAAGAACAAAGAACGAAGTTCTGAGAAAGGGTAACCGGACCCGAAACGTTAACTCTATTTATTCTTTCACAGATGCTGCCAAACCTGCTGAGCTTTTCCAGCAACTTTGTTTTTAACTCTTGGGAGATCGAGTGTTTTTTGCACCATTGCAGCAAAGGCCCTCTGTGTTAGCCTCCTTCCACTCACATGTCTTCATATCAAACTTTTCCTACCGACGTTGCAGATTATGTGGGAGGAATTCCTACCCCCTGGAATTTAGTGGATGTTGCTACCCTATTCCACTGCTTGCTCTGTGTTTTTTTGGACAGCAACCAAAAGCTTTGGTATTCTCCTCATACATCCTTCAGTTATATCTCTCCATGCAAAAGAGTTTTCTTGGGATGTGCATGCAGGAATATACTTCCCGTATAAGAGTTAAAAACAGAAAATTCTGTGAATACTCACCATGGAATGAAAAGTTAACATTTCAGGTTGATGATCTTTTGTCAGAACTGGAACATACCCTAGAGGGTTGTGTGCCAGAAAAATGAGTTAGCTGCTGTCTGAAAGCAAAATATAACCAACAAAGAAAAGAGAAATGAACTGAGGGCAGAGGTTGTGATCTGAGCTTGTTGAACATTGTGCTGAATCTGGAAGATAAAGTGTTGTTCCTAATGCTTATGATGAGCATGAGAACTCAAACAGTTCAGTCAGTTGCTGTGTCTATCACCAAGAGTGGCTAAGTAGCATCACCACTGAGCGAGTTGGCCAAGTCCTGAAGGATATAACTGCCAACTAGGATTGTAGCATTGCTGAGGGAACAAGAATTGTCCAATAGCATATGCATTGCCCATGACAGTATATGTAGGAATGATCACTGCACAGTACTTGTACAGATGAAATCCTGTCTCCACATTGAGGATACCCTGTACTGTTAGGCTGAAAGTACCAAATGTGTTCTTTAAGGTTTGATCAAAATGATTACAAGAAGACATGTGCATTTCAATATTTGACTAATTTATTAACTTAATTTGCTTAATAGACTTGCAAACTAACGAGCAAATCTATTATCTTAAATGACTTTGTACATGTACAAAGTAATGACACTCGCTGCCTTGTCTTCACACTGGGGACTTTGGTATTACCATGATGCGAGATCAAACAGACCATAGAATTTCTAAGTGTGGAAGCAGGCCATTCAGCCCATCGAGTCCACACCACCCCTCTGAAGAGCATCCCACCCAGACCAGACGCCCCCCCCTATCCTATCCCTGTAACCCTGCATTTCCCGCGGCCAATCCACTAACGTGCACATTTTTGGACTATGGGAGGAAACCAGAGCACCCAAAGGAAACCCATGCTGACACAGGGAGAATGTGCAAACTCCACACAGACAGTTGCCCAAGGGCAGAATCAAACCTGGGTCCCTGGCGCTATGAGGCAGCAGTGCTAACCACTGTGCCACCATGCCACCTCTTAGCAAACAGATTAACAGGTCTGGCTACTCAAAACTGGGCATCCACGAAATGTTGTGGACCATCAGCAGCAGAAGAATGGGATTCATCTCCAACTATCATCACTTGGCATATCCCCCACTCTATCACTGCCTTCAAACCAGTCTTCAATGGAGAGTGCAGGAGGACATGCCAGGAGCGGCACCAGGCATACCTAAAAATGAGGTGTCAACCCGGTAAAGCTACCAAACAGGACTACTTACATGTCAAACAGCATAAGTAGCAAGTTTTAGATAGAGCTAAGCATTCCCACAACCAACAGATCAGATCTTAGCCCTATGGTCCTGCTACATCCAGTCAGGAATAGTGGTAGACAATTAAACAACTCACTGAAGGAGGAGGCTCCACAAATGTCCCCATTCTCAATGATGAATGATGGAAGAGCCCAACACAAAAGCTATGGCTGAAGCATTCACAACAGAACTGCTGAGTGGATGCTCTATCTTGGCCTCGTGCAGTGGTCCTCAGCATTACAGATAGCATTCTTCATTCAATTCAATTCAGTCCACATGATATCAAGAACAAGTGGAGACATTGGATACTGCAAAGGCTGTAGTTGCTGACAACATTCCAGAAGACTAGCGCTCCAAAAACCGAGTTGTGTCCCTAGACAATAAGTTCCAGTATAGCTGCAATGCTGACATTAGCTGGAGGAGGATGCTCCACAAATATCCCGAACATCAAAGATGGGGGAGCTCAGCACATCAGTGAAAAACAAAGGCTCAAACATTTGCTACAAATGGCAGCGAGAAATTCTGAGACACTAATCTATCTCACCCTGCTTCTGAGGTCCCCAGTAACAGATGCTAACAAAAACAAAGTTGCTGGAAATTCTCAGCAGGTCTGGCACCATCTGTGAAGGAAAAAAGAGTTAATGTTTCGGGTCTGGTGACCCTTCCTCAGAACTCATTTCTGAGGAAAGGTCACCGGGCCCAAAATGTTAACCTTGTTTTTTCCTACACAGATGCTGCCAGACCTGCTGAGCTTTTTCAGCAACTTCTGTTTATGCTCCTGATTTACAGCATCTGCAGTTCTTCCAGTCTTTAACAGAGATGCTTATGTTTGAGCGTTCGATTTATTCCATATGATATCGAGTAATGGCTGGAGACACAGGATATTGCAAAGGCTATGGTCCCTGACAATATTCCAGCAATAATAATGAAGACTTGTGCTCTAGAACTATCCACAGTCTTGGCCAGGTGTTCCAATACTGTTAAACTACGGTATCTACCAGGCAGTGTGAAAGCTTTATTCTTCCTTTGTTTATTCTTTTATGGGCTATGTGTGTTACTAGAATGGGCAGCATTTTTGACCCGTACCTAATTGCCTTTGAGCTCAGCGGTGTGCTCCGCCATTTCAGGGTAGCTAAGGTGTAATCACACTATTGCAGTTTAGAGTCATATGTAGGCCAAATTGAGTGAGGACACAATTAAGTATGGAACTATGAAGACTAGCTCTTTGGGTGTGAGGTTAAAGAGAATTACTCCATTGCAGGAACTCACCAGATCAAATGCAACATTGTTTTCTTCAGAAATCCACATCCTGACTCACTTAACAGGAATAGCTTTCAACCAGTTTGGCTTACAAACTAACCTATTTCAATGTATCTCACCTGCAGAAACAAGGGTGGCATGGTGGTTCAGTGGTTAGCACTGCTGCATCACAGCACCAGGGACCCGGGTTTGTTTCCTGCCTTGAGCGACTGTCTGTGTGGAGTTTGCACATTCTCCCTGTGTCTGCGTGGGTTTCCTCTGTGTGCTCCAGTTTCCTCCCACAGTCCAAAGATGTGCAGGTTAGGTGGATTGGCCATGCTAAATTGCCCATAGTGTTCAGTGAGGTGTAGATTAGGTGGGTTATAGGGGGATGGGTCTGGGTGGGATGCTCTGAAGTTTGGTGTGGACTTGTTGGGCTGAAGGGCCTGTTTCCACATTGTGGGGATTCTATAATTAATGATTTAACAAAAAATAGTTCCCTCCCTGAAATGGGCTCCCATTAGAATTTGGGATTGCACAGGAAGTCTACCTAAACTATACCAAACACATTGATTTCACAAAATTAGCTATGTTCAGGGTGGCCATTAAAGCTGGTTGAACTTAGGCCCGAAACGTCAAGCTTTCCTGCTCCTATGATGCTGCTTGGCCTGCTGTGTTCATCCAGCTCCACGCCTTGTTATCTCGGATTCTCCAGCATCTGTGGTACCTATTATCTCTGAACTCCCAGTCTGGTGTGTGGAATGTCATAGTAATTGAGGAAGGTAAAATGGGCCTGCTCCTGTCCATTATCTAGTGTGTAGTTTTGTTTAGATAGTTCACTGCCACCAATCCTTATTTCTCCTTGAAGAGTCTAGGATTTGTTTGAGTCGGCAAAGATGTGGCAATTTGAATATTGGAAACTTTGTTTTAACTGGCACCTTACGGCCAACATTTTCAATAAACCAGCAAAAATTATATATCCGAAATACTGGACATTCACTGTATTATTGTCTCCAAAGTGTCTGACTAGTCATAGAGTCAGGAAACAGACCCTTCAGTCCAAATCATCCATGCTAACTAGATATTCTAAATTAATCTAGTCCCATTTGCTAGCATTTGGCTTATGTCCCTCTAAACACTTCCTATTCATTTACCCATCCAGATGCCTTTTAAATGTTGTATTTGTACCAGCCTCCACCAATTCCTCTGGCAGCTCATTCAATGCACGTACCACCCTCTGTGTAAAAAAAAATTGCACCTTAGGTCCCTTTTAAATCTTTCCCCTTTAGCAGTTCAGGGTGTGAATGAGAAGGCTCTCTGCTGGTAACTTATATTTAAGGCAAAGTTGCATTATTATTTAAGTGATTCATGCTGTAAATAAAGTATAACACGTCTGATGAAGGGTCTAGGCCCGAAACGTCAAGTTTTCCTGCTCCTATGATGCTGCTTGACCTGCTGTGTTCATCCAGCCCCATGCTTGTTATAACAGTGATGTGTATATGCCCTGCATTACAGTTCTATAACTTAGCGTGCGCTTTACATTGATTATGTGGACCTTATCTGTAATTTTTGATCAGCTGGTACATTCCTGGTCCCATAGGTGTCAGCTAATAAAAAGTTTGCTGTATAATGTGGAAAATGTGAAATTGTCTATTTTGGAAGAAGGAATAACAAAGAAACATATTGTCTAATTGCTGAGAGATCGCAAAACCCTGAGATGCAGGTCACATACACCACCCTGTCCTGACATTGCCCTCTGTCCTCCACCCCACAATGCCAGGAGCTGACAGCCCTCCATTCCCCACTGGGATTTCAGCCATCACTTTTTCCCTGATTGGAATTTCTTGTCAAAAATGCGGAGTTCTTGTGCTCTTGTGAAAAAGAAGTGATGGCGTGCAATCAGCATGAGATTGCCACTTCTTGGAAAATACACCCCATTTCTTCAGAATGGCAAGCAGGAAAAGAGAAAGTTTGCGCCAAAGAAGAGAAAAGAGATTGAATATTAAAGTTACCAAATCTTACTTCTCAGGCATGTTTCAAACAAATTAGCTTCTCACACAATATTGAGTGTAACCACAAGATGGCACTCAATGACAATACAAATGGAGTGAAACAAACAATCATCATCTCCCCAAAAAGGTCCTTTTCCCTAAATGAAAGTTAATGGTGATGTATGAGCATCAGGTGTGCTACAAGAGGGCTTTTTTTATTTAACTTGCTTTCACAAACTGTGATTGTGTTCTTTGAAAAGTTTACTTGACATTTAACTGGAGACAAAGAGAGAAAAACATACATGCTTTTTGAAATCTCTGGTGGGAGTGAATTCCAATCGAGAATGTTAATTATTACTTCTGAGGCACAGATGCTTCTCTTTTAACAAAACACAGGATAAGGCGTGTTTTCATAATTAAAACTATGAAACTGCAAGAAATCTGTGGTTTGAACTCTGCAAAAATTAGTCATGCTCTGCATTTTTATTACACATGGGAAAAAAAATTGGAGTAAATGTTGGAATATTGCGGCAAAGAAGTAGGCAATGGTAAACCAAAACTTGGATAAAGAGGAAGGTTTATAAGGAGCGTCTTAAAAGAAGTAAGTGGAGAAAATTAGAGAGTCGGATGCCATCAGTGAAAGCAGACCCCACTTCCACTGACATTGTCACCATAGTTCGGCACGTAGGTGAGCAAGTGAACATTCAGTCCAGAGGTGAATGCCTGGATTACTGCCCAGTGGATGGTGCAGGCTGGAAAAGAAGTCATTGCAGAGATACTTGGAGGACTAAAGATGAAACAAAGTGAGGGCCCTGAACTGACAACAGAATTGGTGTGGTTCACTAACTCAGAGGCTGCAACAAGGTCAGGGAGCTAATGCTCTGGCCACAGAGAATGTCATTCCTGATTTAGATCAAGGTCATTGTGAGTAAGTGGGATGGGAGGAAACACAAGTGGAGGCATTCACACAGGCAGTATGGAAAAGACCTGTTGTTGACTGGCTGGCAAAATAGTCTCGGTTCAGCTGAAGTGCAATAATATCATTGTTATCTCTGATCACTTCAAACTGCGTTGGGGAAACTTTAATCCCTTCCTGGCAGACAGGAGAGGGTTAGTATGGCTGGTTGAAACTGTAAATATGTGAATGACCATAGCTACTGTACCTCCTTCTTGTTACAGAAGTTTTGGAGGCATCTGACTAACAAACTCTGCGCTGACCGGGTCCGGTTAATGAGACTGTGTTCCTCAGATTTTGACATTGATGGTTAATGTAGGCTACGTTTCCCAGGGCTAAAAAAAAATCATCTAAAGAGAGACACCGCATATGGAGCTAGCAGGTAAGAGTTCTTAAGAGCACCATCCAATCAGCCAAAAGCTCCTGGATTTCATCTCAGAGGCCCTCAGTCCTTCTGTGACTTGCCGATCATTAAACCCAATGTTACCTTCCCTGCTGTCCTCTCAGCTCAACGGTCTCCCTCCCCACCCTCTACAACCCCCAGAGCTCTGCCTATGTATATTTGATTGGAGACAATTCCTGGTTGAGGCCTTCTCACACAGACTTTCCCACTCAGCAGCCCACCAGCTCCCTGAAGAAAAATACAGTACACCTTGTAAGGGAGACATACTGGTCTGACTGGAAATATCTACTAAGCAGGTCTGCTTTCCTGAAACCATCTCTTCCTCTGGCAGGAACAAAAACAAAGTTGCTGGAAAAGCTCAGCAGGTCTGGCAGCATCTGTGAAGGAGAAACAGTTAACGTTTTGGGTCCAGTGACCCTTCCTCAGAACATTCGGGTCACCGGACCTGAAACGTTAACTCTGTTTTCTCCTTCCTAGATGCTTCCAGACCTGCTGAGCTTTTCCAGCAACTTTGTTTTTGTTCCTGATTTACAGCATCCGCAGTTTTTTCCTCCTCTAGCAGCTTGTGATGAGCATGAAGGATTTCTTCCTCGCATTTAGCTGAAGCAATGTCCAGGATACCAGTCGTTTGCTCACAGGGGAGAAAAAAATAGTGTTATTCAAGATGTTTTACAACCAATTGTTGCAGTGTAGTCAAGTGTAAGAGATATCCATGATGTGGCTTTGCTGTCCTATGCCATTACAGTTTTGATATGATTTCATTGCATTCTGGAGTCTCTGTTTGAAAATGTCAAGGTTCGCTGTATCCTGTTAAAACATAGGAAGCTTCAATGTGAAACTTAACCCAAGTTTCAGCTGATTTCACTGCACCCTGTTGTAGTGTGAGCAATCTTGCATTTTTAAGGTTATGTTGTCTGTGCAAAGAATGTGAGTCAAGACATTGGGAAACCTTCCTGCCTCTGTTCAAATGGTGTTGTCAGATCTTTTTTCACTGACTGGGTGGGCAGAGCCCTTGCATTCAAGGCATTTTTCTAAACAGCACCTGTGGCTCCTGTAGTGAGAGAGGGTCATTGAGAGAAACAGGCAGATACAACAGGAAAAGCAATTGGTGTTCCCTGAGATTTAGAGCTTGATCTGACTGTAACCTCAAATCCACATTCCCACCTTGTCGTAATACCCCCTAGATTAACAAGAATATATATCTACCTTTGCCTTTAAAAACATTTATAGAGAAAATACACATTATTTGCAACTACAGAACTCATTTAGGGGAGGCAGTGTTGTCTAAGGTTTGAAATTTCTCTGACAGATAGCAGTCAACATGTTCAGGACTTTGGCAGTCCATCTGAAAAATCAGTCAATATCATCCAGTTCCAGTAATATTCATCAAAGGAAGAAGTCTCGATCCCTGGGGTCTGAAGCATCCATCGGGGAAAGCAATCAGTACTGTTTTGAAGCTGAGGTCATGCTCCACAGGTTCAATAAGTTTCTCAACTACTTGCTGTTGAGGTTGGTTCATATACTGCACCAATTTGAATTGTTCACTCTTTGGTACTTGTATAAATACACAGGCTCTGAATATAAACTGATTCTTGCTGGATTACTGTGCAAATGAAATTGAATTGAACTTACTCTTTGTAAATAGTCAAAGATAGCACAGTAATAGAATTACAGATTGCATGTCAGTTGCCGTTCATCTTGATGCCAGCTTGGCTCCATTGCAGTTTTATTTTTTAGTGAGATCCCTAAAGCTAGTTCCCACTCAGATCACACAGAATTTATTATTTTCCTAGTCACCTCCCTGAACTCGAATTTGAAGTATGTTGCACAATGAAGTGGTGGAAGCTATACTTGTTCTTGGTTCTTGGGCTGAGCGAGGATGCCAGTGTTGACTGTTGTTGGAAAGAAGTTAATATAATAAATTCAGCACTGAGACACAAAGTGGTCCTCAATCCACATGACCATACAGGTTAATTGTGTCAGTGCTGGCAGCAGTGTTCTGAAAGTATTGCAGTGGGTTGTACATACAAGAAGCAAGGAAGTTATCAATGAGGGAAGATGGCTCAATGAGGACTGGAGGTTGTTTTGACTGGGAGTGCACTCTGGGGTCTGGAGCTGGGACTCCTGGCTGCAGTAGGCTTGGAGTCTGAGCCTTGCCCATGTCATAATGGCTCACCTTGCTTGACCTGTCAGAAGAGTTGCTCTTCCACAAGCTGAGTCTGTCACTTCAGATGGTGACAGACATATCGCCTCATAAAAGAGGACCTGCTGCCTGCTGAACTTTGTGGCCAAATGATGCCATTGTTTCTTTCCAGGGTTTCTCATTGTATGGCAATTGATGAAGTAACTGGCACCCTGCAAGATGTTGTCCAAAGTCTATACAGCCATGGTCATGGCTATGGCCTGCACAGACTCATTTGAGCATCCTGATTGAAGGTCCATGGAGACAGCCACCTTCTCCATATCAGACAGCCTCACGATTGAATGCTTCACCTGTCTCCCCAGTGACTGAGTTAGATTATTCTGTCCTCTCTGTTAGAGTGAAGAATGCACATGTCTGGTTTGTCCATACCCAGCCAAGTTGCTGATGCATCTTTAACATTGCCTTTCTCAATAATAGCCCCAGGTAAAGCACCTTTGCCCAGTTGAGCAGAGCTTGGAGAGGATAGCGCCACCTAAAGGTGAGCCCCACAACTTCCCCTAACGCTGATGTCTGATTATTCTCACTTGTGGATCTCAAATCAGCAGATAAAAACCTGGCTCACCCTCTAACTGGACGCAGCAGCATGCGTGTGTTTAATTTGTGACATGGCAGTCCGTTCATGATGGCGCAATCTTACAAACATTAAGGTCTCCTGAGAAATCATCTTCATTCATGTCCAGTAGTGATTATCTGTTTTGATTTGATTTATTTATTGTCTCATGTATCTTGCTACAAAGTACAGTGGAAAGTGTTGTATAGTGTCATCATTCTTCGCACCATCTTACCTCCACCGATGCAACCAGCACCATCTTGGTTACATACAATTACAAAACCAGAATTTAAAACCAAACGGTAGAAATAAAAGGCAGCCAAACTAATGAGAAACATCCAGATATTAAAGTCTTATTTAAGTCTCATCTCTGTGCAGGCACCTGGACCAAGCCACAGCCTGGGGTCTCAGGAGGAGCTGAGTGCTTGTTACTGCTGACACTACCACCTCCAATCTCATCCT
Organism: Ginglymostoma cirratum; assembly: GCA_024137785.1. Lineage (NCBI taxonomy): Eukaryota > Metazoa > Chordata > Chondrichthyes > Orectolobiformes > Ginglymostomatidae > Ginglymostoma > Ginglymostoma cirratum. The sequence goes on along the minus strand of JAHRHZ010000061.1, from coordinate 8,905,521 downwards.
GCTGCCTCCCCCTCCAAATCTACAGCTACCAATGCCACATTTGAGCCCTGGAACATGCTCAGGCAAGGCCCACTCACAGGCTCCAATTGCCAATTACTGTAAGCATGAAGATTTTGTAAGATAAAAGAAAAAAATGATATGAATTAGATGTCCCAATGCAACGATGTTAATCATCACCATCCCCAGGCTTCACATTGTGCAGTCATTGCTGAAGTAAAGTCAGCATTTCTGTGAGCGATATTTGTAACTGTCAATAGTTTGCTGCACATTCCCTCTCTCTCAATCTGTGACTGAAAGTAATATGGATGTGTCACTTAGCTCCAGTGCCTCCTACACTACATCTGGTTTATTTGCAGCAGTTTACCTTTAATCCTCACTCTATTTTGCATTTTTGTACCCTTTTCTTCCATAAATAACTCAGAAATAAATAGCCATGATTGAATGAAGTTTTAATATTCACCTGCTGAATGACGTGCACTCTGTGATAATAATTAGAAGACAAATACATCACGTTCCATTACAATTGAGGTGAAGGACAATGACAGATGAGGCGATGAAGTGCATAGAAAGTCAAGACTGGCTGCTGTTGAAAATTGGCTGAGTGTGAGGTGCGATGTGTTAGAGCGTGCATACTGAGTAAGAGCGAAACTGATGTTTAAACCACAAAATGTAGAAGAATTAACAGTTGTGCTTGCTTTTTCTGACCTGGTTAAATTATTAAACTAGTTTATGCACTTTACTGAAGGTCAGGGTGCAATGCTCCTGCTGCTCACCTCCACAACGATCTCCAATCACTGTTCTTGGGCCAAGTAAAATGTTTCCTCCTCCAGAAGTTGGGGAATAGTTTGTCCCTCCAGTTCTTGACAGTAACCCAGTGTATCTCCAGTGACATAACATTAAATTTAATCTCTGTGCCTCCATTGTAAACACCACCTAGCCCCTTCAAATTCCCTTTCTGCACCACAAGATTGTGCTATTATGCCGTGTGCACAGTTTAGAAATGTAAAATCCAGAACTCAAATGCATTGCTTGAAATCAAGCTGAAATCTGACACGTTGATTTAGTCCATGCTTCCATCCAACTGTTTAGAAGTTGCTTTCACAATCATCTTGGAATCCGATTCTTTTTGATTCTATGGAGTTTGGTGATGAACCAACATGCAACGTCATGGAACAACAAGATATTGCATTGTGCCTGCCGTTTCCTCTTACGAAGAGCTTCTGCTCTAATAATGCCAGCAGTAAAAGCTGAAGGGGAAAGGAGTTAAAGAGAAGTCAGACGTGGAGAAATTGAACTTCATTGACTGGGTGGAATTTTCCCAGCCATTGTCATTGTGGCCCATGGCAGGTCAGTTAGTGAAATATGGTGACATTGTAAAGATTCTCAACATTCATAGAAAGATAGCATCTTAGAATCAAATGCAAAAAAGGCTGTTTGACCAATCGAGTCTGTGCTGCCAAAAATTTTAAATTCATTTTAAAATTATGCGTTCTTGTTATTAACTTTTTGATTAAGGGAACAGTTGCTTTCTATCCATCCTGTCCATGACCCTCATTATCCTGTACACCTGTATTAGCTCCACCTCCACCACTGCACTCCCCCACCCCACCCACCCCCCCACTCCTCCAACCACATCTGCTCCAAAGAAGACAATCTGAGCTAATCCAGTTTGTCTTCAAAGCTGAAATGCTTTTGCCCAGGGAACACCCTGGTGAATCTCCTTTACACCCCCTCAGTGCTTTCACATCCTTCCTACAGTTTGGTGACCAGAACTGCACACAGTACTTCACATGTAGCCTAACCAAAGTTCTGTATAGCTCCAACATGACCTCTCTCCTCTTAAAATTCATGCCTCAATTGATAAAGTATGCCTTCCTAACTATCCTATTAACCTGTCCTGCCACCGTCAGCGATCTGTGCACAGGCACCCCACGATCCTTCTCTTCCAATGAGCTTCCTGGTATCCTGCCAATCATTGTCTACTCTCTTGTTTTGTTCCTTCTTCCAAAGTCAGAAGTCACATGACACCAGGTTATAGTCCAACAGGTTTATTTGAAATCACAAGCTTTCAGAACGTAGCCCCTTTGTCAAGTGAAGTGAGAGAGAAGAACTCACAATTTACAGGCAGAGACATCAAGAACAGAGAGATCAAAAGACCATACAAATGCTATGAGTGGAGGTGATCCGAAGCATTAGCCATTGTGAGTAAAGTGTCAACAGCTGAATAACAAGTGAAGGGATGATCTATAATCAGACTAAATGAAGCAAAGAAGTAATTACAAAAAATTAAAAATATGGAGGTGCTGGAATCAAACCAAATGACTAACCGAAGTAATAACTAATCCAAAACTGTGCGAACTGATTAAGGTAGAGAGATCATAATTTAACCAGGTGATGGTGACAAAACATGACGGTAAGGATGATTTTACAGACACAGAACAGTGTGGTAGGGTCATGTAGCGCGGCATGAACCCAAGATCACAGTTGAGGCCGTCTTCATGGGTATGGAACTTGGTGATCAGTTTCTGCTCAGCGATTTTGCATCGTTGTGCACCTTAAAGGCCACCTTGGAGGATGATCACTGGCAGATCGGAGGCTGAATGTCTTTGACTGCTGAAGTGTTCCCTGACTAGGAGGGAACATTCCTGTCTGGTGATTCTTGTGTGGTATCCATTCATCCATTGTCATAGCGTTTGCATGGCTTCACCAATATACCAGGCCTTAGGGCGTCCTTGCCTGCAGCGTATGAGATAGACAACATTTACCAAGTCACATGAGTATCTGCCGTGTATAAGATGGGTGTGATAGTAGTACCCATGTGATGGTAGTATTCATGTTGATGATCTGACATTTTTAAAATTCATTTGTGGGATGTGGGTGTCGCTGGCTGGGCCAGCATTTATTTCCCATCCCTAGTTGCCCTTGAGAAGGTACTGCTGAGCTGCCTTCTTGAACCACTGCAGTCCACCTGCTGTGAGTTGACCCACAATGTCATTAGGGAGGGAATTCCAGGATTTTGACCCAACGACTGTGAAGTAACGGCAATATATTTCCAAGACAGGATAATGAGTGGCTTGGAGGGGAACTTGGAGGTAGTGGTGTTCCCATATATCTGCTGCCCTTGTCCTCCTAGGTGGAAGTTGTCGTGGGTTTGGAAGGTGCTGTGTGAGGATCTTTGGTGAATTTCTGCAGTGCATCTTGTAGATAGTACACACTGCTGCTACTGAGCGTCGGTGGTGGAGAGAATGGATGCTTGTGGAGGTAGCGCCAATCAAGCTGGCTCCTTTGTCCTGGATGGTGTGAAGCTTCTTGAGTGTTGCTGGGGCTACGCACATCCAGGCAAATGGGGAGTATTCCATCACACTCCTGACTTGTGCCTTGTAGATAGTGGACAGGCTTTGACGAGCCAGAACGTGCTCTTTACAGTATTCCTAGCTTCTGACCTGCTCTTGTAGCTGTTGTGTTTATGTGGCGAGTCCAATTGAGTTTCTGGTCAATGATAACCTGCAGGATGTTGATAGTGAGGTGTTCGGTGATGGTAACACCATTGAATGCCAAGGGATGGTGGTGATTGTCCTAGCCTGGCATTTGAATGTTACTTGCCACTTGTCAACCCAAGCTTGAATATTGTCTAGATCTAGTTGCGTTTGAACATGGACTGCTTCAGCATCTGAGTCACGAAGGGTGCTGAACATTGTGCAATTATCGTCAAACATCCCCACTTCTAACCTTATGATAGAAGGAAGGTCATTGGTGAAGATGCTGAAGATGGTTGGGTTGAGGACACTACCCTGAGGAACTCCTGTAGAGATGTCCTGGAGCTGAGATGACTGACCCCCAACAACCACAACCATCTTCCTATGTGTCAGGTATGACTCCAACCACTTAAGAGTGTGCTCCCTGATACCCATTAATTCCAGTTTTGCTCGGGCTCCTTGATGCCACATTCGGTTGAATGTAGCTTTGATATCAAGGGCTGTCGCTTTCACCTCACGTCTGAAATTCAGCTCTTTTGTCCATGTCTGAGCCAAGGCTGTAATGAGGTCAGGAGCTGAGCGGCCCTGGCAGAATCCAAACTGAGCAGGTTATTGCTGAGCAGGTGCTGCTTGATAGCACTGTTGATGGTACCTTCCATCACGTTACTGATGATCACGAGTAGACTGATGGGGCGGGTTGGATTTGTCCTGATTTTTATGTAAAGGACAAACTTTGGCAATTTTCCACATTGTCGGGTAGATGCCACTGTACTGGAACAGCTTGGCTATGGGAGCAGCAAGTTCTGGAGCACAAGTCTTCAGTACTATTGCCAGAATGTTGTCAGGACCCGTATCCTTTGCAATATCTAGTGTCTCCAACTGTTTCTTGATATCACATTGAGTGAATTGAATTAGCTGGAGACTGATATCTGTAATGCTGAGGAACACTGGAGGACACTGAGATGGATTACCCAATCGACACTTCTGGCTGAAGTTTGCTGAGAAAGCTACAGCCTTATCTTTTGCGCTGATGTGCTGGGCTCTTCCATCATTGAGGATGGGGATATTTGGCATGCAGACATTGCCATGGCAGGGCTGTGTGGTGTTGTGGTTGATGTCCTCCTGAAGGTTGTGTAGTTTGCTGCGAATTATGGTCTGTTTAAGGTTTGGCGGTTGTTTGAAGGTGAGAATTGGAGGCAAAGGGATGATCTTGGCAAGGTGCTTGTCAGCATCAATGACATGTTGAAGGCTACAAAGGACATGGCATAGTCTCTCCGCTCCAGGGAAGTACAGGACAATGAAGGTTACAATATCAATCGTATCCTAGGTCTGTCTTCTGAGGAGGTCATTGTGGTTTTTTGCTGCGGCATGTTGGAACTGGTGATTGATGGGTTGAGCATCACATCCTGCTCTTATAAGGGCATCCTTCAAAATCTTCAGTGTCCCTTGCGTTCCTCTTCATCTGACCACGTCTTCCAAATTGCATCACCTCATATTTATCAGGATTAAATTACATCTACCACCAATCTGTCCATCTGACCAATCTGTTTATATTCTCCTGTAACCTAACACCCTTCTCCTCACTGTCAACCATCCTGCCAATCTTGATGTGCAAACTTACTTATCATTCCCACCCCCCACCTTCTTATCTATCTTACTTATGAGTGTCACTAACAATACGGAACCAACCATTGATCCCTGCACTCTGTCACTAGACACTGGGCTCCAGTCACACAAACTGCCATCGACCATCACTTTCTGTCTCTTGTCACTAAGCCAATTTTGGATCCAACTTGCTAATTTATCTCAAATCCCATGAGCTTTTACCTTCTTTATCAATTCCCATATGGGACCTTGTCAAAAGCCTTGCTGAAATCCAAATAAAATACATCAACTGCCTTCCCCTAATCCAAACCCTTGGTCACCTCGTCAAAAAATGCCACCAGATTTGTTAGGTATGAACTGTCTCTGACAAAACCATGCTGATTATTCCTGATCAAACCTTGCCTGACTAAATGGAGATTCATTTTCTCCTTCACTATGTGTTCTAATGGTTTCCCCACCACTGATATTAGATTCACTGGTCTATAGATCCCTGGTCTATCTTGGCCACTGTTTTTGCAAAGTGGAACCACGCTAATTATCTTCCAGCCCTCTAGCACTTCTCCTGTGGCCAGAGATGATGTAAAAATTTGGTTCAGGGCCCCTATAATTTTCTCCCTTGTCTTCCACATGAGCCTGAGATAAAATTGATCCTGATCGGGTGATTTGTCCACTTTTAAATATGCCAATTCCTCCTCACATCTTGTATCAATCTGCTCAAGAACTGAACAGTCCATCTTCTTGCATTCCATACTTGCATCCTCCTTCTTCCGCGTAAGGACAGATGTGAAACCCCAGTTTAACACCTTACCAGTGTCCTCCCAGCTTCATGTACAGATTGCCTCCTTGGTCCCTAATAGGCCCTACTTTTTCCCTGGCTGTTCCCTTCCCCTCAATGTACGTGCAGAAATAGAGAAAAGAAAGTCTGATTTTCCACCCAAGGTTTGAACGATGAGACGAGAATCTCACTAGACAGCAGCAACAGGCTCTTTTGGCAACATTTATGTCTCAAATGACCTATACTCACTTCATTTGGATACAGTTTGCTGTTCTCCCAGATGTGACAGATAGAACATAGATGATGACCATTCCAGACATGAAAGTCAGAGCAGGTACCTGATGGCTCCTATTTACCACTTGTTCCTTTGAGCCACCATCTTAGCCAGATGTCCTGAATATTTCAGGGCATGCTCAGGATAGTGACTACTGCACTCCTGTCTGTGAAAGTTGGACATGCACCAGCTTTATCGGTGCTGCAGTTTGGACCCTACAACAACTTGCATGCTGCTGCCAGGTCATCTTGAATGCAGGAATAAGTACTGGTCTCATGGATTGGAGTAGGGTGCTCATGGGGTTCTTTGCTTAATTTCTTCGTGCTCATTCAATTCACAATTACCTGGATGCTTACAATATCGATGCATTGGCTCGACTCACATTTTTCCTTTGTTTGTTCATTCAGAACTTACAGGCTTACAGCATTCAGTCTTGCCTTGCCACTTATTGTAGATTCAAAGCCAGGTAGCTTGTCATGGTCATCAGTAGTGATCAGCCAGATGTTACCTGTTACATCAATGCTACAATTACATCATGTGCCAGTAGCATATGTGGCAAACACACATTGATTTGGCCAACATGTATTGTCAAGTTTCAATTGGCCTTGAAAAGGTGGTGGTGTCTTGCCTTGTTGAACCACTGCAGTTCATTTGCCACCTACAATGTACACCTACAATGTACACCTACAATGTCACTAGGGAGGGTGTTCCAAAATATTTTCCCAACAACACTGAAGCAACAGTGATATATTTCCAAGTGTGGGTGGTGATTGATTTAAGAGGGGAACTCACAGTTGGCGGTGTTCCCATATATCCACTGGCCCTGTCTTTCAAGATGATATTGGTCATGGGTTTGGAAGGTGCTGTCTAAGGAGCCTTGGCTGAATTTTTGCATGCCCCTTGAGACTGTGCACATTACTGCTAGTGACTGCCGCTGGTGGAGGGAATGAATACTTGTGGACATGATGCTGATAAAGTGGGCTGTTTTGTTCTGGATAGTGTCAAGCTTCTTCTGTTTTGTTGAGCTGACTTGTGCCTTGTAGATGCTGGAAAGGCATTGCAGACAGAGGTGGGTAACTTGTTGACTTCAATGGGGCAAAAACATTGATGGGCAGAATTATCTGGAACAAGATGGGGCAGGAAAAACAGTAAATAAACAAATGGGCTACCTTCAAAGAGGAGATAAAAGGTACTGCAGAAGAGGATCTGGTTTGGGCACCGACAAAATATATTCCCTCAAATGTGAAAGGTAAAACAATCAAATCCAGATCTCCCTGGATGACAAAGGAAATAGGAATTAAGATCCAAAGAAATGTGTGCTTCTGACAAGTGCCAGTTAGAAAATAGAATTGACAACCATCAGGAATACCAAGATTCAGAGAGGAGGTGAAAAAGCAAATAAGAGAAGCAAGGAGAAATTTTGCAAAAGATTGGCAGCCAATATAAAGTGTCTTCTATGGTCATATAAATGGTGAAATGGTGGTCAAAGGAGGAGTAGGATTGATGAGGTCCATAAAAGGGGAATTACACTGGAATAGAGCGAAGGTGTTGTTAGTGCATGTTGATAAGAAAGCAGGACCAGGTAAGCTGCATCCAAGGATTTTGAAGCAAGTGAGAATGGAAATTGCAGGGGCGTTGGCCATAATCTTTCAGTCTTCCCAGACTCAGGGAGGTGCTGGAAGACTGGAAAATTGCAAACATTGCAGCCTTCGATCAGCCAGATAGGTTGTAAGAATAAGCCATCAATTACAGACCAATCAGTCTGTATCATCTTCAATGATGGGGAAATTTCTAGAGACAATATTCACGATAGAATTAGTAGTTTATAGAGAAAGGCAGGTTGATGAGAAAGTGTCAACATGGATTTCTAAAGGAGAAATCGTGCTTCACTAAGTTGCTGGCATTTTTGAAGAGGTAATTATAGGGTTCTGGTTTGCACTCAGTAATTTGCTGATTTTAGGTGGTTCGAATCACTCCCAGATCCCTGTTCTGACACTGGACTTATTTAGGGAATGTGAAAGGAAGAAGGCAGTAGGTGGGTCTTTCAGGAAAAAAAAGAATCTCTGCATTTATTTAAATACAAAAAAAGTATAATACAAGAAATACAGGTAAAAATACAAAACAGTGAGGTTAACACTATCAATTATGCAGAGGAAAGTAATTAAATAAAACTATTAAATTAAACACAGATTAAACACTATTAGAACCTAAACAGCAGTTTTAATTACAGAACCTTTAATCAAGCTTCTTACCCTCGGCGTGCCATGCACTGTCACCACCTGCCTTCCCCTCCCTGCTAGCTAGGTTGGAACTTTGGGGTCTCAGGAGTTTGAGCTCCCCACTGCAGAAAACATATTTTTAAAGTGTGTCCGGTTGCTTACGTACTTGCTGTTGGTTCTTTTCGTTCGAACAGGCCCATGTCTGGAAGCTCTTGTTTGGAAGTGTTTGGTTGCTCCCCCCACCCAACTCTTGGATGTCCTTTGTTCTGATGAGGCCCTTGGTTTGCCTTCTCATTCAGCTTCTCTGTTTGGCCTCTATGGTTCTTGGTTCCGAAGCTACTCATTGGTGCTGGAAGCCTGTGGGGAAACTGTTTCTGCAGAAGCTTGTTGTTAAGACAGGCTCTCTCTCAGGTGAGATTGGGCCTGGTAGTTATACAGACTGCGTACCCTATTATTTCCTTTCAAATCTGTCTTGTCCATTGTGTTTCTGGTGTTTCCTTCTGAAGTCAGTTGGCTTCCCAATAGTTAAGAGTATGTGTAAATGGATTTTGATTGTAGTTGAATGTCCAGTATCCGTGTAGGTTCCATAGAGTCTGTGCTGGTTAGCCCGAAGTGTAAAAGTTAGTTCCGACTGATTGCCCTCTTAGAAAGGAAATGTAAATTGGAATTCCAGGCTGAACAATGGTTCCAGACAGCCAACGTGGATACAAAATTGGCCAAGTGGTAGGAAACAGGAAGTGATGCTCAGCAGATACTTTTCAGATAGCGGGAGGCTTGCAGTGGAGGTCTTCAAGGATCCACAAGGATATTGAGAACATTCCTTTTCTTGATATATATCAATGATCTGGAACTTATTGTGCAGGAGCAATTTCAAAGTGTGGGAGAAATGCAAACTCTGAAGAGGACAATCTAGAACTCCAGAAGGACCCAGGCAGGTAGGTGGTAGATGAAGTTCAATGAAGAGAAACATGGGTGATGCAGATTGAGAGGAAGAACTTTGAAAGAAAATAGAAAATATGGGATAAAAATCTAAGGGGTGGGCTTGCATGAGCAGAGGGACCTGTGTACATATGTGCATTGATCATTAAAAGTGGCAGGACAGTAAGAGAGGGAGAATAGTAACTAAAGCATACAGTACCCTTGGTATCATTAATAGGGCATAGAATATAACAACAAGGAGTTGAACTTGTATAAAATGCTTGTTAGATCACAGTTGTAGCATTATGTATATTAAATGGGTGCCATAATATCTGAAGGATGTTAATGAATTAAAAACAGTGCAGAAGTAGTTTACGATAATGATTCTAGGGCTGAGGAAGATCAGTTTTGAGGATAGATTGAAGATATTTGTTCTGATCTTCTTGGAAAGAAGAAGACCAAGATCTGAGGTTTACAAAATCATGAGCAGGCTGGATAGAGTGAACAGGGAGAACCTGTTTCTGCTTGTAAAAGGAACAGAAGCAAGACGGCTTAGTTTTAAAGTAATCTGCAAAAGAAGCAAGGGTAAAGTGACGAAAATCTTTTTCACTCAGGGAGAAGTTAGGGTGTGGAATACACTGCCTAGAACTGTGGTGGAGATAGGTTTAATTGAAACATTCAAGAGGGTATTGGATTAATTATTTGGATATAAATAATGTGCCGATGGTATGAGAAAAATGTCGAAGATTGGAACTAGGTAAGGATATTAGTTTGAAAGGTTAGTGCAGGCAATGATGGGCTGCATTTCCTTCTGTTGCACTATAACATTTCTGTGATTCCTAGCCTCTGACCTGCTCTTGTAGCCACAGTATTTGTATGACTAGTCTAAATCAGATTCTGGCGAATGGTAAACCCCCAACCCCCAATACATTGAATGTAAAAGGCTTATGCTAAACACTTGCTGGAGATAGTCATTGCCTGGCACTTGTGTGGCATAAATGTTACTTATCACATGTCAGCACAAATCCTTATAATTGCTCAGGTCTTGCTGCATTTGGACATGGACTGCTTCAGTACCTCAAGGGTCACAAATGATACTGAACATTGTCCAATAATCAGCAAATATCCCCACCTTATGATGGGGGTAACTGGGGGCGTGGGGTTTGGGGGGTCACTGATAAAGCAGCCGAAGGTGGTTAGGTCTAGGATTCTACACTAAAGAACTCCTGAGGAGTGTCCTGAAGCTGAAATGACTGACCTCCAACAATCATAACCATCTTCCCATGTGTTAGATAAGACTTCAACCAGTGGACAGCCTTCCCCCTGACTCCAATTCATTCAGGTTTTGGTGGGGTTCCTTGATACCATACTTGGTTAATGTAACTAATATCACAAGCTGTCATTGTCACCTCCCTTCTTCAACCAAATCCCCATGTCTTGAAGCTTAAGTGGAATAGTAGTCGGTCATGCCAAGATGGATTCTCGTCAGTCAGGGGTGTCCCACTACAGTTAGTCAAGGGCAGAGTCTGAACTCAGCCCACAAGCTTAGACATGGTCAGTTAACCTTTGGTGTGGTCAGAGTCAGAGTTCCATCCACTATATTCCAAGGACTGGGCCACAGGTCCAGTGTAACCAGTCTGGGATTAGCCCTAGGTTGGTCAGAGAAATATACAGAGATCAGTCAGGGGCCTGGTCATTCATCACTGGGAGCTGTTCTTCCAAGTCAGTCAAGGGGGTTTGTTCCATGAAAGTAAAGGTAGGATATCAGGAACCAATGCTGTGGTAGGGAAGTTTGGAGAATGAACAGGAAGTATTAGCCAGCATCCTCTTATATACGATGCTGCCTTTTTTGGGTGATTTCGGGGCAGAGGCAGGAGGACAAAATTTTATTAATCCTACTCACCTTACAATCTTGACTGCCTTTGTGCAACATGGCTTGTGCTGTATACATCAGAATAAGATCCACTGTTGCAAAGGATCATGTAAGGTTATTCCATGATCTTCGTTGCCAGAGTCCCGCATGTCTCACTAATTGAAGGACTATGGTCATTTGTAAGTGATGTCAATGCCGACTGCTCACATTACTGAGGACCTGTTGTGTTGCTGACGTTTCCCACTCAGTTTCATTGGAACCATGACCGATGGATCCAGCTACCACAGCAGTTATCATCAGTGTGGCAGCAGTGCAACAAAAGTGCAGAGAAATTGAGGATGAGCCTGAGGGGACAGAAGCCCTTGAGTTTCTTACCCCTGATACCACTTTCTCCTGGATAGTGATGAGTAGTGTTGCTGGCTGAAGATTTCTATACAAATGGCTGCTTCCAAGAGCCGACCGGGGAACTGTGTTGGATCTTATAACCCTCAACCTACAAATATATCAAGGCTGCTACAAATGTAATTTCTGCCAGATTACACTGGTTCATCCCATTTCCTCATGATGAGATGTAGTGCTGCAGTGCAGGCGGCAGATTTTGCCACCAATAAACTTGCTTTCGCCCAAGTGCAGAGCGCTAGGGACTGTACATAAGTTGCATTGAGAGCACCATACCATAAAACAGCAGAGTTCGTTAACAGAAAAGACTTCCAATTCTATTAATGTACAAGTCCTCTGTCGTCATTGGTATCACATTTAGAGGCACTAGGTATCCTGGGATCAGCCATGATGCTCAGAGCCTTGAGAACGTTCAGATATCTGTTTCATTTTAAAGGCCAGATACTCTAAAAGGATGGTTGCTCGGAGGCAAGGACCATCCTCTGCAACCAAGGGCTGATCACCACATTACACAGACCACTGACTGAGGCTGAGCATCGACAGAATGCTGCCCATTCTTTCACCTGGGCCCATCATGAGCAGATAAAAGGCCACCTGAAGATGAGGTGACGATGTTTGAATTTGTCTTAGGGGAGCCTTCCTGTATTTGAGACAGAGTATGCAGCGTAATCATAGCATGCTGTACTCTGCACAACAGTAGCAAGCAAAGAAAGGATGTGATGGACTCTGAAGAGCTGGGAGTGCAGCAGCAGGCTTGATATGAAGAAGGTGAGGATATCGAGAAAGAGAAATGCTGCCTTCACCAAGACCGAACCAAGCAGCGCCAGGAGCGACAAGTCAGACAGAATTTAATTGACACCCAGTTCCATTAGATCCACATTGGGTGAATTGATCATTCATCGACATACATTTGTTGCTGCGTGAAAGGCAAGTAGCCTCTGTTTATTCCCAGAAGCGAATACAACTTTTCATCATTTGGCTTTTTCCTTTTCCTGTTATTCAATAAATGCTAATGTTATCAAATGTTTGAATATTTTCCAACATGTAATGCTCCAGCATTGAATAAAGATAATGCTATACCACCCTGGGCACTGGGGAAAGTGTAGCATTTCCTTAGACAGCGTTCTAGCAAAGTATGGTGCTAAGAAAGGTAGTTTGTGTAATTAGGTTTTGTCACAGTTGCCATAATATCTAATCAGATATGTGTTAATGTAAAGTAGTAATGTGTTACAAACACCATTCTGAGGAAGAGTCATATCAGACTTGAAATATTGACTCTCTCTCTACACATTTGCTGTCAGACCTGTTGAGTTTCTCCAAGATTCTTTGTGCTTGTTTCAGATTTCCAGAATGTGCAGTATTTTGCCTTTGCTGCTTTTATGAATGTGAGCTTCTATTTACAAAGAAGTGTCAACTGTGCCACCTATGTGCCTTAGAAATTCTTTATTTCACTTCCCTCCAACTCTGTTTCCTGTGAGTGACTACTTATGGTTGACGGAGAATGCCTGAGCTTTAAACATGTTACTGGTGGTGGAAATCCCAGAAGTTCCCAGGAGTGGCAAGCACTTCCACTGCATTGAGTACCTGATAGCGCAGGAGTGGTGCCACAGAAGCATGGTGCGTACATAATGCGATGAGCAGCAAGGAACTGTAAGAAATATCCTACTGCAGTTTTATAGACCAAAACTCTCCAGGAAACTCCCCAAATGGACATTTTGCTCATTTTTGGTAATATTCAACCTGTAATTCCTAAACAAGGAATGTTCTGTGATCTTTTTCCACACTTTGAGATAATTCATTTAAAATATTCCCCCTTTTCTATTCTTAGGAGCCACTGACATTCTGTGTCTACATGTGAATCGAATATTGTACTTCCACAATTTTTACAGGGGGACTGAAAAGCTTCCTGTTAAATTATGCAATAAAAATTCAGAAGTTATGTGGAAGAAACAATTATCAACCTTTATTTTCAATCAAATGTTACTGTACAGATTCCAAACAGAATCATTCCAGTAATAGATGGGCTCTAACAGTGCAATTAGCTGTAGTGGAGAAACCAATGATGCTGTTCAACACACCCTTATAAACTAATGAGTCGATTTCCCAGATAGTACTACACTAGAAATTGTATTTAGAATGTATGCATCATTACCTTGAAATACAATTCTTGTCAGTATTTACAATCACAGTACATTTTACATGAATAATGTTGGCAGCAATGTTATGCAGCTTGAGCATGCACATCTGGACTAGTTGCATTGTAAAGCTTTTAAAAAATTTCTCATGGGCAACTGCAGTCATTAAAACTTTGTGGGTAATGTAAGTTTTTAAAAAATCCTCGTAGTTGAAAGCCTTTTTAAATTCCAGACGTATACAGTGCAAATGTACTGGTTAGTGTCAACCTGATACATACAGGCAAGAACTCTCAGGGCTAGACTCCAGTCTACAAATCCCAATCTGACTTATAGTTTGGGGCTACAATTTACAGCAAGTATTGAATAGATATATATCCTACCACAGTCTCAATGGCTGCCCTGCAGCAATTTAAAACTGGGAGAGAGATAATTAAGGTGAGACATCTACTCCTTATCTAGGGGAAATTTACTGCCTTACAGAGCTAATGGCTACTCAGATGACCGGTGTCTCTGTGGTCGCTGGAGGATCAATGTTAGTGGTGGCCACTACTGGGACTACAGACAGTCCAAACACTTTGAGGAGGCCACTTAAGTCTAGGTTTATCACCAAAAAGGATTTAAGGGAACTCATTCAAGAGGTCAGAGATGAGAATTAAAAGAGTGGCCACATTGAAAGTGTGCCTCTGTTGACCCAGGTGACCAACACCTGTCATGCAGGTAGAGTTGCCATGTACCTCGAACGGTATGAACCTTCACCTACTGTGAATAATACGCCAGTGAGGATGAGATGAAACCCTTAAATAGTCATTAATAAGTTATTCAGAAACCTCAATAAGCTCATGGGCAGGCAAGCCTTTTAACACCTTCCCATAGTCTATAAAATTTTAGATGCATTTTTAGGAGAAGGTGATGACGTAATGATGTTATCACTGGATTAGTCATCTGAAGACCCAGAAATTGTTCTGGGGATCCAGGGTCGAATTCCACCATGACAGGTGGGTTTCCTGATTTTCATTAAAGGAAGGAAATCTGTGTTTCTCACCTGACCTGGCTTACGAGTGAATCCAGTCCAACAGCAATGTGGTTTTGTACACGGCCTTCTGAAGTGGCCTGGTAGGATATTCAGTTTAATCAAATTGCTAATAAATCTCAAACAGGGAATGAAAATAGATGGACCACTGGCATTTACGTAGGCCCTGGAAAAGACAATGACAAACTCAGTCTGTGGACCCTCCAAAATCCCTCCTTGTGTGGGAGTTAGTTCCAAAACTGGGAGTGTTGTCTCATAAACTAGCCAAGAGACAGCTTGACAGTCATACTCAAGGAATCATACCTTATACGCAATGTACCAAAGAGCATCATCGCCATCCCGCACTGTGTCCTGCACAACATAGGTGACATTGAGGTGACAACATAGTGGCATTGTCTTGGGAAGGAGCTACCCTGGGAATCCTCAATATTGACTCCAAGCTCCATGAGGTCTCATTGCATCAGGTCAGAAATCTGCAAGGAAAGCTCCTGATGATTTCCATGTACTGACCCTCCAATACCACTGTCAAGCAGCACTTTACCGATCAGTCACCTATTCATTGACTCACAGCTTGCGATCCTCCAGGCTGATGCAGTTTCTGACCTCATCACTGCCTAGGTTCAAGCACAAACAAAAGAGGTGAATTCCAGAGGTAAGGTGAAAGGTGAAGTGATTCCCTCAATGTCAAGGTCACATTTGACTGAATGTAACATCAAGGAGCTCTAGAATCAAACCAGAGTCAAACTGAATCAGAGCAAATGAATCTCCACTAGCTGGAGCCATACCTGGCACAAAGGAAGATGGTAATGGTTGTTGGAGGTCAGTTATCTCAGCTCCATGAAATCTCAGCATATGTTCTTCAGGGTAGAGTCCTAGGCCACACTATCTTCAGCTGTTACATCAATGATTTTCCATCCATCCTAAGGTCAGGAGTGGGGAATATTTGTTGATGATTGCGCAGTGTTCAACACCATGCATGACTCCTTGGTTCCTTAAGTGGTCCATGTTCAAATGTAACAAAAGCTAGACAATATTCAGGCATAAACAAAAACAAAGTTGCTGGAAAAGGTCAGCAGGTCTGGCAGCATCTGTGAAGGGAAAAACAGAGTTAAAGTTTCAGGTCCAGTGACCCTTCCTCAGAATGCTATGTAATATTCAGGCGTAGGCAGTTAAATAGCAAATAACATTTATGCCACATAATGACCACCTCCAATAATAGAGAATCTAACTATTGTCCCTTGACATTGCAAGCACTGAATCCCCCATTATCGGCATGCTAGGAGTTACCATTCCAGAAACTGAACTGGACTAGCCATATGATTTCAATGGCTACAAAAACAGTCAAGAGGCTTGGAAATTTGCAGCAAGTAACTCACCTCCTGAGTCCTGTCCACCATCTACAAGTCTCAAGTCAAGAGTATGTTGGAATACTCTCCACCTGTCTAGATCAGCACAGCTCCAAAAAACTCCAAAAAAAGAATTTTAAATGAGGATTAGTAAAACGTTATTTTTTTCTGATTTTCCAAAACAAAAAACAGCTTCCCAAGTCTCCTCTGTGACATGCAGAACACTGCTATGGAGACAAAGGCAGGTGAGGGAAAATGTGTTCGTCACTGCACTAGAATTCCAAGTAAAAACCTGTGTCTGTGCTCTAAAGTGGTAAGAAAGACAATGGGTCATACCACAAAAACTTCTAATTCACTTAATTACAACGGCAGTACCAAAAATTCTCATCTGATTGAATTTACTAATAATCTCTGAACTTGATTAGTCATAAACATAAATGTATGCTGAATAAATGACATTTTCCATAAGCAATGGCTTGACATTATGGTCTCAGCAAAAACGCTAAAAAGAAATAAAAATAATCCTAACCGAATACTGTGATTGGCCAGTGGAGTGACAAATTGTTAAACTAAATATAATGTCTTTGTTATATGTATTTAATTTTCTACTTGAATTATTGAGGAAAATTGATGCTAGTCTAGTTGATTATAATCTTCTCATTACTTTATATCATCAAGTACTGGAGTGACAAGCTTGATGCCTGTTCCGTATGGCACTGCACTGATAATTTTCTGGTGGATTGGATCAAGTTCTATGTTTAACACTTGCTTTAAAATTTATTTTTAAAGATCACTTTTACATCATTCTATTGATCACTTATGTTAATATTTTAAAAACATTCAGAATCAGATGAGGTACAATTGCTTTATAGGTTAATTAACCTGTCAGATGCAGATATGCCAAGAATATCATGGCATTTCGCCGGCAATGAAAATTTTGAAATGAGCTTTTCAATATAATGTATCTGGACATCATTTTTTCAAATGGAATAGTTTTCTCTTCTTTTCCTCAGTCCTTCTGAAAAGTGCAGTCTTTTATTGTGATGGAATTCGATAGTTTTCATGAGCTGCAGTTTACATTCCAAGATTGGTGGGTTCAAAGACAGTTGGTGATCAAATCTAATGACTGGGTTTCCCGCCTTTACTTGTTTGCCAGCCTTTATTTTTAAAATTTATTCATAGAGTACGAGTATCATTGGCTGAGCCAGCATTTATTCCCCATTCCTAGCTGACCCTGAGATGGCGGTGGTGAATTGCTTTCTTGAACTGCTGCAGTCTATTTGGTATTGATCTGCTGTAAGGGAAGGAGTTCTAGGATGTTGACCCAGTGACACTGAAAGACAGATAATATATTTACAAGTAAGGATGGCTTGGGGAGGCACCTGAAAATGATGATGTGCCCATGAGTCTGCTGCCTTATCCTTCTACAGTGTAGTGTTCATGGCTTTAGAAGGTGTTGTCAAAGGTGCCTTAGCAAATTTCTTCAGTGCATCTTGTAGATGGTGCACGCTGTTGCTGTTGAACATCATTGGTGAGGGTGTGAATGTTAGTGGAGGTGGTGCAAATGAAGCTGGCTACTTTATCCTGGATGGTGCCATGTTTATTGAGTGTTTTTTGGAGCTGTGCTGATCTAGACAGGTGGAGAGTATTCCAACATACTCTTGACTTGAGACTTGTAGATGGTGGACAGGACTCAGGAGGTGAGTTACTTGCTGCAAATTTCCAAGCCTCTTGACTGTTTTTGTAGCCATTGAAATCATATGGCTAGTCCAGTTCAGTTTCTGGAATGGTAACTCCTAGCATGCCGATAATGGGGGATTCAGTGCTTGCAATGTCAAGGGACAATAGTTAGATAATTTTTCCATATATCCTCAGGAGATGTGTTCCAGGCTTTTGGCTTTTTCACATCACAGTGGCACACTGGATCCAAAATTGGCTGAGAGACAGGTAGCAGAGGGTAATGGTGGATAGATGTTTTTGTGGGATTTCCACAGGGTATGGTGCTTTCCCCTGCTGTTCGTGGTGCACCTTAATGATTTGGATTCAAATGCAGGGGTATGATGAAGATGTTTGCAGATGTCACAAAAAATTGGTAGGGTGATAAATAGTGAGAAGGATAGCAGTAAACTGCAGTGGGGTATCAATGGACTGGTCATGTGGGCAAAGCAGTATCAAATGGAATACAGGCTGATAAAGTGTGAGGTAATGCTTCTGGGGTAGGTTAAGAAGACAAGGGATTGCACTATGAATGATAAGATGCTGGAAAGTATTGAACATGAGAGCAAACTGGTTGTGCATATCCACAGATTGCTGAAAATAGCAGTGAATAAGGTAGGTAAGACTAAGAGGAGAGTTGAGGAGAATTTTTTTCACGGCAAGGTTGGTGGACATCTGGAACTCACTCCCAGAAAGAATGGTTAAGTCAGGAATTCCCATAACATTTAAACAATATTTAGATATTCATTAGTATTCCCAGAACCTTCAGGGCTATGGGTCAAATGCTGGAAAATGAAATTGGTGTAGTCAGATCTTTATTGACTGATATGGACACAATGAGCCACCCGGATATGCTGAGACAAAAGGGCTCCTTTTGTGTTGTACATTATTTATATTATTTCAATCTTCTATATTTTACTGGAATTCACAATTTATACCTTGCTTATGCCTTCAAGTATGTAGCACTATCTAGTGTTCAAAGTGTACTGAACAATTGTCACTTAAGTCTAATGGTTGCTGTGATGAAAGTTCATGACATATTAGTATGTGGAAACATGCGTTCTAAAGTGCACAGAAGGTTGATTTGTATTTTTATATCCTGCTTGTGAAGGTAATGATTTAGTTTATACTGATTGCTGTTGGATGCTTGTTTATAT
The DNA here is from genome assembly GCA_024137785.1 of Ginglymostoma cirratum. Classification (NCBI taxonomy): domain Eukaryota; kingdom Metazoa; phylum Chordata; class Chondrichthyes; order Orectolobiformes; family Ginglymostomatidae; genus Ginglymostoma; species Ginglymostoma cirratum. The sequence continues at coordinate 8,886,598 of JAHRHZ010000061.1, read as the reverse complement.
ATATTTTGTTAAGGAGAGTTTAAAGCCTTGCATTATAGCTTGAGGTCAATGGTTTAGTGCATTAGAAATAAGCGTTGAAGTAAACAAAAACAAACTGCTCTTGTCTGGACACAAGGCATGCTATGATGCAGGGAGACAGAAAGACAGATAGACAAAACTACCCAGAAGGTTAGTCAGTGTGTACAGGTTCAGCCAGAGCAAAAAGATGCTAATAGTTTAACAGACTTCAGAATATCAGTGCTGGGGGAAGAAAATAAAGGCCTGAGTAGTTTAATAGAAAAATATCCAGAAGTTAAAAAACTGCTGGAAGCAGAGGATATGAAAAGCCCATATGTTTGCTGTAAATTTGCAGGTCAGTAAGAAGAAATCTCTTCCATTATCAATGGAACAAGGAACTTTTAAGTGCCGACAGGGTGACCCTTCACTGAGATTTGAGGTTCTGCAAGAAGCTGAGGGTAAATAAAATTCTTACAGTCTTTCAAGCTGGTTTTCTGTTTGGGATCTGACATGCCCCATAATATCATCAGCTGTGATCATAACACGATAAGATAGTTGGGTCTGTAAAATGGTAATTGAAAGCATTGGATAGAGGCAACAGGCAAAGTTGTGTCATCTTGACTACTGTGGGGAAGGAGGTGGATGGCCCCACTACCCAAAAGCCCACTGAGCTATTTGAGTGGCCAATAAAGGGTCTCTGACCACTGCATTTTACCATCCATCAGCAAGCAGTACCTGCACCATATAGGGAAATGGCCAAAGAGATAGAGGCTGGTACTTTCCAGCAGTTTGGAATGGGCCCTCATATTAGGGTACTGTTGGGTCTGTAGAAGTGCTCTCCAGAAGCAACTGTGACCCCTTTAACAATGATGTGCACCGCCCACCCTAACCAAATCCAACTCTTGGCAGGCCATACCCATCTGACTTTGGCAGCTCCGAACCCCACATATACCTGGATTTTGAGGATGCTCTCCTTCAACAGATTTCCAAACTCTTAGGTGCAGTCCTGATGCTTGGTGCTGTTGTCCAGAAAGCTGACTGCCAGCCCTCAAATGCTCTGGTTACTGGATGGCTGGGGGGAAAGGTGGGATGGCTGCTTTCATAATATGGACAGCTGACCTAGTGACAACCAGTGAGTTGGCTGCCCCCTCTAAAATGATGCAGTGTCTAATCTGTGAGGTTGCCTCTCTCCCTGCTTGACTTTCTGCGTTGATGGGACTCCGGACTAGGAGACCAAAACTCTGGCCAAAGCAAATAGATTTTCCCATCATATTATAAATTAGCAAAGTGAACACGTTGATTAGCAACAATCTCAGTTTTGTTTGAAAATGTTATTTCTAACATTTTCCCTTTTCCAATCCTTTCACAACCTGCTGTCGCTCTGAGCAATCGTTTACTCTGCTTCTCACATCTTTGATTGATTTCCTTTTGATGATTTATATTTAGAAATAAGGAAGAGAAGCCAATACGTTAGATCAACATTTGAGAGAGACAGAAAGGATAATTGTTCAGGTGGTATTGAAAAAGCAGATGTGTTCCACAGAGGTGAAAGGATTTTCAATCTTGAATGTCACTCAAAACGTTAACCCATCTTTGTGATGTTGCCAATATTTTCTGTTTTTTGTTTCAGATTTCTTGCCTGCTTATTTTTTGCTTTTTTGATCATGGTGCCATTTTTTTATTTTAAACATCTATTTTACAAGTGCAATTATTATACCTTGGTAGCCTAAGGTTGTGTCTGGGACGTCAAACATCATTATGAGGAATTTCTGAAGAAGGTTCCAGACCCGAAATGTCAGCTTTCCTGCTCTTCTGATGCTGCTTGGCCTGCTGTGTTCATCCAGCTCCACACGTTGTTACCTCATTATGAGGGAGGACTATTGCTGTAAAATAATACTCAGTACCGTTGTTGTTTTAATGTGATAGTTAGAATGACCGTACAAACAATATACAAAGAAAGAGTAGTATCTGTTGTGGTCTGCTGATGCATTTTCCTGCTTTTAGTGTAATATTTTGGAGATGGGTGTGTTATATTAATGAACAGATTAAGGCATACCTTTGGACCATGAATTTCCCTTGGGTGTAAGAGTCTTCCTGATAAATAGCTGAATCTACACATATAGTTAGAATGGATCATAGAATCCCTACTTTGGCCCATCGAGTCCACACTGACCCTCCGAAGAGCATCCCACCAGACCCCTGCCCTATCCCTGTAACCTTGCATTTCCCATGGCCAATCTACCTAACCTACACCATGTTTGTACACTATGGGCAATTTAACATGGCCAGGCTACCTAACATGCACATCTCTGGACTGTGGGAGGAAACCGGAACATCCAGAGGAAACCCACGCAGACACGGGGAGAATGTGCAAACTCCACACAGACAATTACCCGAGGGTAGAATCAAACCCGGGTCCCTGGCGCTGTGAGGCAGCGGAGCTATACACTGAGCCACCGTGCAGCCCAAATTGTTGTCAGAATTCCTGTTCATGTATTATGTTTGAGGATTCTGTTGTGTTGTGTTATGACTCACAGCAGATATATGTATGGTGTCACTCACAGTATCATGAAAGTTGGCATAGGGCTTTCAATCTCCATCTTACTCTGCCCACTTGCAGCATAGTACCCTGAGGGAAACTTGTCACAGTATGTCTGAATGCTTTGTTTCAGCTCAGACATGGAAGCCCACGTGACTGCAATGTACATACATAAATACCAGGAGCTGCAATAAAAGTTTATGAAATCCTTCAGTGCTATGTGACCCATATCTCATCTATATTACAGGAGGTAACATAATTATCTCATCACAATAGTTGAAGATCATCAGATCACCCATCTGGTTCACTAATGTCCTTAAGGGAAGGAAACTGCCATCCTTACCTGGTCTGGCCTAAATGTGACTCCAGATCCATAGCTATGTGGTTGACTCTTAGCTGCCCTCTGGGCAATTAGGGATGGGCAATAAATGCTGTCTAGCCAGTGATGCCCTCATCCCGTGAATGAAAAAAAGCTACCATATCATGCTGTCTTTCAGTAGTATAGAGAAAGCTCCTGCTACACCTGCACTGTGAATTGAACTTTAAAAGATGCAAATTTAATTTTTTTTTCATACTACAGGTTGTTGAGCTTTACCACAATTCTGAATTTTAAGAATCATTTTAAAATTTTGATTCCACGGTGATTTTCAGTGTGCACAGAGACAACATTATAGTGATACATCCTTTACTACGTTTATTTATCAGCAGCAGTAAGAAAAATCAACATTGTGGTGAACCTTTGCCAGTGCTTATGATCTAAAACAATTCAGTCCCTCCACTGTGCCACCTGTATTGTTGGCCCACTATTCAGAATACTGTATGCTATTCTGCTTGTTTAACAATGGGACAGGTAAAATTGCTCTTGAGGCAGTAGGGAGGAAAGCAATTATGATGATGCCATTTAGCAAGAGCTTCAACTTTGAGGACATGCTGAAGAGGCTCAGCTACACATTCTTTAGAATAAAGGAAACCATGAAACGACTTAACTGAAGCATTCACAATTATAAGGAGTGTTGTCACTGTTAACAAGATATTGTTTCAACACAAAGGAGCATGCTTTCAGAATTTGCAAGTTGTCAGAGGGAAAATTGGCAAAGAGGAAGAGTGGGAAATAAGGTTAGATTATGGGGCAGTATCATGGGTTGAAGTCTGTCAAATTGATAGGTTTGCTACAGGTGACAGTCTTCCTTGTTTTCCTGTCTTAGTTATTATTGATTCTAACTCCTGATCTTATACCTTTTCACAGAGAATTTAAATAAATATTTCATTCACTTTCCTCAGTGAAATAAGCAGGCACATGTGCATTGTTCAAAAATTATTGTTTTACTTAATTTATTCAAAATAATATTACAATGTATTAGCATGCAAAAAAAAAAGGAGTGACCAATTCATGTATAAAATTTGAGTGTAACAAATCTTTCAATTTCCATTAAAGTTAAAAATAAAGTGCGTGTAACTATAAAATGGACTTTAAGAAAGCACTTCAATGCACTCATCATAATACTGTCCAATTTCTAATGATTCTAAATGAGTTAATATTGCTTTGGAGCAAAGAAAAATAATAGTGACTATTAATCATTAAATTGTGTTGAAAAAATTCCCAGGGTATTATATATCAAATTTGAATATTTATAGTTCACATTATTACTTATTCATACTCACATAAATTATTCTCTCCAGTATGAGGCAGAGTCACGTAATGTTAATTTGGAGATTAAAGCTATTGGGAATGTTCAGTTCATTTAAACCAATTTTTCTTTGGTGGGGGAAGGGCGTGGGGAACATGTTTATTAATGATTCAGATTATCAATACAAAAAGTTTAATTCAGACATAACCCACCTTTAAGAAATGAAATTCAACAGACACCCCATTCTTGATGTTTTGGCTTAAATATTAGCTCAAATATATATTGTTTAGGAAAATTTACAGTTAATTATAGTAAATGCGCACACTGTCAATTAATTGATAATTGTTTACAAAATGTTCTATTGACGAAAGTTTTGAAAATTGAATTATATTGATGTTTGTTTTGAAAAATACCCATTGATTACTTAAATGACACATGTGGATCAATATGCTTTGAGCAGATGAGCTTGTGAATAAAGGTTTGCTAATTCCTTTAAATATTTCAAAATATGAAACATTATTTATAAACAGGTTTATTCCATTATATAATGTACTGTACAGTGAATGACAAGATAAATTGAATATGGTTTGAAAGAAGTTTGGAGTATGTCGTGAAATTGTTGTGAACTGTTTGATTTTTAAAATTGAATAAATTAATACGTTGAAAATATGCAGCTTTGTGCAATACACCTAATAAATTAAATACATAATGAAAATTTTACAGAAGGTACATTTAGATGTTTTATGAGAAATGATTTTGAATCAGTACAAAATACATACCCTTGCCTTCTGAGGTGGTATTTAAAATAAACGAGAGTACTTCTGTTAAAGAAATTAGTTTCTCTGTGATGTTTTGTGTATCCTCTTCCAAAGAGAACTAAAAGTTTTATATTTGTTCCCTTGAACATAGAGAAACAATACTTCCTTCTTGCTCTTTATTTCATATGGTAATTATCACATAACCTCAGGGCTATAAATTTTAATACTGCCTAAATAAATCATTATTTATCTCTATTGTTAAATCAATCTGAATATAATTTATGTAAATCTTTACCAATTTATGATCTGCAATTAGTTTAAGACAAGTATGTTAGAGCAAATGTTTATTCAGCAAGAAATAATTTATCAATGCCAGCTACAAATTACTCCACACATGCACAGATTCAACCAGTCAGAGCCCCAGGATGTCAGTATTGAAGATCTACAGAGCAGTGTCATTGATTTAGCCATCTTCAGCTGTTCAGTCAATGACCTTATCTCTGGCATTAGGTCAAGAACTGTTTTTTTGATGATTTTATAGTATCCCCATCCATTCTGAATTCCTGTGTGGTAATAAAGTAACCCATATCAGCCTACATCATTGGGACACGATGCACACAACATGTGGACATGTGCTGTCAAATAGCACGTAACATTTGCACTAAGTAAGTGCCAGACAATGAACATTTCCAACAACGGAAGGCTCAGGCATCTTCACCTTTTCTTCACTGCAGCTGCAATTGGCAAGACTTCCATCATCAACATCCTGAAGTTTACCATTGACCGAAAGCTTAACTGGATTAGATATATCAACACTAAGTTTACAACATTAGCCAGAACCCAACTACTCTGTAATAAATAGCTTATCCCTGAGCCTTTAATGCTATTTCAACATCTACAAAGCACAAGCTAGAAGTGAAATAGAATACTCATTCTGGATGGAACAGCTACAATAACAGTCAAACTTTGACACTGATCTGGACAAAACAATCTAAACCTGATTAGTACTTTGTCATTGCACTCAGCAGGCTGAACCATCTTTGGAACCAGAACCACTGTTGGATTGCCTCTCCATTCCAATTTATTTCTGCAATAACAGAGTTCTGCATTTCTGACCAAGACTCCCGATCTCAGCCTGCTTAAAAATATACAGTGTACCGAAAATTGGAATCCTTCTTCCAAGCTTGGACCATTGCAAGAAACCAAGTAACACCCTCTTTTTATGGCACTAGTTGCCATATTATATTAAGTTCATTCACGAACACATTGAAAAACAATCGGGCAATTAAACATCTTTTCACTGTATTAATGAATAAGGGCGAGTGAGATAATTGGGTAGGTTGGCAGCTGTGTAAGGCGATGCAGTCAGATCAGGGAGTTGGGTTGGGGGAGCTAGATCATTGAAGGTATACTTTAGGTGGTCAGAGGAGGGTTTGCATGGGGACATGGGGTGTCAGGAGTGGGAGTTAGCATCAGATAGGAGGTCAGGTGGATGGGTGGGGGGGAGATGCGGAGACTGGGAGATATCAATTATGTAGTTATCAAGGAGTTAGACACCATTTTAATCTGTCTGAAATTTCCTGGGTAGCTATCCAAGTGAGTAAGTCAAGGAATCTTTGGAAGGTCCCAGGGAGCAGAAGAATTGCCCGTTCAAAGTTCAAACTTTCCAGGAAATTCCCACAAAGTCAATGCATGCGTATCTTGTGTCATATGCCCAGAGATTGGAAGAACAGTGCTAATATCCAAACTCTTCACTGAAATATCATGAGAACATGTTAAGAATTCATTTTCTAAAATATCAGTAATAATTAACAGTAAAACAGAAATTTGTTATGCAGAATAAATGAAGAAGAAATAGAATAAACCAAACTATTTACATGTAACATAAGTTTAAAGTTTTCAAGAGATGTGATAAAATATAATCCTGTTAATCCCAATAGCAGTGTTTTAATGTACTCATACCAGATAGGATTTCCTTCTCTGTCTCAACTGCAGGATTGAACTTTTGCTTTAATTCCTGATCTTCAGAATCTGATAACCTCTTCCTTGAATCTTCATAAAAATGAGGTTAGGTATTTTCAACATCAAGTAATATCTTTGAATTTCTAATCAAATGGTCCTGGTTTGAAACATTCAAACAACTCTCCTTAAATAGAGGTAAGCTTTTTTAGTAGCTCTAAAAATCTTCTTTCTATTTGAGAAACTATTTTATATATGCAGCATCAACCAGGTCTTTTGCAAAATCAACTGAAACCTAAAACATTTTTCAAGCATTAGATGACTCACTCTAACACAAAATTCCAGATTTTTCTAACTGCATTACACTGTTTACTTTGTTCACTCATTTAAAACTCTCCAAATGGAAACACATTCCCATTCGCCTCCAAGAACTATGCCTCTCATCACCTTTTAAAAAATGGCTTCAGAAAGCCTTACAAGCCAAACATTATACCCTTTCATAGATCCCCGATCAGACCTGACATGCCTGTACTTCAAAATCCAAACTCTAAAATATATGATATTACAAAGATATTTAAATCACACATACTTTATATCACAGTTTTAAAAGACAGTATGAAAATGTTAATACAAAACCAATGGACTGCTATGCCCACTGAAAGATGCAGGACAGTCTCTTGCAGGTGTTAGTCAATGTGTTGAATGTGGATGTTAATGCTGCCTTTACTGTTAAAAATCATTTCATTTAGGTTAGTCTGGTATCTCATGAGTTGCTCCTATGTTAATTAGTCATTACATAGTTAAACAGTCTTAAGCTAATGTAACTTGTTATCTTAGTTAATAAACTATTTCTTAATACTTTTCTGCCAAAAGATGTATTAGTGGTTAATTCTTAACCACTTAATAGAAGTAAGCTTAGAATAAAAGAAGAATTGGCGACAACAACTCTCCCCAGAGATCATCCTAATAGAACAAGGTACTAGCTGCAGCCATCTCTTACAGCAAGCTGTAATAAATTTCTTTGTGGTGCTTTTTAAGACAGGTAAATATGTGTATTTAAACTTGAAGCATAGAGAAGAACTTAGCAGGAGCACTTCAAATGCTTCAAAGAGAGGGAGATGGAAAGTAAACCTTAGTGCTCGACGATATAACTTATTAGACCACATGACATAGGAGTGGAAGTAGGTCAGTCAATCCATCCAGTCTACGTTTCCATTCTATTGCATCATAGTTTATCTGTTAACCCCCAACTCCACCTTCTCGACTTACCCATGAATATTGATTCCCTTCCTGAATCAAAATCTATCTAACTCAACCTTGAGTGTACTTAATAACTCAGCGTTACCAGCCCTCTACCATAAGGAATCCCATGGATACACTATCCTCGGAGAAGAAATTCCTCCTCATTCCTGTCTTAACTGGGCAACTTTTGACTCTGAGAATGTGCCCTCTGATCTTTGAGTTTCCTACAGTGGGGAACAACCTCTTTGCATCTACCTTTCAAGTCCAACTGCCTCCAAAAGCAGAATAGTTTTCCTTAGATGAGAGGACCAAAACCGTTTGCAGTATTCTTAAGTATAATACATGTGTTATAATATGAGTTCTAAGTATAACCTAATGTCTTATATAGTTTTAGCAATACTTCCTATTTTTATGCACCATTCCCTTTGAAATCTAAATAAACACAAAGTTCTAGATGGTATGAAGTTAAGTACTGTGGGTGTCCAACAAGACTCAGGGGTTCAGGTGCGTAAGTCTTTACAATGTCACAAATATTTGCAGAAGGTGCATAAATAATCAAGAAAATGAATGGAATGCTGGCCTTTCTGTAGAAAACTGGAATACAAGGATGTAGAGGTTATGCTGCAGTTATCCAAAACCTTGGTTAGACCCCACTTGGAGTATTGTGTGCAGACCTGGGCACCACACCTTAGGAAGGTTATATTGGCATGGAGGGAGTTCAACATAGGTTTACAAGGAGTAAAGTCATTAGGAGAATGAAGTTATTCAGGAGTTAAGTCATCAGGAGAAATTATATAAGTTTGGCCTGTTTTCTCAAGAATGTAGAAAGTTAGGGGCTGAAGTGTATAAACTTGTATTTTCCCGTACTATATTCTATCTGCCATGTTTTTGTCTACTCACTTAATCAGTCTAAATCCCTCTGTAGAATCTTTGTGTCATCCTCAACCCTTGCCTTCCCACTTATTTGTCCACACATCTCACATATTATCTTCACAAACTTGATGATAATACATTCACCTCCCTCATCCAGGACATTAATATATGATCAAAATAATTTCCATCAAAAACACTTTCCCACACCCTGATGATGATAGGGGAAAATCTCAACACTACCAAGATAAATTAAGTAAGATAACTTATTGTATTGTAAGAAAGATTACCAAAGGACTAATTTACAAGTCCATATCATAATAGTATTAATTTGATTCAGATTGATCAATTGATTACTAATGTAAATACTCTGGTAAGCAAGCATATTTTAGTAACTTGACATAAGTAGGCATTATGTATTTTACAATATATTATTCTGGGTAGACAATAAACAATTAGAAGAAGTTAAACTGAAATTGCGCTGGATGATTTTAGCAACAAATACACCGATACCTCTCTCTGATTTTACTATTTCACCTATTGCACTGACCTATTTATTTCACACCTTTCCAGCCTACCTTTAAAATAGAGACTTCTGGGGGAAGGTGTATAGAAATAATTTGGTCCTGCTGCAATTAGTTCATGGCAGTTCAACAGGACCGCAAATGAGGGTCTCTATGGTTTCTGTATCCGGAAGGAACAACACTTCCACAGATGAGTCCTGTCAACATAAAGACTGTGAATATGTTTGTACCCAATCAATAGCTAATTCAGTTAAAATGCAGCTGCATTCATTCTTGGTATATCGATGTATACATTCTGTTAATATGATGAGATTGTGTGATCATGCTGTACACCTTGGTCACAAGGTAGACATAATTACGATAAGGAATAGTAGTCATTTGTTATATCCTACTCAAGTGCAGTTTTAGCTTCTCTGAGGCTTTGAGGATACAAAGACATTCTAAGGTGAAATCTCACCAACAGACTTCAACAACCTGTGGTCATGTCAAATGGGGATCAAAGTATGAATGTAATTTTCCCTGACTTGGCCAAATAATGTGTGAAGGGCTGGAACTGCATGCAATGAAGGCTGTGGAAGCAGGAAAGCCTATATGAGACGCTCCTGAAGCAAAGGCTACCTGTACAGGTGAAGGGGAGAGAACGAGAGAGTGAGCCCCATAGTGGGGACACCCTCCCTCCAGTGTTTTTAAAGTTGAAATTTAAAAGACAGCCTCTGTAGCTGGAACACTATTGTGGAAGGGAATGGGGAAACTAGAAGAAGCTACTTAGGTCTTAACAGAGCTCCTGGAATTACTTACAGAAATTCTTGAAACATTAGCAATAGTAACACAATCCTTCTCTGCCATATAAGAGAATCATGCACAATCTTTGGGCTTAATTACACTTTCCCCACATTCTCTGTTCTGTTTATCTTAACGTCTGAATATGCACAGTGATAGAGGATCTACATTCCCCTGATGTAGACAAGTCCATAGTTTTACAACCTTTTGAATGAAGAGGTTTCTTCTCAGTGCTAAATAAATGGTCCTTTGTCCTGTGTCTGTGTCATGTGTTCTGGATTCTCCTGGAAAATAAACAACTGTTGACCATTTACTGTGACCAGAGACTGACTGCTGGGAACTCTCTCTGGGATTTTCTTGGGCTGAATCTTATGATTTTCTGGCCTATGAGGGAGGTAGAATTGGAATATAGATGGGCTCAGAAGTTGTATTTTACGTAAGCGTGAGTGTTAGCAGAGATAGGGGATTGTGTTCACATTCAATAAGTGACCAGATAAATCAAGTCCCTTGTTCCTGTGTTGGCTGTTCTCCCATATCTGTCTGAATAGAAACAACTGAAAAAAACTGGCCATATCTTAAATACCTTTATGTATCTGTTTCGGCTTCTGTATTGTACAAAGTTGGTCGATTGGATTTAAACCAACAGAAATATGAAATTTGGTGGATGAAAGCTTTAGAAGTTGCTTTTGCCATACCAGTGGTCTGGTTACTTACACTGAGATGGGAATAATGTCTCTTAAATTAGATAAAGACACAGAGCTGTCTAGTTGATGAAAGTGCCAGTCTTTGAGCATGAATCAACAGGATTGAGATGAAAGCAATAAATTTACTTTGAAAGCTGCTAATCAGCTTCTAACTTGGAAGTCATATTATTGATTATGTTGAAAAGTTCATCAACAATAATGGCAGGGCAATATGAGTAAATGCAAGAATCAGTCTTGTCACATTTGTCATGTCCAATTCTCATTACTTGTAGTGTGGAGAATGATCAGATCAGTCTCCGATCTTTTCAGCTCCTTTACAACCAGCACTGTTGTATGGTACTGAAATTCTGACTTTTGTTCATGCCTATCTATAGTGAGGATATTTCTTTTGCATCGGGGTGAAATTATATATTCCATATCTGCCTTCCTGTCCCCACCCCTGCAGACAGCTGATAGGTGAGGGAAGGTTGTAAAATTGGGTACAAATGATATCTTTCCAATTGTGCTGGCAGGGTTAGGTGGCACATCTGGCCTTGGGCCTGAAATGACCCATGATTGGTCATTTAGTGACCTCCTCCTCTCTGCTGTTTTGCGCAGGAGGCAACATACGGACCATGTGGCAAGGCTGCCAGGTAAAACATATTGGCCTTTTCGAGGACTAAGGTGGGTCCCTCCAGTTTGGATGGCCTGTGCATCCCTTTCCTACACATTAACCCCTCTCCCAACACTATGGCAGAATCCTCTCAAATGTAATCTTCCAACCACTCCCCCTTACTGAGCCTTGGCAGTCTGGCCCTGGGCAAACCCTCCACTGATCTAATATGACCCACAGCGCCTCAGAGCAGAAGATTGCCTGCAGTCCCAGTAGACGTCATGTCTCACACCTCACTCAGTAGAGAGTCACTGGCCATGGTTATCTGTTTGACCAATGACTCCCTGAGGTAGGTCTACCTCCACAGGGGAGCAGAAGTCTTAGCCAATTAATGGCTCAAAGTCTGTAAAATCAGCTCATGTCAACTAGCTAAGAGGAGGTGGGCTTGTCCCTAGCTTTTAAGCTGGAGGTGGAGTTGCTGCCTTCACATTGTATCATGAACTGGGAGTCAACGGCTTTAAACACATCCACTCATGTAATCCCGTCCATTAGAGTAAACATCAACAACACCATACCACCGGCAGAAACAAATCACCTTCATAGCACAATACTTGCCACCTTGGAATAGATAGGCAATTAAGTTAATTCAGAGCCCTCACTTTCTAAGAAGATAGCTACACTGGCAGCAGTCTGATGAATCAGAGTATGCTAACCTTTATATTTTCAAGCTCTTTCAAATGCCACTCATCCAAATTCCTCTGAATGATATGAAGCAGCATTCACTTACATGTGTTTTAATTAGCTTTATAGCAGTGAGTAAACTGACCATTGCATTACGGTCAGTCTTAGCTAAACAATTCAGTGTCGCGTCATCTACTTAGGTGATTATTTTCTTGGCAATGGATAAATGTTAATATTACCCAATACAAAATCACCATAATCTTACCAGACCATAGGGCTGCTGTCTCATTAGAGAGATAACTGGTGGGGTTTAACCTAAGGGTCACCACAGCTCCAGTAAGGGAAAGGTTAAGAAGGAGAGTCCTTCAGCACTGTGGGAATTTTGAACCTACACTGTTAAAATCGCTCTACATTATAAACCAGATGTCTAGCCAATCTCCTCTCATTACCCAATAAAAAGAAAACTCAAAAGCATTACCCTGCTGACTATGGTTTTGGCCATTGCTGTTTAAGGTTCAACAGTAGTGTCCCTACCACTTGACCAGACAATCCAAGTTCAAGTCGCATTTTCCCCAGGGATGTGATTGATTAAACATATCTACCACAGAACAAAAACAGAAATTGCTAGAGAAATCCAGCAAGGCTGGCAACATCTGTGGAGAGAAAAGACAGAGCAGAATTGAAGAAGGGCCACTGGACTTGAAAGGTCAGCTCTCTTTTCTCCAAAGATGCTGCCACACCTGGTGAGTTTCTTCAACAATTTCATTTTTTGTTTCCAATTTCTTTGTTCTTTGTTTTATTTTACACTTCAGAACAGTTTGGTCAACCCTTCCCTTGCATATTGGGGGCTATTTTTAGCTAAATACATCTTTAAAAAAATGTAACTACCTTGTTTCGAAGATTTTATGTCACAGTATTTGGTAAATGAATTTAGAAAAAGAAGTATTGTAACTGGTGTTTTTAAATTCTATGCACTTTGTCAGATGTCTGAATTAGAAATGAAACTTATTAATAAGTATTTTAACAAATAAATAAAGGATGGTTGGAAAGGGCTGAGGATAGCAGGGAAATGATAGTTCTTCCAGCAAAGATGCAATGGAATGAATCTTTAGCTTCAAGACTGAAAAGATTCTAATGTGCTATATAAAGTAAAATAAGGAAGCACAGAGATGCTTTTAACATTTTTTTCCATATAATTAAACAGGGCAAAGTGACAATGCAATATTTAAAAGATAGCATGTGATTTCAGCACATGTATTGAGAACAGACTGGGTTAGAAGCAAGTTTAGAAGCAGTCTGAGAGTATGAGTTTCAAATGAGTGAGTAGTTCTTCAAAGTAAAAATATCAGAAAAAGTAAACAGAAATGGAATATCAAACTATCACCAAAGAGTCACTAAGAATTAACAGAACAAATATCAACAAGTCAGGCAAAAGCTTAAACGTTACTGAACAATCTAATTAACTACTTCACTTTGTGCTTTGTTCCCACTGGATCTCATATTCGTGAAGCACACGAGGGCTGCCATAAGTAATTATTATTGTTACTACGTTCTTTTCCAAGAGACTTATTAACAAAGCCTGAGGCAATCCTAGTAACTCAATTTTCTTCTTGATTTTCCTCTTGTAATCTCCCACTTTGTCCTGGAGACCAACATGACCAACTTCATGTGGAAAGCAGAATGACTGACTTGCGGTCGGTTGTCAGCTCGTTCTAATCTTTATTTTTGGTTGTGTGTGGGTGACAGGGTCTTGACTCAGGCAGTCAAAATATCTGCCAGGAACGTGTGGGGGCTTAATCAATATCAGATGCTGCTGCAACTCAAGCAACATTTCTTCCTGGCTGCATTATTACCAGTCGTCCCGATCCCACCCACAAGTGGTACAAGTCAGGAAGAAAACAGTTTCAATTCTATCCAAGGGAATTCTCAGCTGCTTTCAGGTAAAACAAAGCTGGAAAATTTCGGATGACGTTCTGTTCTTGTTATATTATGTTTTTAATGTATAGCTTAAATGATTTCAAGGTGTTTGTCAATGGAGAAACAATGCCTCAGAGTAGATGCACTGGGCACTAAGAACATTCAGTGTTCTTCCATAAAAGCCCCTCCCCCAACTCATTAAGACAGATATATGCAATTAAAAACCGTGAGTGGTAGACCAGTAGAATATCTCTACTAAGCATAAGTAGGAATATAAATTGTATCAACTATGCTTAAATAAAATTAATGCCATTTTTCAGCGTACTGCTGGGTTTTATGTGGGTCTGTCATATTGCTCTAATCCACCTTGTTTGTAGTGCCTCCAAAAAGCACATTCTTTTTCTGAGATATATTTTTAATCAGTAAGACAATCAAAGATTATTCACAGCAGACTCAATGGGCTGAATGGCTTACTTCTGTTTTTGTGTCTTATTTTCGCCCTCAAAGTCCTTCTGACAATTCATTTAAACAAGAGAAGGAGAAGCATCTGCCAGAGGACAAATGAGCAAGTGAACCTGCAATGGTGTCAAGTAGAAGATGTACTCACACATATCCTGACTTACGGACAAGTGTTTATAGGCCCAGTATGACACATTGACACCTCGTTGAAGACTTGTGCAAGTTCTCACATATCCTGCCACAGATGGCATAGCAAACACTTACAACACTTAGCCCGTAGCCCATAGCCATACAAAAGGCAGAGAGGTGGAATTATCAGGCTAGCACAGATTTCAGATAACCCTGAAGTTGAGAGAATTATTGACTGCGCTCATGTTGTTCTCTCTGTTCCCTCAGACAACCATTGCAACTATTTGAATGGCAAGTGCTTCCAATACATTACTGTGCAAATGCTGTGAAATACATACTAATGCATCTCTGAGGTCCAGGCCAATTTTCCAGAGGCTGCCTCGATGCCTTCATTTATAGCATAGTTGCAAATTAAATAAAAGTTTAGCTGTCTGGAGACAATTGCTATCCCTTGCACACCTAGTTTCTGACTCCTCTCAGCAACCCATGTTCCTATGGTTAAATTGTACTAAACCTACAATGCATTAGAACCCTCAATGATCAAACAATTAGAGTCCTCAAGCAATTATTCAGTTCCTCAGCCAAGTGTCATGGCCTCTGGTGATCCAGCCAGTGAAAAGTGGTGTGTGTGATTGCAATATTTAGTTTGATCCATAGCTTTAGATTGAACTGATGACAAGACGGAGACAAAGGAATCATCAATTACTTTCAGACTGAGGTCTTCAGCAGCAAGTCATTAGCAAGGTGTTGATGTCCTGCTTTATTCATGCAATACCTTCCATAGTCCTTTCAGCTCCTAAAATAGGTTGCATTCATTCATCCAAGATCAAGATGGATTTACATGCCAAATAGAATTTTGAGTTCACTAGCTGCTATATCAGAGATGGATGATAATTTTATTGGTTTAAGAAGTATAAGGACACCAGTTATCACCCAATGTGTGGTGATCCTAGTTCATGTTTCAAGTAATTTTGCATCAATGAGATGCTCTTTCAATGGTTCCAGTCTGGGAGGTAAAACTGTTGTGGCTCAATGAAGGCCTCTTGAGATCAGTGCAACTGGCAACCTCCAATAAACCTGAGCAGATAGGGCCCACTTTAAAACTGTGGTAATTTTGGAATCCAAGGCAAGCTTATGCCTTTTTGGCACTCACATTCTCAAAACCAGCATTAGCCCACATGACTGTTTCCCTTTATGGGTCACATTCACTACTTCTTCTTGTTACACTGTGAAAGCTGTCTTATATATCTTGGAATGCATTCACCAAGGACAACCTCACCTTTTTGTAACAGACAAGAGGTAGTACATACATCATGCGTTAGGAACATAGGAAATTCAGCCCATTAAGCCCCTACAAATACGGCTGACCAAACACTTCTATGCATTTAGATCATCCCATAATCCTTGACACCAATAGTAATCAGAAAACTATAAACCTCTGTCTTAAGCACATTCAAAAACTGAGACTAAGCAGACCTCTGTGGTAGAGAATTTTAAAGGTTCACATTGCTCTGATTAATATCATTTTTCCTCATCTCAGGCATAAGTGATATCCCCTGGATTTTTAAACTGCTTTCCCTACTTCTACAGGGAAAACATCTCACTCGACTCTATCCATTTGAGAATTTTGTAAGATCCAATGAGATCGCTTTTAATTCTTTGAAATTTCAGATAATACACGCTCAGTGTGCCCAATCATTCTTCATAAGACAGTCCCACCATCCCATGAATAGGTCTAGTGAACTTTTGATGCACTCCCTCACTGGCAATAATATCTTTCCTGAGATAAGGAGACCAAAATTGTATGTATACAATACTTCAGTGTGGTCTAACCCAGCATCTGTACAGTTGAAATAAGACTTCATGACTCCTGTAATCAAATTCTTTTTATGTAAATAAATGAAAGTTAGCATTCCCTGAGCCTTCCCAATAGCTTGTTGAACCTGCATATTAGCCTTCAGTGACTTAATCACGACAACACCCAAGTCTTTTGTACATTTATACTCTCCATGCTCTTATCATTTAAGAAATATTCTGCACTTCTGTTAATCCTACCAATGTAGATAACTTGAGATAACAAGGTGTGGAGCTGGATGAACACAGCAGGCAAAGCAGCATCAGAGGAGCAGGAAGGCTGACGTTTCGGGCCTAGACCCTTCTTCAGAAATGGCAGAGGGGAAGGGGGTTCTGAAATGAATAGGGAGAGAGGGGGAGGTGGACGGAAGATGGATAGAGGAGAAGATAGGTGGAGAGGAGACAGACAGGTCAAAGATGCAGGGCTGGAGCCAGTAAAGGTGAGTATAGGTGGGGAGGTAGGGAGGAGATAGGTCAGTCCAGGGAGGACGGACAGGTCAAGGGGGTGGGATGAGGTTAGTAGGTAGGAGATGGGGATGGGGCTTGAGGTGGGAGGAGGGTTACGTGGAAGGAAGAACAGGTTAGGGAGGTGGGGACGAGCTGGGCTGGTTTTGGGATGCGGTGGGGGAGGGGAGAGTTTGAAGCTTGTGAAGTCTACATTGATACCGTTGGGCTGCAGGGTTCCCAAGTGGAATATGATTTGCTGTTCCTACAACCTTCGGGTAGCATCGTTGTGGCACTGCAGGAGACCCAGGATGGACGTATCGTCTGAGGAATGGGAGGGCAAGTTGAAATGGTTCACGACTGGGAGGTGCAGTTGGTTAGTGCGAACCGAGCGTAGGTGTTCTGCAAAGCGGTCCCCAAGCCTCCGTTTGGTTTCCCTGATGTCGGGGAGGCCACAACGGGAACAGCGGATGCCGTATACCACATTAGCAGATGTGCAGGTGAACATCAGCTTGATGTGGAAAGTCTTCTTGGGGCCTGGGATGGGGGTGAGGGAGGAGGTGTAGGGGCAGGTGTAGCACTTCCTGCGGTTGCAGGGAAAAGTGCCGGGTGTGGTGGGGCTGGAGGGGAGTGTGGAGTGCACAAGGGAGTCACGGAGAAAGTGGTCCCTCCGGAAAGCAGGTAAGGGTGGGGTGGGAAAAATATCTTTGGTGGTGGGGTCGGATTGCAGATGGCAGAAGTGTTGGAGGATGATGTGTGGGTCCAAAGGTTGGAGGGGTGGTTCGTAAGGACGAGGGGGATTCTGTTTTGGTTGTTATTGCAGGGAGGGGGTGTGAGGGATGAGTTGCGGGAAATGCGGGAGACACGGTTGAAGGCGTTCTCGACCACTGCAGGGGGGAAGTTGCGGCCCTTGAAAAATGAAGACATCTGAGATGTATGGGAATGGAATGCCTCATCCTATGAGCAGATGTGGCGGAGGCAAAGGAATTGGGAATAGGGGATGGCATTTTTGCAGGAAGGTGGATGGGAGGAGGTGTATTTTAGGTAGCTGTGGGAGTCGGTGGGCTTGTAATGGATATCGGTTTCTAGGTGGTTGCCAGAGATGGAGACAGAGAGGTCCAGGAAGGAGAGAGAAGTATTAGAGATGGTCCAGGTGAACTTAAGGTTGGGGTGGAAAGTGTTGGTAAAGTGGATGAACTGTTCGAGCTCCTCGTGGGAGAACGAGGCGGTGGTGATACAGTCATCAATGTAACGGAGGAAGAGGTGGGGTTTAGGGCCAGTGTAGGTATGGAAGAGGGATTGTTCCAAGTAACCTACAAAGAGGCAGGCATAGCTTGGGCCCATGCGGGTACCCACGGCCACCCCCTTTGTCTGTAGGAAGTGGGAGGAATTGAAAGAGAAGTTGTTGAGGGTGAGGATGAGTTCTGCTAAGCGAATGAGGGTTTCAGTGGAGGGGGACTGGTCAGGTCTGCTGGACAGAAAGAAGCAGAGGGTCCTTAGGCCATCTGTATGTGGAATGCAGGTGCATAGTGACTGGACTTCCATGGTAAAGATGAGGTGTTAGGGACCGGGGAATTGGAAGTTCTGGAGGAGGTGGAGGGTGTGGGTGGTGTCACGGATGTAGGTAGGGAGTTCCTGGACCAAGGGGGAGAAAATGGATTCGAGATAGGTGGAGATACGTTCGGTGGGGCAGGAGCAGGCGGAGACAATGGGTCAACCAGGGCAGTCAGGTTTGTGGATTTTGGGAAGGAGATAGAAGCGGGTGGTGTGGGGTTGGGGAACGATGAGGTTGGAAGCTGTGGGTGGGAGGTCACCTGAGGTGATGAGGTTGTGGATGGTTTGGGAGATGATGGTTTGGTGTTCGGGGGTGGGGTCATGATCAAGGGGGCGGTAGGACGAGGTGTCAGAGAGTTGGTGCCTGGCCTCAGCGATGTAGAAGTCAGTGCGCCACACTACAACTGCGCCTCCCCTGTCCGCGTGTTTTATGGTGAGGTTGGGATTGGAGCGGAGGGAGTGGAGGGCTGCACGTTCTGCGGGGATGAGGTTGGAGTGGGTGAGAGGTGTGGAGAGGTTGAGGCGATTGATGTCTCAATCTTCTTCCTGTCCCGCAGGCCCGACCAGTCCCCCTCCACTGAAACCCTCATCTGCTTAGCCGAACTCGTCCTCACCCTCAACAACTTCACTTTTGATTCCTCCCACTTCCTACTCACAAAGGGGGTGGCCATGGGTACCCGCATGGGCCCAAGCTATGCCTGCCTCTTTGTAGGTTATGTGGAACAATCCCTCTTCCGTACCTACACTGGTCCTAAGCCCCGCCTCTTCCTCCGTTACATTGATGACTGTATGGGTGCCGCCTTGTGCTCCCACGAGGAGCTCGAACAGTTCATCCACTTCACCAACACCTTCCATCCCAAACTTAAGTTCACCTGGACCACCTCTAATACTTCTCTCTCCTTCCTGGACCTCTCTGTCTCCATCTCTGGCAACCACCTAGAAACCGATATCCATTTCAAGCCCACCGACTCCCACAGCTACCCAAGATACACCTCCTCCCAGCCACCTTCGTGCAAAAATGCCATCCCCTATTCCCAATTCCTTTGCCTCCGCCACATCTGCTCCCAGGATGAGGCATTCCACTCGCGTACACCTCAGATGTCTTTGTTTTTCAAGGGCCACAACCTCCCCTCCTCAGTGGTCGAAAACGCCCTCGACTGTGTCTCCCGCATTTCCCACAACTCATCCCTCACACCCCCTCCCTGCAATAACAACCAAAACAGAATCCCCCTCATCCTCACATACCACCCCACCAACCTTTGAATCCAATGCATCATCCTCCGACATTTCCGCCATCTGCAATCCGACCCCACCACCAAAGACATTTTTCCCACCCCACCCTTATCTGCTTTCCGGAGGGTCCACTCTCTCCCTGACTCCCTTGTGCACTCCACACTCCCCTCCAGCCCCACCAAACTCGGCACTTTTCCCTGCAACTGCAGGAAGTGCTACACCTGCCCCTACACCTCCCCCCACACCCCCATCCCAGGCCCCAAGAAGACTTTCCACATCAAGCAGATGTTCACCTGCACATCTGCCAATGTGGTATACTGTATCCGCTGTTCCCGTTGTGGCCTCCTCTAATCGGGGAAACCAAACGGAGGCTTGGGGACCACTTTGCAGAACACCTATGCTTGGTTCGCACTAAACAACTGCCCCTCCCAGTCGTGAACCATTTCAACTCCCCTTCCCATTCCTCAGACGACATGTCCATTCTGGGCCTCCTGCAGTGCCACAACGATGCTACCCGAAGGTTGCAGGAACAGCAACTCATATTCCGCTTGGGATCCCTGCAGCCTAATGGTATCAATGTGGACTTTACAAGCTTCAAACTCTCCCCTCCCCCTACCACATCCCAAAACTAGCCTAGCTCGTCCCCACCTCCCTAACCTGTTCTTCCTTCCACGTAACCCTCCTCCCACCTCAAGCCCCACCCCCATCTCCTACCTAGTAACCTCATCCCACCCCCTTGACCTGTCCATCCTCCCTGGACTGACCTATCCCCTCCCTACCTCCCCACCTACACTCACCTTTACTGGCTCCATCCCCGCCTCTTTGACCTGTCTGTCTCCTCTCCACCTATTTTCTCCTCTATCCAGCTTCTATCCGCCACCCCCTGTCTCCCTATTTATTTCAGATTCCCCTTCCCCTCCCCCATTTCTGAAGAAGGGCCTAGGCCCGAAATGTCAGCCTTCCTGCTCCTCTGATGCTGCTTGGCCTGCTGTGTTCATCCAGCTCCACACCTTGCTATCTCAGATTCTCAAACATCTGCAGTTCCTACTATCTCTGAAACAACGTAGATAACTTCATTTTTTTTCACATTATATTCCAC
This sequence comes from Ginglymostoma cirratum, assembly GCA_024137785.1. Lineage (NCBI taxonomy): Eukaryota > Metazoa > Chordata > Chondrichthyes > Orectolobiformes > Ginglymostomatidae > Ginglymostoma > Ginglymostoma cirratum. The sequence continues at coordinate 8,865,635 of JAHRHZ010000061.1, read as the reverse complement.
CAGCCATGTTCACGTCTATTCACTGAGCCGCTAAACCCTCCTGAAGCTGCTTTCTGTTTTCCTGACAACACATTCCCACTTAGTTTTGCATTGGACCCAAATTTGGAAATATTATATTTGGTCCCACCTGCAAATCATTGATGTATATTGTGAATAGGTGGGACCATGTGTTGGTCCCTGCGGTACCCCACTTATCACAGCCTGTAAATGCCAGTGTGAGCCATTTATTCCCATCTCTGTTTTCTGTCTGTCATTAATCCATACCCGTACATTTCCTCCAACCCATTTGCTTTACTATTTCTAACCAGCCTGCTGTGAGGGATTTTAACAAAGCCCTCTGATAAAACCAAATATACTCCATCTATTGGCTCTCCTTTGTCAGTTTTGTTACTAACATCTTCAAAAACACTCCAATGAGTTTGTCAAATGGCAAATCCATGCTGTATATGCTCAATAAAATCATTATTAATTGCATGTCTAATTGTCCCATCCATTATATTAAATTCTAACACTTTCCCTACTATCAAATATGATGCAAACAGGCCTGTAACTCCCATTTTCTCTCTTGCTCCCTCTTTAAATAGGTGAAATTTGCTACTAACCAATCCATAGGAATCATTCCAGAACCTACAAAATTTTGAGAGTTATTCACCGATGCATTGGCTGTCTCTATAGCTACCGCTGTTAACAATTTGGGATAAGGACCATCAGGATTTATCATCTTGCAGCCCCATTAATTTCTCCAGTACAATCTTCTCACTAATGTTAATGTCCTTCAACTCCTCATTCTCGCCAGCCAATTGCATCTCTAGTTTTGAAACATTTCTGCAATCTACTTCAGTTATAGAGACAGAGTGAAAATCCAAAGGTATTTTGTAAGTAAATTAGGGGCAAGGAAACAACCAGGGAAAGAATAGGGCCCATTAAAGACCAAATGGCAATCTGTATTGAGCAAGAAGACATAACTGAAGTTTTAAATGAATACATTGCATCTGTACTCACCACAGAGAAGGTTAATGTAGGTATAGAAAATAGAGAGAGGCACTATGATATGTTTGAACAAATTAGCATGAGAGGGAGAATGTGTCAGCTGTAATAGTGATTAAATCCCCAGGCCAGAAGAGATGAATTAGAATTAGAATCCCTACAGTGTGGAAACAGGCCCTTCGGCCCAATCAGTCCACACCGACCCTTGGAACATCCCACCCAGACCCATCCCCCTAAACATTATGGGCAATTTAGCATGGCCAATCCACCTAGCCTGCACATCTTTGGACTGTGGGAGGAAACCCGAGCACCTGGAGGAAACCCACGCAGACACGGGGAGAACTTGCAAACTCCACACAGACAGTCACTTAGGGCTGGAGTCAAACCTGGGATCCTGGAGCTGTGAGGCTGCAGTGCTAACCACTGAGCCACCATGCCAAGTCAGAGACTGCTGTGGGTGGCAAGGGACAAGATTGCAGGGGTTCTGACATAATTCCTCTCTTGCACAGGAAAGGCGCAGAGGGTGGAATATCAGCTGATGTGATGCCATGAAACAGGTAGTGGGGATAAACAAAGACATAACAGATCACTGAGTCTTACAGCTGATGTAGAAAAACTTTCAGAAAAATTCTGAGGGATAGATATAATTTCCACTTGGAGTGGCGAGGATTAATCCTTTGTAAGAGAGAGACAAAATCTAATAAATTTGAATTTTTCAAGGAGGTGACTAGGTATATAGATTAGGGTAATGCAGTTGATGCTGTCTCCATGGACCACCATCAGTATTGAGTGGCAGGTTGTTTCAGCAGCTAAGAGTCTATGGGCTCCAGGGCAATTGGGCGATTTTGATCCAAAATTGTCTTGAGTTGCAGGAAGTAGAGCGTGACGATTGAAGGCTAGAAGCTATGTCCAGCGATCAGTGTTGGGTCCCTTGCTGTTTGAAGTGTACATCGATATCTAAATATGAATGTTGGAAGTATTGGTCAGAACATTGGGAGATGACACAAAAATGTATGGTAAACCATGAGAAGGAAAGCCTACTGGACGATATAGATGGGCTGGTCAGGTGGGTTGGACAGTGGAAAATAGAGTTTTATCCTGAAAAGTATGGAGTGGTGCATTCTGGGAGGACTAACAATTAACAGAAAATGTACGGTGAAGTGTAGGATCCTGGGTAGTACAGATGACCAGAGGGATCTTAGTGTTCATGTCCATAGGTCTTTGAAGGCAGCAGGACAGTTGGTAAAGTGACTAAGGGTCTTCCCTTTACTCTAAGGCTGTGCCCTCAGGCCCTTGTCTCTCCTGCTAATGGAAACATCTTTCCCATGTCCACTCTATCCAGACCTTTCAGTTTCTGTATGTTTCAGTTATATCCCCGCTCATCCTTCTAACCTCCATCAGGTATAGACCCAGAGTGCTCAAACATTCCTCATATGTTAAGCTTTTCATTTCTGGGATTATTCTCATGGACATCCTCTGGACCCACTCCAGGGCCAATACATCCTTCTGAGATATGGGGCCCAAAATTGCTCACAATATTCTAAATGTGATCTGACCAGAGCCTTGTAATATCTCAGAAGTCCATCCCAGCTTTTATATTCTAGCCTTTTCAAAATAACTGCCAACAATGCATTTGCCTTCATAACTACTGACTCAACCTGCAAGCTAACCTCAAGACAATCCAGAACGAGGACTCCCAAGTCCCTTCGCACTTCAGATTTCTGAATTTTCTTCCCACTTAGAAAATAGTCAATGCTTCTATTCTTCCTATCAAAGTACATGACCTCACACTTTCCCACGTTGTATTCCATCCACCACCTCTTTGCACACTCTCCTCACCTGTCTAAACCCTTCTGCAGCCTCCCCTCCTCCTCAATACTACCTGTCACTCCACCTATCTTTGTATCGTCTGAAAACTTACCCAGAATGCCCTCAGCTCCTTCTTCTAGATTATTAATGTATAAAGTGAAAAGTTGTGGTCCTAACACTGACCCTTGCACAGAACCACTACTCACCGAGTGCCATCCTGAGAAGGACCCTTAACACCAATCTCTGCTTTCTGCCAGACAGTCAATCTTCTATCCATGCTAGCACCTTACCTCTAACACCATGGGCCCTTATCTTACTCAGCAGCATCCTGTGTGACACCTTGTCAAAGGCCTTCTGGAAGTCAAAGGAGATAACATCTGTTGGGAGTCCGGGAGGAAGCGCGACGGCAGCCTGGGAAGGTAAGCTTTTCGATTATAAAAGTTTTACCTCATGTGACTGCAGCCTTTGAGTTGTTTCAGCGGCAGGAGTCCAGGAGGAAGCATGAGGGCAGCCTGGGAATGTAAGCTTCCACCCAATAAATTTGGGAGTTAACTAATACCCGAGACACTACACACATAGTGTCTCCCACCCTTCCACCTCCTCTAACTTAATAATAACGACTAAGTGTGGTGAGCAGGTAAGCTATTTGCATTTTTTTTCCTCATGTCTTTCTTATCTTTCGGGGTGGTCACCTAGACGCCAAATCCTCTGGGAGTGGGTCGGAAGGCAAAGCCGGAGTCTGTTTGAGTATATAATGGAGTAAACTTACTAGTGCAGCGAACACTGTGAGACTAAAGAAAAAACTAATTTTAAATAATTAAGTAATAATTTAAAAAAGTAGAGATGGCAGGCCAGGTGATGTGTTGTTGCTGTATGATATGGGAGCTAGCTGATCCCATTGAGAACAGCAGTGACCGCCTCTGCAGCAAATGTTGGCTGCTTGAGGAGCTCCGGCTCAAAATTGATGAGCTGGAACCCAAACTCCAAACACTGCGGCACATCCGGGAGGGGGAGAAATACCTGGATGCTGTGTTCCAGGAGACAGTCACACCTCGTAGATTAACTAATGTTAATTCGATTGGCGGGCAGGGACAGCAGTGTGTGACTGCGAGTGAGGCAGATAGAGGGACCCTGCAGACAGGAACACAGGACCCGCAGCCCTTGACATTGTCCCACAGGTATGAGGCACTTGCTCCTGGCGTGGATGAGGAACAGGGCTGCAGGAAGGATGAGTCAACTGACCATGGCACCATGGTCCAGGAGGCCATTCAAGTGGGGGGAGCAAAAAGACAGATTCTAGTTGTAGGGGATTCCATTATTAGGGGGATAGACAGTATCCTTTGCGAGCAGGATAGAGAATCCCGCATGGTGTGATGCCTGCCTGGTGCCAGGGTGCAAGACATCTCTGACCAGCTTGAGAGGATACTAGAGAGGGAGGGGGAGGATCCAGTTGTTGTGGTCCTTGTAGGTACCAACAACATAGGCAGGACTAGGGAAAAAGACTTGTTTCGGGATTATGAAAAGCTAGGAACAAAATTAAAAAAACAGGTCTTCAAGAGTCATAATCTCTGGATTGCTGCCCGAGGCACGTGCAAATTGGTATAGGGAGGCGAGGATCGGGAAGTAAACTCGTGGCTAAAAGAGTGGTGTGGGAAAGAGGGTTCCTTTTCAGGGGGCACTGGCATCAGTTCTGGGACAGGATGGATCTATACCACTGGGATGGACTCCACCTGAACAGGGCCGGGTCCAGTGTTCTGGCGAAAAGGGTACATAGGGTGGTTAATAGGACTTAAACTAGTAATTAGTGGGGGAGGGAGAAGTGAGCGTAGAGGGAGAATAACAATTAATGTAAGGCAAAGCAGCAGGTTAGCCGGTGACGAGGAAGCTTCAACTCCATGGAAAATTAGGAAAAAAGTTAAAGGGAAGGAGAACTCAAGAGCTGTTAGTAATGGAGGTAATAGGACCCAAAAAGAAGGTGCAAAAACTGGCATAAGGGCACTTTATCTGAATGCTCAGAGCATTTGAAACAAGGTGGATGAGTTGACAGTGCAAATCATGGCAAATGGGTATGATTTGGTGGCCATTACAGAGACATGGTTACAGGATGGTCTTGACTGGGAGTTAAATATCCAGGGGTATCAAATTGTTCGGAAGGACAGACAGGAAGGTAAGGGAGGTGGTGTTGCTCTGGTTTTTAAGGATGATATCAGGGCAGTAGTGAAAGATGTTGTAGGTTCTACTGAACAAAATGTTGAATGCGTTTGGGTGGAAATTAGGAATAGCAGGGAGAAGAAGTCACTGATAGGTGTGGTCTATAGGCCACCAGGTAACGACATCGTGGTGGGGCGGTCAATAAATATAGAAGTAGCTAATGCATGTAAAAATGGTACAGCAATTAGCATGGGGGATTTTAATCTACATATTGATTGGTCAAACCAGGTCGGTGATGGCCGCCTTGAGGAGGGGTTCATAGAATGCATCTGCGATAATTTCCTTGAACAATATGTAATGGAACCTACGAGGGAGCAAGCTATCCTAGATCTAGTCCTGTGTAATGAGACAGGAATAATTAATGATCTCACAGTTAAGGATCCTCTAGGAAGGAGCGATCACAGTATGGTCGAATTTAAAATACAGATGGAGTGTGAGAACGTTAAATCCAGTACCTATGTCCTGTGCTTAAACAAAGGAGACTATGAAGGAATGAGGAAGGAGTTAGCTAAGGTAGAATGGGAGCAAAAACTTTATGGTGGGTCAATTGAGGAACAGTGGGGGACTTTCAAAACGATTTTTCACAGTGCTCAGCAGAAGTATATTCCAGTGATAAGGAAGAACTGTAGGAAAAGACAGAGCCAGCAATGGATGTCTAAGGAAATAAAAGAAAGTATCAGATTGAAAAAAAAACACATTAAAAAAAGCAATGAGTAGTGGGAAACTAGTAAACTGGGAAATCTTTAAAGGCCAACAGTAAGCCAGGAAAAAAGTTATAAAGAAAAGTAAGATAGATTATGAGAGCAAACTAGCTCAGAATATAAAAACAGGCAGCAAAAGTTTCTATAAGTATGTAAATCGTAAGAGTGGCGAAGGTAAACATTGGTCCTTTAGAGGATGAGAAGGCCAATTTAATAACTGGGAATGAGGAAATAGCCGAGACATTAAACAGTTATTTTGTGTCGGTCTTAACAGTGGAAGACACAAATAACACGCCGAAAACTAATGGCAAGAAGGTTATAGCAGGTGAGGACCTAGAAACTATCATTATCACTAAGAAGGCAGCGCTGGGCAAGCTAATGGGGCTAAAGGTCGACAAGCCTCCTGGCCCTGATGAAATGCATCCCAGGGTACTAAAAGAGGTGATGAGGGAAATAGCAAATGCACTAGTAATTATTTAGTAAAATTCACTGGACTCTGGGATGGTTCCCGCAGATTGGAAAACAGCCAATGTGACGCCACTGTTTAAAAAAGGAAGTAGACGAAAAGCAGGTAACTATAGTCCAGTTAGCTTAACTTCGGTAGTGGGGAAAATGCTTGAATCTATCATTAAGGAAGAAATAGCAAGACATCTGGATATAAATTGTCCCATTGGGAACACCCAGCATGGGTTCATAAAGGGTAGGTCATGTTTAACAAATTTGGTGGAATTCTTTGAGGACATTACTTGTATAGTGGACAATGGGGAACCTGTGGATGTGGTGTATCTGGATTTCCAGAAGGCATTTGACAAGGTGCCACACTAAAGGCTGCTACATAAGGTAAAGTTGCATGGTATTACAGGTAATGTATTGGCATGGATAGAGGATTGGTTGACCAGTAGAAAGCAAAGAGTAGGGGTAAATGGGTGTTTTTCTGGTTGGCGGTCAGCGGCTAGTGGTGTGCCTCAGGGATCAGTGTTGGGGCCTCAATTGTTTACAATTTACATAGATGATTTGGAGTTGGGGACTAAGTGTGGTGCGTCAAAATTTGCAGATGACACTAAGGTGAGTGGTAGAGCAAAGTGTGCAGAAGACACTGAAAGTCTGCAGAGGGATCTAGATAGTCTAAATGTGTGGGCAAAGATCTGGCAGATGGAGTGCAATGTTCATAAGTGTGAGGTCATCCATTTTGGTAGGAATAACAGCAAAATGAACTATGTTTTAAACGGTAAAAAATTGCAGCACGCTGCTGTGCAGAGGGACTTGGGTATCCTTGTGCATGAATCGCTGAAGTTAAGATTACAGGTGCAATAGGTGATTAAAAAGGCAAATGGAATTTTGTCTGCCATTGCTTGAGGGATGGAGTTTAAAAACAGGGAGGCTATGCTGCAACTGTATAGGGTCCTGGTGAGGCCACACCTGGAGTACTGTGTGCAGTTTTGGTCTCCTTACTTGAGAAGAGATATGCTAGCATTGGAGGGGATATAGAGGAGATTCACTCGGTTGATTCCAGAGTTGAGAGTGTTGGATTATGAGGAGAGACTGAGTAGACTGGGATTATACTCATTGGAATTCAGAAGAATGAGGGGAGATCTTATAGAAACATATAAGATTATGAAGGGAATAGATAAAGTGGAGGCAGGGAGGTTGTTTCTGCTAGCAGGTGAAACTAGGACTAGAGGGCATAGCCTCAAAATAAAAGGAAGCAGATGTAGGACTGACGTCAGGAGGAACTTCTTCACCCAAAGGGTTGTGAATCTGTGGAATTCCCTGCCCAGTGAAGTGGTTGAAGCTATGTCATTGAATGTTTTTAAGGCAAGGCTCGATAAATTTTTGAACAGTAAAGGAATTCAAGGTGAGCGGGCGGGTAAGTGGAGCTGAGTCTCAAAGATCAGCCATGATCCTATTAAATGTCGGAGCAGGCTCGAGGGGCCAGATGGCCTGCTTCTGCTCCTAGTTCTTACGTTCTTCCTTGGTCTAATCTGTTCATTACTTCCTCATAGAATTCTAACAGATTTGTCAGGCAAGACCTCCCCTTGATGAAACCATGCTGCCTTTGCCCTATTCTACCACGCACTTTCAAGTATTCAGCAATCTCATCCTTCACCAATGGACTCCAATAACTGAGGTCAGGCTAACCAGCTTGTAATTTCCCATCTTTTGCCTTACTCCCTTCACAGATGGAGTACCATGTGCAGTTCTGGTCACTACATTATTGGAAGAATGGGATTGTGCTGGAAGGATTGCAGAAGTGATTCACCAGGATGTTGCATGGGCTGGAGTGATTCAATTCTAAAAAGTGGCTAGATACTAGGATGGGACAGTTTTCCTTAGAGCAGAGAGGGCTGAAGGGAGAAGCTGCTTGAGGTGTACAAAGGCCTCAGGGGCATGGATAGGTAGATCAGGAGAAACGTTTTCACTTGTAGAGGAATTAATGACCAGTGAGCTCAGTTTTAAGGCATGGAGCGAAAAGGTTCAAATGGAATTTGAGGAAAACTGTTTTTACCCAGAGACTGATGGTAACTAGATGTCACTCTCCAACAAGGTGGTAGAGACAAGATAATTAAGATAATCAAGATAATTAAGAACTATTTAGATGAGCACTTGAAATGCTTTAGCATACCAGCTATCGGCTCAGTGCTGGAAAAAGAAATTAGAAACAGAGAGATGTTTGATGACTGGCACAGACATGTTAGACCAAAGAACCTTTTTCTATGCCGAAAATACTCTATGGCTCTATGATACTTGATCTACAGTGGGTTTTGTTGTTGTTGCAGTGCTTTTTCATTCTTACAATGTGATTGCCTTTATTTTATTGCAGGTAAAGTTCTCAGGCTATTAGTGACTGAACAACCTGCCTCCCTGGGACATGTTATCTATCCATATCTTAACTTGGCTCATTCAATACTGGAAGTAAGTGGATTTTGCTGCTGTCTTTACAAATCTGGAGATTTTACCTACTTCACTCATTATTTGCAATGAAACTCACCTCCTCATGTCATGTAGATCCTTCATTGAAATGATCTGAAAATTTTATTGCTGTTTTATTCAAACAAATACAGCAATGTTATGACGTTTACTTTTAAGAAATACTTAGCACTGGAGTCGACCATGGAGTTCGGTAGACCATGCGTAAAGTTTAAAAATCAAAATTCACGTTAATTTCCCGACAATGCAGCTGTTTTATTTTCTAGACATTTTTTGTTTTTATTTGGAATCTGTCCACAGTAAACTAATAGTGCTCTGGAAAATCCTTTCCAAATTCCACAACTATGCAGTTTAAATGAGGTAAACTAGCAGATAAAGAAAACCATCCAGGGCAAAAAGGAAGTACATTGCCTATGCTTTATAAGCTCTTTCACCAAGGTTTGTAGACTAGTTATGGTCCACAGTCCATAGGATCCACACACCTGCTCTATTCTATTTGTATAAATCTTTTTAAAAAATCATTACAGATATGTAATTAAGTGCATTTTTTCATGAACACACTAGCAAGCCAAGAAATAATTTGATGGCATTCAATAAAATATTGCCTTCGGGACAAATATTTGACAGCTATCAGAATTGAAGTTGAATATAACTCACCGGAGTCAATTCTTGCTGCTCTGCCATTTAGTTTTCAAATGATTAAAGCAGCAACCTCAAAAAAAAAACTAACTATTTGCATTGGCCATCCGATTAATTTTACAGGAACAAGGTTTATGGGCTTTAATTAGACATTAAGTGGTGCAATTAAAATGCCTTGGGCTCTGCAATTAAAGAGAAAAATGCAAGAGGAGTGGGTGAAGTTTCTGCCCCAGGAGGGTTTAAAAAGCAATCTAGTAGGGGAGATGGCCTTAATGTTTTCTGTTGTAAGGAAGAGGGAGGCAGACCACAGGTGATGGATTTATGCAACTGAAAAATTATCCATCTTCTGAAAGTGAGCTGAAAACAGGGAAGAAATAAATTAGATGCATGAAGGAAAGACTATATTCCTCCATCACTGAAAGAAAGTATTTGGATGAAAGTTTCTCTCACCCCTCCTTGAGTTGATTTAAAATACCCTTCCCAAAAATAAGGAAAAGAGGTCCAAGTTATCACAATGATGATCATCAGGTAACCAAGTTACTGTTAGAAATCAAGATCACTTAGGATTCTGACAGTACCAAAAAACTCACAAGGCAAATTTTTGTTGAGATTTGGAAGAGAGCACTGAGCACGACTGCAGGCTGTTTCATCTCAGCCCCTGTAACATTTATGAATGCCAGCCTGTGCAAGAAATTACACATTTTCAGCTGATCCATTACAATACTCGTCGGTTCCATAAACATTATATTCTCTCTCTACTTCTCCTTCAATATGTTGTGTGCAAGCTGCCTTCGCAACATTGATTTTGAATTATTTACCCAGATATCCTTCAACGGAAACAGAAGAACAAAAGCATGCAGCATTATCATCATATCATTTCCAAAACTGTAGTTTCCTCGCCTGTTTTTGGGAATGTGTTGGGGTACTTCAGGGCATGGCACTGATGGTTCCCTTTCTTCATCTGTCAGTTTGTGCACAGGGAGTCAGAGATTGTTTAACTATTAGAGATTACAAAGCCAAGCCTGATATTTATACATACATTTCTCAGCAAAAGTTGATGTGGAGGCCAATAGCCCCCTCCATGATTTGCCCACTTATTAACTACAATGCTCATGCTATCACCTAACCAGCTGACTAATTCAAAACTAGGGCTGAATTGGGGAATGTTCCAAAGTCCCATTCAACATACCTGAGTTCTAAACTAGAACGGCTGTTAAATGACCTGAATCAAATCAGTCCAAATGGTTACAGAAATCAAAAGAACTGCGCATTCTGTAAATCGGCATCAAAAACAGAAATTGCTGGAAAAGCTCAGCAGGTCTGGCAGCATCTGTGGAGAGAAATCACAGGGAACATTTCAGGCCCAGTGACTCTTCCCCAGAACTCAGAACTGAGTTCGGAGGAGGGGTCACTGCACATGAAAACTCCGACTGCTCTCCACAGATGCTGCCAGACCTGCTGAGCTTTTCCAACAATTTCTGTTTGTGCAGTCCAAATTGGAGAAAAGGATTGAGATTGCACCTTCAGTAGATTCCAAAGGTGAATGGTTTGAGGGATATAAACAAGAAGTCCTCCTGTGCTTTGTGAATTACCAGTCTAGCTGTCAGAAATGGAAATTCTTGCATTCTCCAACTCTCAATTGTCTATTCAAAAATTAACATTTGAGTGTTTTGTGAAAGAGGTTACCTCACAATCTTCTCAAGTTTTACCAGTAATTTATAGATTTTAATTGCTGTAATTAGGACTGTAAAAGAGGCATAATGAATACACAATGATGCCTGAAACTTCTTGCTTGTTCTGGTAATGGGAAAAGTGGGAGTTTTGGGTCGTAAAATATAATTGACTGTCATGTGTCTGAGAGAACCAAATGGAAAGTGGACTCCCTTTATAAAGGCTTTTGCTGCCTGGGGCTGCATTTATTAGAAAAATAACAGGCAGAACTCTGGAAAAAAGTACTCTTCAGCCACATAAAAGGGCAAAAATGTCATCGTAATGCAGTTGTGAATGTATGATTGTAACTGTAGATACCAGAGAGATTGATTGAAAGACCCAAGAAGCAATCACAGCCTTCAATCAAACATTCTGTCCTCAATTACAATTTGTTGTATTTAAACAGGGTTTTAAAAAAATCACAGAGAAAAGTCACAGAAATTAAATGAAAACATTGATAACCATTTTACGTAGATATTGCACATTTTGTTTTCGAGAAAACAGTTGGAAATAAGTGAATGGCTCAAAATAAATCACCTAGTTGACGCAGATAAATCAGACTTAAATTGGTGGCATATGATAAAGTACAGAGATTCCATAAACATCTCAAATAGATTCCATATGATTCCATTTTACTACATTTTGCCACTAATTGAAATGAGTCCATTTCCAGGCAAGTTAAAACAATTCAGGAATGTGTTTACCCTTTCATTACTGACTCCCGTGAACAAACCTCTGGCTCTCCTCCTGACTGAAAACATTGAGCACTCAATTGAGTTAAACTGATTAAAATCGTGTTGTAACATTAACATGCCCACCTAAAAAAAATCTTTCTTCCATTCTTAAAATAACAATGTTAACTTGTTTAAAATATCAAGCACTTTTACGAAAATAAGAAGTAATGGAATCCATACTTTAACTAACATCACACCAACATGGTTTAAGATATCTTGCAGATAAAGCTTTATCTTTGCTCATGGGTTAGAGATGACAAACATATTGCCAGCAGAGTGACTGATGGCCTCAACTCTTTGTAATTCCACTAACAAGAATTAATCAATTTTGAACAGAATTTAAATACTGGAGTGATAAATATTTCATATCCCATAATGTTTCCATAAATTACTTTCTGTAAAATTTCTCACATTATTACAAAATAGAGTTAAAGCCAAGTAGGCATTCAGAGAACATTGATTAATCAATGGCATTTGATTAATAAATACATTTAAATCTATTTTGATGTTCTTTATTCCAGTTCAGTTTTTGAGAAACTAAATCACTTTCCCAGTGTTTTTGTCAGGTCAGATTGTGGGTGGGGTTCCAAATAATCTCCTACATAAGTGTTGTTTGAGGAAGAAACAAACAAGATAGACCCAAGGGAGCTTTATACTATATGTAATTATATTTAGATTTCCAAAAGAAACTTGTTAAAATACTGAATATAATGCTACTTTTAAGGTAAGAACACATGGCATGCAGTTAATCTATTGGCTTGGGTAAATGGTTTGTTAACTAATAGAAGGCAGTGACTTGGGGTAAGGGTGGCATTTTCAGGATGGCCGCTAGTGGAATGCCACAGGGATCAGTGCTGGTTTTTTTCAGTCTATTCAAGGTAGAGATAGACAGCTTTTTAATCAATAAGTGAATTAAGGGATATTTGGATAAGGCAAGAGGGTTGAGTTGAGGTTTTTGATCAGCCATAATCTCATTGATTGTTGGAATCTGCTCCTATGTCTTATGTAAACTTCCATGTGAGAGGATACAATCAGAAAATCAATGCTTCTGTTTGCCAGCTCCCCATTTGAAAAAAAATAAAAAGCCCTTTCCTCTGCACCCGGTCACAAAGTGGTCTATAGATTCTGTAGGTTTCTGCCTAAATGACATGAATCCTAGTCAATTTATACAAAGGCTAATCTGCCTCCAAATTGGTCTCCTGATATGATCCATAGGTATTTGGGGAATTTTTAGCTCTTTGGAAATGAAGTAAGATTTGCCACGTCTGTATAGACCTTCATTCCCAGTTGCTAAACAAATCCTAATGGCTTGCTTTTCTGCATCGGGCTTACCTGGATCCAGAAATCATAACTGAATGCTGTTTTAAAATAATGTCAGTGTGACCTACAAAATCTATTGAGAAGATGGTTGAATACTTTTCTAATGTTTTATTCATTATGTTCCTTCCCTGTCACTGGGATGATGAATTAAACTTTCAGATTAAAATAAAATCATTGATTTTATATTTTTAATGGGTTATAGGCTCATTAGCTAGACCAACATTTATTGCCCATCCTTAATTGCCCTGCAGAAGGTGGTGGTGAACTGTACTCTTTAACACTGAAGCCCTTTTGGGATAGGAGCACCCACTATGATATTGGGAAGAGATTTCCGGAAGTTTGACCGGGTGACAGTGAAGGAGTGGTGATATAATTCCAAGTCAGGATGATGTTGTCAGGGTTCTTTTGACTATGAGAGTTAAATAGGGATTTCTATGTTGATAGTAAAGCCAAGGGAGTAGAATTCTCCAGAAGAACATTGTACACTGTAAAGGCCAAGATTGAATCTCCAAAAAAGCTGCACGTTCTTTGGAACTATGAAAAATTAACTGGATAGGTGTTAGAAGTGGGAAATAGAATAGACAGACAAGGGTTGAAGCACATGGTACCAGGGATAGCAAAGGCTAGGGCAAGATAAGGGGGTTTGCTTGGGTGATTGCAAACATGTGCCTAAGACTGGAGACGTCTGTTTATTGTACTTACAAGTCTTGAATTTGTATAGTGGAATGTGCAGACATGACTAAAAATGTATAAATGTGATGCATTCTTTTAATTCAGCTGAATTCTACTGTGGCTAGAATAGAATGTCCATGCATATGCTTGAATAAACAAACATGAATCTGTACTCGAGACTCCTGTGGTGGATCTTTAGAGGTCATCACAACAGCGTGTGAAGGTGGTGTTCCCAAGCTTCAGCTGCCCTCATGGTAGAGGCTACTAGTTCAAGCAGTATTGTTGAAAGAGTTAGCTGAGGCACTGCACTGCATCTTGTAGTTGGTATACACGGCTGCAACTATGTGTTTGGTGGTCAAGGGAGTAAATGCTGAAAATAGTGGATGGGGTACTAATCAAATTTACAGCATTATCCTGATTGGTTTCTAGCTCTTGGAAGCTGTTGGAGCTGCACCATTCTGGAAAGTGGAGAGTATTCTAGCACACTTCCAACTTCTGTCTTGTAGATGGTGGACAGGCTTTGTGAAGACAGAAAGTGAGCTACTCACTGTAGAATTCAGAGCCTCTGACCTGCTTTTATAGCTCTAGTATTTATATTGCTGTGTTAGTTCAGTTTCTGGTCAAGGACAGTGTTGATTGATGGAGATTCAGCAATGGTACTGTTATTTAAAATCAAGGTGTAATAGTTAGATGCCGTCTGGTGGAAGAATATCATTGCCAGACACTTGTGTGGCACAAATATTATCTTGCCACAGGAAAGTTCAAGGCTCAATATTGTCCAAATCTTGTCGCATATAGACCTAGACTCTATCAGTATCTGAGGAGTTGGAACTAATGCTGAACATTGCGCAATCATTAGCAAACATCCCCACTTCAGACCCCGTGATGGAGGGAAGGTCATTGATGAAGAAACTAAAGATGGGCTGGGCCTAGACTAGTACATTGAGGAACTCCTGCAGAGATACCTTGAAGCTGAGATGACTGAGCTCTCACATCCACAACCACTTTTTTATTTGTGTTAATTATGACACCAAACAGAGAAGTGTTTTTCTCCACATTTCCCATTGGCTGCAGGTTTTCTAGGGATCCTTAATGCCATACATGATTAAATGCTGATGTCAAGGCGATGACTTTCATCTCACTTCTGGAGTTCAGCTTTCTTTGTCCATGTTTGGATCAAGGTTGTAATGAAGTCAGGAGCTAAGTGGCCCTGGTAGAACCCAAACTGCTTATCAACAGGCAGGTAATTCCTTTGTAAGGACCATATTTAGCACTGTTGATGATCCCTGCCACCATTTTGTTTATGATAAAGAGGAGATTGCTAGGGCAGTAATTGGCTGGTTTGAATTTTCCCTGCTTTTTGTGCCTAGGATATATCTAGGAAATTTTTTAACATTGCTGGGTAATTGCCTATGTTCTGGATGCCCCGGGACAGCTTGTTTTGATGTGCAGCCAATTTTCAAGCACACATTTACAGTGTCGTTACTGAAGATTCTCCAACCTTTGCATTATCCAGCATCTTCAGCCATTTGTTGATATCACAGGAAGTGAATCAAATTGATTGAAGAATGACATCTCTGAAACTGAGGACCTCAGGAAGAATTTGAGATTGATCATCCACTCATCACTTACAGCTGAGCATAGATGTAAATACTTCTGCCTTGTCTCCTGCACTGATGGTGTCCACCCCCATCATTGAGGATATTCATGCAGCTGCATATTAGTTGTTTGATTATCCACCATCATTTATGAGCGGATATCGGGGAATGAAGATCTGATCCGTTGTTTGTGCGATTACTTAGCCTTGTCTATTATATGCTGTTTTCACTAATTGGCATGCAAGTAGTCCTGTGTTATATCTTCACTAGGCTCACTCCTCATTTTTATGTATGCACAGGGCTGCTCCTGCCATATCCTCTTGCACCCTTCATTGAGCCAGTTCTGATCTCCTGCTTTCTAGTAATTGTCAAGTCATGCATATGCTGGGCCATGATGATATAAATTGTGTATGAATACAATTCTACATTGCTGATATTCCGCAATACCTCACAGATGCTCAGTTTTGCATTTTTAAATGTTTAAAATCTGTCACAGTGCACAGTGGTAGGGGCACACAACACAATGATGGGTATCCTCAACGTGAAGGTGGTATTTCAGTTCCACAAAGCCTGTGCAGTGATCACTCCTATCCATACTGTCACTGTTAGAGGCATCGGTGACAGGCAGATTGGTGAGGACAAAATTATTCTCTCTTGTTGGTTTTCTCACCACTTGCTGAGACACTGTCCAGCTGTGTACTTCAGAACTTAGCGAGGTTGGTTAATAATGGTGCTACCCAGCATCTCTTATTGATAAAAACGAAACTCGCTGGAAAAGCTCAGCAGTTGGCAGCACCTGTGAAGAAAAATCAGAGTTAATGTTTCAGGTCCAGTGATCCTTCCTCAGAACCCTGAAACATTAGCTTTGATTTTTCTTCACAGATGCTGCCAGACCTGCTGAGCTTTTCCAGCAACTTCTGTTTTTATTCCTAATTTACAGCAACTGCAGTTCTTTCTGTTTTAATCACTTAGTGATGGACTGTTCAACCGCCGCCAGAGTACCTGGCCACCTTCTGTGCCTCTTTCAGATGGTGATCAACATGAAGTATTAATGCTTCAGTTCTGTGGGAGGGTCACTTGACTCGAAACATTAACTCTGATTTCTCTCCACAGACACTGCCAGACCAGCTGAAATTTTCCGGCAACTTCTGTTTTTATCACTAAGAGATGCTGGGTAGCATCAGTATTAACCAAGCTACTCAAGTTGTTTTTTCTTTGGCTTAGTAGTCTCGCAATGGTATCACTAGGCCATCACCTCTCTGCGTGTGTGTATGTTGGTCTGTATATGTATGTGTGAACGTATGAGTGTGTGGATGTGTGTTTGTTTTTGTGGATGTATATGTGCTTGCGTTATTTATACTGATCGCAATTTGACGCAACTGAATGGCTTACTACGCCATTTCAGAGAGTAATTAGGACCCTAAGCCCTATGGTCAAAAGTAGGCCATTCAGCCCATGAAGCCTGCCTCAAAATTCACTAAGATCATAGCTGACCTGATAATTCTGAACTCTAATTTCTTATTTTTCCCATACAGAGATAGAAAGAACTGCAGATATGAGAGTCAGAAATAACAGTGTGGAGCTGGAGGAAAACCACAGGCCAGGCAGCATCAGAGGAGCAGAAAGTTGATGTTTCCTGCTCCTCTGATGCTGCCTGGCCCATTGTGTTCCCCCAGCTCCACACTGTGTTACACATCCCATACTCCTTGATTACCAGATAACAAGCATGGGGCTGGATGAACACAGCAGGTCAAGCAGCATCATAGGAGCAGGAAAACTTGACGTTTCGGGCCTAAACCCTTCATCAGAAACCATGTTTATTACAAAAGTCTATTTATCTTAGCCTCCAATATTCTTAATGACCCAGTTTTGATAGTTACTGTGCTATAGAATTCCATAGATTCACTACCCTCTGGGAGAAGAAATACCTCCTCATCTCTTTAAAGGGTGACTTCCTACCCTGAAATTATACCCTGTGGTCCTAGACAAAGAAACGATGACATGGTGTCCACTCTGACAAGCCCCTGAGATTATAACATTTTCCAAAAAGTTCACCTCTCATTTTTCTAAACTCCAATGAGTACAAGCCCAACATAATCAACCTCTCCTCATAACAAAATCCCTCCACACCCAGGATCAACCTAACCTCTGGATTGCTTCCAATGCCAGTATATCTTTCTTTAGATAAGGGGACCAAAACTGTGTCTTAGTATTCTAGGTGCGGTCTGACTCGTACTTTGAACAGTTTTAACAAGACTTCCCAAATTTTATACTCCATTCCCTTTGAAATAAAAACTACCATTCCATTTGCTTTCCTCATTGCACACTGAATTTGGTTACTAACATTTTCTGACTTCTGTGAAAATCCCTATATGCCTGTGATATAGCATTTGCAGTATTTTCCATTTACATACTATTCAGTTCCTCTTCTTCCTGCCAAAATGTATACCCTCAAATTTTCCCACATTATATTCATGCCAAGTTCTTGCCCAATATTGCACTAAATGCTCTGCTTTTGTAAATATTGTCAAAATCCGACAAAGCTGAATTCACTGTCCAATTATAAACAGAGGGATCTGGTGACAAGAGGATTGGACTGAGTTAATGAAACTACAGGTTTCTTTTCCTGGACCCTGATTGTAATTGTGGTTGCTGGTATCTCTAAAGAACCTTTCCAGAAATTAATATGAATTGACTTCCTTGCTCAGGAGGCTGAATAGATCATTGTCAGAATTAGGGTGTTTGTATACTTCAGTACAATGTGTAAAAAAGTATTAATCGGAGCAGATGGAAGGTACAAGAAGACAACTGAATTTCTCTCATGCTATTAAGGTCCGCTGCCCTCCCAATGAATGTGCTGACTCTGTCAGCTACTGTTCCACAACTCCTCATATTTTGTGGAGGAATTTTGAGGAACAAAGTAACACTATTAAGACACTGCCTTCCTGAAATTAAGCCCCATGTAGCAGGATGTACTTGACATGACATCCAGTTCAATATAGAAGATGTGATACTTCTCAGTGAACTTACTATGATAAGAGACATGAGCTTATGGAATCATTATACTTGTCTTCTGTTCTTACTGAAAGAAGAAAATAAAGAAATATTTCTGCAGTAATGCAAGTTGAGGTTAAATGTCGCTTCACAAGGAACATCAGCATCGAGCCATTATTACCACCAGTTGCCCAAAATTTGCATAAGGCAAACATCCATCGAAAAAAGGAGGGCAAAAAAATGGAGCAATAACCCAGATTGCCATCTGAAATTGGAATTAAGTTACAAGGTAGACATAAATTGCTGACAGTTTCTTTATTAGAGTAAAGACTATTAAAGATTAGAGTGAACTTTGAATGTTTTCAGGGGACCTCCCACATCATTCCTTCCCTGCCAAAAATAAAGTAAAAGGTTCTGCATTCTTTGTGCAAAATGACCATTGGGACTGTAGAAACATTTTGGGGTCCAGCACTGTTTCTATGACCTTTATAACAAACTATCACATTTCAACGGTGAAACAACGATGCAGTTTTGGACATTTTCGTCAAGTTTACCAACTTTTTATATTAAAGGAAACCATAATTCACATTAGCAGATTAAATTTTAAAAAAATGATAGAGCAAGGAAAGGAATTTTATATAAACTTTGAAAACATGTGTAGAAAATTCAGCCCAAAGTGTTTGTATTTCTGCCACTACTTTTAGCACTAAAATGATGTCCATTTTGTAATTGCTCACTTTTTGCTTGACCCTTGTTGAGGCGCGTAGGCACTCATGGGTGTGAGTGTTGGATTGCATGCTTTGGTTATTTTAGTGAGCAGATAGCACTAAGTTCGCATGATCCTTGCATTACCTTGAATGTTCACAGGTTAATCATTCACATTGAGCCCTGCATCCAATTTCCTGGTCCACCAAACCTTACCCAGATATGTATATATCAATTTAAAGATGTACAACTGAAATATTTTTGTGAGAAAATACCATGTTTCTAACCTATGTTTTCAAATATTCCTGCACACCCCAGTAAACCGTGTAAAAATCTTTCAACATTTTTACTAAACACAAATTAAATGTTGTCAACCCATGCAACTTAGATATGTAATCATCCCAACTATTTTAAACAAAGTTCGTAGTGAAACAGGAAGTGGTGCTTCAGAGTTATCGGAGCAGATATGAACAAAGCAGGTTACCTCAACACAGCATTTGATTAAAGGGAAAGTAGTTTGGGAATATCTTGATAATTAGCCAAACTTCTGTCAGACATGAGGTAAGTGTCAGTACTTCTGAAGAGTAGAGAATAAAACTCTACAACAAATTAAGGAAAACAGGTACATTGACAAAGAATGACATGTAGTGTGTTGCATCTCTTTGTCAAGATGAGGAATTGTATTTTCGTATGACAAGAATGAATGAGTAGAAAATAAAAAGAACTTACATACTTTCTAATGTTTACTTTTATTATTGACTTGCAATCTACACTGGAAAATAATGACTAACAAACTGATTGTGGGTGGCAATGTCTTAGTAAGTCTGAATCATCATTGAAAGATTAGAACTGACATTTAAGGGAGTCAGTTTGGCCATAGCAATTTCTTTGTAGGTGGTCTTTAAGTCAGATTTACTGAATTATAAATTTGTCCTAGTTTGGTAAATGCTTACTTATTTGTTCGCTCGTTGTAAAGGATATGTTGGGAATGAAGGAGAAATACCTTTCAGTTTTGTAGCATCTGCCACAATTTCAGGATGTCCTAGAGCACTTTACAAAATATTTTGTCATTTTGAAGTGTAGTTGTTGCAATGCAGAAAACCCGGTAGCCAATTGGTATACAATAAAGTCCCACAGTGTTGAGACTAATGACCAGAAAATGTGTTGTTGACATTTATTAATGTTTATAATGGACCAAATATTGGTGAGGGCACTAGAAAAAAATCTATTTTTCTTTGGGGTGGTGCCAATCCATCTTAATTTAATGTAACCTTCTGACAGTGCAACAACTCCTTCAGCAATGTGCCAGATATGTGTTCAAGTCTTTCAAATGGATTTGAATGCATGAGCTTCTGACTCAGAGGAGAGAGTGTTACTGAACTGTCAAACCCAACACTTTATAATGACTTTTGACACAGTGTCTCTGATCTGAATTGACAACTCAGTCCCTCTATCTACAGTTGCTGCCAAACCCAATTAGTAGTTTGTGAATTTTCTGTTCTTACTACACCTTACAATGTGACTGTGTGTGCATTTGCTTTTTTTTTCCTCTATTTTGTTGTAGATCATCAATTTGTCCCCGGCATTCTAACTAAAAGAAAACTGAATAGTTTTTAACGGTAAACTCCTGCACATCACTGTTCAAATAGCTAACATATTCATATGGTCCAAGTAGTCTATGTTTTCTAATCATGATAAATATTATGCTTTCAAGGTAAAGCAGATGAAAGACCTATATAGTTACATTAGTTTAGGCAATGTATTCATTTCCACAACCCATTCATTGACTGTCATATTTAATTGCGCTGCGTGTTCATTTTGTTGATAATACATCAAAAACAGCTCCAAAAAGCACCACTGAGAACTGTCCATTCCCCAAGTTTAATGGCAAATGGTTTGTGCCATCCACTTCAAGAGCGCCAAAAGATATTCCAATAAAAATAAATCAGAGCTGACCCCTAATGCTTGTGCCATTGTACTCCTCACTTATGCCTTCATTTAATTATAGTGAACATTATTCAGCTGCCTTTTATTCTTCCAATCAGAGAAATTGGTGATTTTTAGATCACTGGTTGCCATGACATTGTTTTGCTGCAAAGAGTTATGGGTAATCATTGTCCACATCCTTTCCCTCCAATAAGCATTTATTTTTACTAGTAAGTCAAGGCCTTTTTTTTGACTTATTTCATCAATTTATAAAAAAAATCCAATGTCACATGTGGAGGAGGTTTATACAGGAACTACTGTAAAATATGATTTATAGTTCAGGTCTTTGTGCACTTCTTTATGACCGGTTAACCCAGTGTGGGGTAAGGGAGAACTGATGACTTCAGTGGGATTTGATAATTTTGCAGGCTGCCATAAAAGTGGCATCTAATAAATATCACATGAAGAATTCAAAATAGAACTGTTTACTCTGAGACATGATCAAAGAAAAACAATGTTATTACAACCCAGGTGACTTAAATAAATCAATGGGCTCAGCTTTTTTCTATAAGTGGAATAGGAAATAATAATAGAGTGAAGAGGGAGTATGAGTAACATAAGAAGAGGGATGATTTCATTACTTCCATTTAAATTCCCATATAAAGTTACAGAGACATGTGAAACCTTGTGGGTGGGTGAGACAGGCCCATTTCAGCTTTAGACTTTGTACTTGAATTAACGTTACTGCAAACACAATCTTGCTCTGTCTGGAGACAATTCGGGTTCTAAGCGATCTGAATTATGGTAATCACAAGTTTGCGTCCAAAAGATATTTAAGGCTGACACTGACATTCTGGTCAATAAGGTAATGACAGGAATTAGAGAATGGCTGGGAAAATAGAGTTGAGGCAAAAGATTAATTATGATCACATTGAATAGTGGAACAAGTTGGATCTAGGGACTACTGCTGCTCCCATTTCTGATGTTCTTAGGTTTAATGAACAAGCTGAGCGATAAGAAATATAAAAGTAATATTGGCTCAGAGGAGCATTCTCTTCAAAGTTTGGAGACTGACAACTGACTCATCAGTAAGGAATGTAAGCCACATTTAATCTACCTTGTACTTGAATTCTGAGTTTCAAATACTTAGACTGTCTGCAAAGTAGGAATAGTCCATTCCCAGTAATGTGCAACCTGCGACCTTTTGTACGTTAGTTTCATTAAATGTATGCCAGGCACTCATAATTGTGGAATAATCAAGCAGTTTAAAGGATGGGCTCTGGAAGGGAAACATTAACAATGGATTAACATTTAATTAGGGAAAGGATAAGGATGAAGTCATTGCTGGATTTTATACAAGGACAATCATTCATTTCACTAAATTTAAACCAATAACCGAGAGTTATACACTGTTTCCATAGTTCAGATACTATCATTAGAGATAAGAAATATCATTATGCATCATTTCTGAAAAGGCTGTGAATTGAAAGAATGGTCAAAAGCACATTTCATCACAATATTTGTTATTAAATTTCGTAAGTTTGATCTTTTGTTAATTCAGAAATATGGTAACTTTGTGATATACATTGTGAAATAATTTTACTTTCTTTTCTGAACACACAAATATTTTCTTGGCATATTTTATGTTCCTGTTCCATTTCTTGGCTTTCTTCCATTCTTGTGCAGCAAGTCCTCTGCCAGCAAGTAATGACTGTAGGGAGCCAGGAAACTGGTTTGTCACTGTGGGCCCCTCTGTGTAGGCAGCTGGGTCTTTTGGTCAGCAGCAGGAGTGGCATGTGGGGAGGGAGTCTGAGTCAGATGCCATGAAGAGCAGGTCAAGAGGAAACCAGAGCCCTAGAATTGTGTGTTGTAGTGTGCTAGCACAAAAAGTCAAGGTCAGTGTCTGGACAACTAATGAGGGGAATGAGGATAGGCATACAATTGGTAGAGACAATGGAGGATTCTCTGGGCAACACAGAACTGTACCAAGTCTAAGAAGCCCTGGGTTGAGGAAGATACTCTTCATGGTCTGGATGGCAAGGTAATCTAGCTTCCATGGTCAAGGAGAATTAGCAAAAGGACTTGATTCAGCGAAACGTAAGGCATCTCTGATTCCATTGAGATACAACTGACTAAACTACCTAATTAATTAGAGACCAAGAATTGAGCCATCAATAGTTTCCTGATGTGCCTGGACCATTGGGTCCGCAATTGTCCATCATAAGTAGTTTGTTCCTTTAACTTAAGCTTTGCTATGAGGATTAGATAATGAATGTGGTGCGGACAGAATAAAAGATCCATTTCATAATTTATGTGCAGCCTGTGTGCACAGATCTCACATTACACTTGAATGTGATAATGTTTTTGAGGCTATATCCTTCAATCAGCCTCTTCTATTTTAGTCAATTGACTAATGTAGTCAGTGAGAGCCTTGCTCACAGTTAATGATAGGCTATTTGATCACAGAATGCATCAGAGATGTAAACTCTCCTCAACTGATATCCATTCACAGATTGCTGTTGAGAAGAGTCATAGGTAATGATAAAACGAGAGAGTCTATTTTGATTTTTCCCTCTCTACCATAATTTCTAAACCTAAAATAATGAGGCCAACAGCTGTTCTGAAGACGAACGTACAGCATAAATGTTAACCTGTCTTTTCTCATTGCAGATGCTAATGGACTTGCATATATTTCTAGCATGGATCAATAGGCAACATTCAGGAGGGATAACTCTGGCTGATTCATCCCTTTATACCAAGGGAACATTAAGGCCAATTGTAGAATTGTTGTTCTGGCAGAGATCAGTTAACATGGCAAATTAGTTAGACTGTGAGACTTTTCTATTCAATAGGCCTTTGAGCAATACTTATGATGGTCATCACAACATTCAATTCCGCATTGCACCATGAAACTTTGTGACCACTTTCAAGTAATGTTGTACGAGCCTGAAAGAAGTAGTTAGATTTTACATAAACCTATCTGTAACAAAGGCTTCATCAACTGATAGTCCATAAATGTCAATAAAACAAGTAAACAGGAAAGAACATACATCTGTATGCTGTGTTAACTCTGCATTGGTACAAATAAGCAGTTCTTTAATGAAGATTTGGCTGCTTAAAATTGTCTTATTAAGAGCTTCGTCTCACTGATGAAGCTTCAGGCCAATCCGTATACAAGAAGCTACTCTGAAGACTTGGCAGCTGTGACAAATTCCACTACAGCTGCGAGAAGACAATACTCTCAAACAATCATCAACGTGTTAGCTAAAACAACTCACATCATGATTACTTGTTCCCCATATCTCAAGTGCTCACTAAATTGTCCCTTAATTAGCATAATAATGACTTACTCCCTACTTTCATTTGGTCTCGGGCATTTTTAGCAGATGATAAAAGATTCCTTTTCTTCCTTTGTTAAGTTGTAAGTAATAATAGTGAAAAACAAACACAAATAAAATATAAATTGATAATGTACAGTGCAGTATGACAACTATTTATTCCACTTTTTAAATGTCCAATAGTGTTCCAAACATTCCTTTTCCTTTATTTCCAATTGCTTCTTAGATCTTGCTCCTTTCTTAGTAAAAGAATCAGATAGTTGACTGCTGCTATCCACTTATTTAATTTGGAATTCTCCACTGACCAGCATCTGTTTCAAAACTGCAATATTGATCCCTAGACTTTTTTCATTCACTTATTTTGTTGAATGTGTGTTACCCTATGCGGACTTAGCATCAATGCAGCACCAAATCAATATACCTGCTGAACATTTTAAGTATTTCTTCCAGTATTTTTGGTAAGAATAATGCCATATCCATCACCTGACCAAGAGCAATGTTTTCTTATTAGCTTCCGAGGCTAAAGAATACAGTTACCTCTGTCTTCCACAGGAAAATTTACAAACCCTCCTGTGCTTGAAAGCCCATAGGTTTAAGAGATTTGCATAATTTTTAAAAAATCACTTAAAATAATGTTTCATATTCCTGGCACCTCCTAATGATGGAGATTTCAAAACACAATATTCCATTTTTAACATTTTCAATGTTTTGTTCACCTGATTAAAATCTTCCAGCTCAGGATTTTTTATTGTTGGACCTAATTCCAAGATCTCAGAACTGGCATCTGACCTGGTTTGAGTGCTCAGTCAATTCAGCTATCCAATCAAGCACCACAATTCCAACATTTTAGTGTTGGAAGCCAAAATGCATCTTTTTGTGAGGTGCTGCATTGTCAAACTAATGGATTAAGGGAGTTTACATCTTTTAAATAAGGTAGTTGATCAAAGTGATATTTGATTCATTCTGCCTGATTTCCAATCCAATGTACTTAAAAGCTCCTGAAGCCGGACTTCCAATTTTAAATTCTGCTTGAAGTCCTTTTATGACATTGTTTACAAATTCCCTGTTCTCACTTCAAGTATCTTCCTCATAAAGATGCCAGAAAGCTGCCCTCATGGGGCTAATAAAATCTGACAGGGTCTGCTTTCAGACGGAGACAGCCAAATTTTTATAAAACAAACTTTCTAGGGAAGTACCAAACTCAAGAGGTATCATTTAAGGGCAACAACACACTGCAGCAACATAGAACTATGCCAAGTGGAGGAGGAATACCTCTTCCAAGTGTTCAAGGATAATGGATATCCAAAGAACTGGGTCAGGCGATGCCTACGGGAACAGCATCAGAAAGATTCTACACGCCCCGACACACTCATCACACCACCCTACATTAGGAACACGTCAGAACTCGCCACAAGAATTCTACGACCGCTGGGCATCAGAGTGGCACACAAGCCCACATCAACCCTACGACAAGTGCTCACCCGAACTAAATACCCAGTCCCCGCCATGGACAGGACCAATATCATCTACCAGATCCCCTGCAGAGACTGCAAGAAACACGACATCGGACAAACAGAAAGGAAACAAACGACAAGAGTACATGAACACCAACTGGCTACAAAAAAGCGCGACCAATACTCACTCATCTCAATCCACATGGATAAGGAGCACCACGACTTCGACTGGGACAACACCAAGATCCTGGGACAGGCTAGGCAGAGACAAGCACGAGAATTCCTGCAAGCATGGCACTCCAGAAGCATGTTATTAATAAACACAATGAACTCGACCCCGTATAAATTCCACTATGGAGGAAACCCAGAAGTGAGGCAATTCATCGCAACGGACCCCAGAGTTTAAAAACCAGGCGGGAAAACACACCGACGCTTCATCGGAGGCTGCTCTGAGGATGGTACCAACTATGGTAATGAAACGTCTGCGGAACAACAAACCAGCTCGGCGAGCCAACCAACCTCAACACCCACAACCCGAGCTACAGATCTACTCCAAAACCTTAGAGGTATCATTTAAACCAGGTATACATTTATTTATCTTCCAATTATATTTGACACCTTTATTCTCTCTTTGAGCTGCTCTCCCTGCAGAAATGCAGCTTTAACATCGATTAATTTATATTCCCAAGTATTTGTTGCTCACAAAGTCAAAAAACCTTCAAAATTGTTTTTCCTGATATAGGTGAATATACTTTTGCATCTTTGTTACTTCATTCTGTTTTTTTCTTCAAAACTTTGTGCTTTTATCCTTACTTTAGCTTTATACATTCCAGTAGGAGACAACTTTTCCTCACATATCTCTCTCTGTTGCAAGTGGTTGTCTTTCATCTGGCCACTCTGTGTACATCCCTCATTCTCTTCATCTTTGTAATTCTTGCTGTTTAGCAGCTTTTATTAATTTGTCTTCTAATGTGTTCAGAGCCACAAGGATTTCCCAACCACCTAAGTCCTCCTGTTTGCATTCTTAACCTGTACTACATGCCTTGACCTTGTTAAACTCTGTTTTCTATATTGCTTTCTATCTCTTTCCAGACTATCACTGTTTGATCTCGATCTCTTGTTAAAAAGATTCCTTTCCACAGTTTGTGATGAATCACTAAACGTTAGTATGCAGGTACAGCAAGTGATTAAGAAGGCTAATGGAATCCTTTGTTTTGAGAGGAATTGAATATTGATCTCCTTGTTTAAGGAAAGATGTAAATACATTAGAGGCAATTCAGAGGAGATTTACTAGATTGATACTTGAAATGAGTGGATAGTCTTGTGAGGAAATTGTTGACAGACTAGACTTGTTTTCACTAGTGAGGCATGATTTAATTGAAGTGCGTTCCCTGCTTAACAAGAACATAATGTTATTGAGGACAGATGAGAATATGGAATTTGGAAGACAAATAGACTGCTGATTATCTTATTGAATGGTAGAGCAGATTTGAGGGGCCAAATGATCTACTTATTCTCCTCATTTGAATGTTTGTCATTTCTTGCTCGTGACCTGTTCATTTCTAGAGCCACGGTCATGACTTATTCCCGCCTTCCATTTTTATCCTTCATGTTCCCAATCCATGGGCCTAATCTTCTGGCCCTTATTCTGTAAATTCAATAAGTTGTTATATGTTCCAGTTGCCTTTCCTGTTCTTCTTACAACAGTTGCATTTCTTCACTGACTGGATACTTTTGCTTGTTGTCTTTTGGAACTGTTGACCTGATTTTGATTATCAAAACTCACCTGTCCTTCAAAAAGCTATCAATTGTAGCAGTCTGCTCTTTGTAGCTGTGCAAAATATAGTCAAGGAGGTAGACGGGTTCCTAGTTAGTTGAGATAACTCCTTTCAAACCTGGAAATTTGCAGTCCATTCCCATGGCCACTTCCTTACCTTATCCTTCCACAGGTCATAAAGTTTGTTTTTAGAAAACAGGTGTGGATAATGATACCCCAAAAATTTCCAGTTAGATTCAATCACCTTTTCGAAGTCATCTTGAAATTGCATCTCAGTTAGAATAATGCTTAGGTTTTAGCCCTTGACTTACAAACAGCTGAGAATCCCTCTTTACGAATGTTCAATATCAGAGATGAAATGCAGTTTATGCAGAGTCCAGTCATTTTCTCGTCAGTGGTTTATTTTAGCTCATACACCACAAACTCAAATATCACTGATTACTTGTTCTCATATAAATATGTAATAAAATACCCAGTCAAGTATTTGCCCAATTATCCCTTAATTCCCAGATAACCATAACATGTGCCTTGTTCTTATTTGGTCTGAGGGATCCTTGCTAGACCCTTCAAGATGTTCACAGACCATACCATTCCCATCCAAACCTGTCCACTGAGGTGTACCTAATTGAAACAACATCACCTCGATCAAGCCTTAGCCATCTAATTCTAACAAGAGAACCAGCTGCAATGGCTTCTCTTCCCACTGTGCACTATGGCATCCAGAGGTCCCCCTGGGATTTATCCTGGAATCCCTTCTGTTTGTCATCTACATACCACCTCAGTAAGTTCATCCAAAAGCAATGACAGTTACCACATCTATACTGATGGTATCTACCTCTCCATCACCATAATTTCTCTCAATCTTCAGACTACTTGACAATCAACATGGATAAGTTGAAGTTTTCTCCTATCAAATATTGGGAAGACAAAATCCCTGCTCCTCACATTGTTTCCTAGACCCCAACTCCATCCTTCACCCTGACAAACAGCTGTTAGTAAACTAGACTATTCACAATCCCCCTCCACTGACACCCTCATCCGCTTAGCCGAACTCGTCCTCACCCTCAACAACTTCTCTTTCAATTCCTCCCACTTCCTACAGACAAAGGGGTGGTCATGGGTACCCGCATGGGCCCAAGCTATGCCTGCGTCTTTGTAGGTTATGTGGAACAATCCCTCTTCCGCACCTACACTGGCCCTAAACCCTACCTCTTCCTCTGTTACATTGATGACTGTATCGGCACCGCCTCGTGCTCCCATGAGGAGCTCGAACAGTTCATCCACTTCACCAATACCTTCCACCCCAACCTTAAGTTCACCTGGACCATCTCTTCCACCTTTCTCTCCTTCCAGGACCTCTCTGTCTCTATCTCGGGTAACCACCTAGAAACCGATATCCATTTCAAGCCCACCGACTCCCACAGCTACCTAGAATACACCTCCTCCCACCCACCTTCATGCAAAAATGCCATCCCCTATTCCCAATTCTTTCGCCTCCGCCGCATCTGCTCCCAGGATGAGGCATTCCACTCCTGTACATCTCAGATGTCCTCATTCTTCAAGGACCGCAACATCCCCCCCACAGTGGTTGAGAACGCCCTCGACCGTGTCTCCCGCATTTCCCGTAACACAT
Organism: Ginglymostoma cirratum; assembly: GCA_024137785.1. Lineage (NCBI taxonomy): Eukaryota > Metazoa > Chordata > Chondrichthyes > Orectolobiformes > Ginglymostomatidae > Ginglymostoma > Ginglymostoma cirratum. Next base: position 8,836,499 of record JAHRHZ010000061.1, on the reverse strand, counting down.
CCCTCACACCCCGTCCCCACAATAATAACCAAAAAAGAATCTCCCTCATCCTCACGTACAACCCCACCAACCTCCAGATCCAACACATCATCCTCTGACACTTCCGCCATCTGCAATCAGACCCCACCACCAAAGACATTTTTCCCTCCCCACCCTTGTTTGCTTTCCGGAGGGACCACTCTCTCTGTGACTCCCTTGTCCGCTCCACACTGCCCTCCAGTCCCACCACACCCGGCACTTTTCCCTGCAACTGCAGGAAGTGTTACACCTGCCCCCACACCTCCTCTCTCACCCCAATCCCAGGCCCCAAGAAGTCTTTCCACATCAAGCAGATGTTCACCTGCACATCTGCCAATGTGGTATACTGCATCCGCTGTACCGGTTGTGGCCTCCTCTACATCGGGGAAACCAAGCGGACGCTTGGGGACCGCTTTGCAGAACACCTGCGCTCAGTTCGCAACAAACAACTGCACCTCCCAGTCGCGAACCATTTCAACTCCCCCTCCCATTCCTCAGACGACATGTCCATCCTGGGCCTCCTGCAATGCCACAATGATGCCACCCGAAGGCTGCAGGAACAGCAAATCATATTCAGCCTGGGAACCCTGCAGCATGGTATCAATGTGGATTTCACAAGCTTCAAAATCTCCCCTCCCCCAACCACATCCCAAAACCAGCCCAGCTTGTCCCTGCCTCCCTAACCTGTTCTTCCTCTCACCTATCCCCTCCTCCCAACTCAAGCCGCACCCCCATCTCCTATCTACTAACCTCAGGCCGCCCCCTTGACCTGTCCACCATCCCTGGATTGACCTATCTCCTCCCTACCCCCCCACCTACACTCACCTTTTCTGGCTCCATCCCCGCCTCTTTGACTAGTCTGCCTCCTCTCCACCTATCCTCTCCTCTATCCATCTTCTTTCCGCCTCCCCCTCTCTTCCTATTTATTTCAGAACCCTCTTCCCCTCCCCCATTTCTGATGAAGGGTCTAGGCCCGAAACGTCAAGCTTTCCTGCTCCTATGATGCTGCTTGGTCTGCTGTGTTCATCCAGCTCCACACCTTGTTATCTCAGATTCTCTAGCATCTGCAGTACCTGTTATCTCGATTCACAATCTTTACCTGACGATATTTGACAGAGATGAACATTCAGTCCCCACTGCAAGGACTATGTCTTTTCATTTTTGCACTTTTTAAAATTTTGAACTGAAATGAGAAAACTATTTTAAAGTCAATGTTTTGAAATCATCGCTGCGTGTATTGGCAGGCATGTAACCTGAAACCCATGACAAGCATTTTAAAATTGATTGAACAAGTGGCAGTTGAGGCAGTTGCAATCAAACAGGAGCCAAGAAGTTGTGTTCAAATGTAGCTGGATAGCAACAAGAAGTTGATTGATCTATGGACCAGTGACTCTTGATGGTAAGGGCTTTTGCTAACCAACTTGGGGCTACGAACAAGATACAGAGAAGGGATTTGATCTCCCCAGCTAAGGAGCTGTGTCTCCTTTCTTTTCAGTTAAAACTAATTTTAAACCTAAAGAAAATCAGTCCTTCTTTCCTTCAGCAGTTTGTTGAAAGCTGTGACTTTTAACAGATAAGTTTTAGAGCTTTTATAAGCAAAGTAGCCACTTTATGTCTCTGTAAAATAGCGAAAGCATCCAGAGTGCAGTGACTGAGGACCAAAGTTCTGAGCAACATAAGAATCATCAGGATAATTTCAACATCCCATGAATGGGGACCACTGAATTGCTTCTCAGTTCACTTTCACCTATAATTTTCCCTGTTTTTTGTACGTGCGTGCGTATGTCTGTGTGTGCGATTGTGTGTGTAAGGGGGAGTTTAGAAGAGTTTAGAAGAGAATTTTGATTTGTAGGGTTAAATGCCAACAGATTCTAACTGCTTATCTACGACTACAGGCTAATTACTTGTAAGAAGTAATAATTCTTGTTAAGTATGGAAGCCTGGTCCATACTTTCTATCAATCTCAGTCTGACAATCAGGTAAGTTGGGGAACTTGGTGTATTTATTTTCTATGACAACTGCAGAAATGGTAGGACTTGATTTACAGTCTGCTACCCCAGTAAGCCATGACACCAAGCCATTAAAGCTGCCTATTTCAGTCTCTGTAACATCATCAGATTCAATCCCTTCCTCCATTCATCACTGCTGAAATTCTTGTTATTTTGTTACCTCTGGTCTGGACTATTTCAACTTTCACCATTCTACCCTCCATAGACTTGAAATCGTCTGGAACTCTGATGCATCTGCCTTTAGTTTTATCAAGTTTTGTCCATCTACCTACCTGTCTTTGCTGGCCTGTATCAATGCACCATTAAACAATTTTCAATTTTCAAACTCACATCTTTATTTTCAAATTCTTTCATGCCTCGCTGCTCACCATCTATCTAATCTCCACTCGTCATACCACTGATATTTCCAGGATACTCGAGCATATCAAAGGCTGGCGTATTGAGCTGATGTAATAATAATTGGCAATCACATCTCTAGCTCTCAAGGGCTTATGCTCTGAAATTACTTCCCTAAATGTCTCTTTCTTTCTATCTCTCTTAACTTCGTAGTTAAAAGATACTCCTTACAACCAACCTTTGTGACCAAGATTATTGCCAACTGCTCTGCTAACACCTAACAGGCTTGGTGTCAAATTTTGCTCCATAGTTCTCATGTGAGCATCTTGGCTTGTTTTATTACAATAAGTGCTCTACACATACAAGTTGTTGGAATAAATGCAACCTAAGAAATGCAGAGTATGCATTTAAATATTGAGTGTTATCTGGTATGCAATTTTTTTTTGAAGATAAAACCCAAGGATAATCCATATCCCAATGATGAAGTCAAGCATTTGTAATGACAAGTGATTAGACAGCTTTATTTGACTGCGACAATATTTTTTTTAAATAGCCAAGAGGAATTTCAGTTACAGTGATTAATTATTTATGACTTCAAATAAAATAAAAGCAGAGTATAGGAATAAAAAGATAATGCAAATTTATTTTCAGTTATTGATTAATTGACTGACTGATTTATTGTTGTCACATGTACTGAGATACAGTGAAAAGTGTTGTTTTGCGTGCTATACAGGCAGATCATATCATACAAAGTGCACCCAGGACAGCAGAACAGAGTGCAGAACACAATGTTACAGCCACAGAGAAGGTCCAGAGAGAGAGGTCAGAATTAACATTTGAGAGATCTATTCAAAAGTCTGATAACAGCAGGGAAAAAGCTGTTCTTGAATCCATTCGTACATGTATTCAAACTTTTATATCCTCTGCCCGACAGAAGAGGATGGAAGAGAATATAACCAAGGTGGGAAGGGTCGTTGATTATGTTGATTGCTTTCCTGAGGCAATGGGAAGTATAGATGGAGTCAATGGATGGACTGGGTTGTGTTTACGCCATTTTGTAGTTTCTTGCTGCCTTTGGAAGGTCAGGTGCCACATCACGCTGTGATGCATCCAAATCATATGCTTTCTATGGTGCATCAATAAACATTGTAAGAATCTTTGAGAACATGCCAAATTTCCTTAGCCTCCTGAGGAAGTAGGGATGTTGTTATGCTTTCTTGCGTACACATAATTTGAACAGGACAGATTGTTGGTGATCATCACGCCCAGGAACTTGACACTCTAGATCATCTCCACCTCAGCACCATTGATGCATGTGGGGCTTGCCCTCCACTCCACTTCCTGAAATCAATAACCAGCTTTGCTGATGTTGATGAAGAGATTGTTGGCATTACACCATGCTGCTAAGCGCTCAATCTCTTTCCCATATTCCATCTTGTCATTATTTGAGATCTGACCTACAATGGTTGTGTCGTCAGAAAACTTGTAAATGGAATTGGAATGGAATTTGGCCACACACTTGTGACTATATTAGGGGGCTCAATATGCAGCATTGCAAGATGTCAGTGTTGAGGATTGTGGTGGAGGAGGTGTTGTCACCTATTCTTACAGATTGTGATCTATGGGACAGGAAGTCGAGGATCCAGTTACAAAGCGGGGAGCTGAGAGCTAGGTCTGGCAGTTTAGACATGAGTTTGTTTGACATTATGGCGTTGAAAGCAGAACTGTAGTCAATAAGTAGAAGCCTGATGTCATGATATTAATAATATTAATGTGTCAGTTGGTATCTAACATATCATTGTATACATACATTTCCCAAGAGAGACAGAATGTGCTGTAGGTATTGAATTGTGCCTGGAAACCAGAATGAACCATTCTCTTTTAACAGGCACATTTATTCATTTCTTGTTTGGTTTATCAAGCAAATTGGAACAGGGTGCAGCTGGAAGCAGCTGTAAAGAGAAAGAGGACAAATAATAGACCATGTTGATTCTGGTGGTTGTTTATAGCACAGAAGGTGTTCTGAGAGTGTCAGAGTCTCACATGGCCTAATTCATGCTTTTGAACTGAATGGTTAAACAGATGATGGGTAACATTCCATGTGTAATAAAAATAGCACGTTGCAAGCATGTTTGCTTCTGTGAGCAAATCCAGGTGGCAGCATTGTTGAGTCAAGTGTTACTGCTCAGTAAAATGGCAAAGAAATCTGAATATAAATCTTTGCCTTTTATTCCTTTCCCAGAGTTTAAAATTAAAGCTTGAGAGAGTATGAATCTAAAAAGGCCACACATCGAAACTCACTCAAACTGGGTATGTGGGCAAAATTTCAATATCCAGCTGCTAAACCTCTTGCAAGCATATGGGCCCAGTCCAAGTCGTATAGTTATAGTAATTTTTTCTAACAAGTATTTATGGAAATACAGTAAAATGCGTATAAGTTGCCATAATGAATCTGGCACCATTTTAATTACATAAATTTTAAAAAGAAATAATGCTTACAAAGTTAAGACAAATTTCATTTTTTTGCTCCAACCAAGCTTTCTTGATTTCATAAGTGGTTTTGCAACGTGCCTTACTCCACAGCCACGAAACCATTGGCTGAGGCCACACTGAAGAGGAAGCATGCAAGGATTGAGGGATCATTCACTCCGCTGCTGTTGCAGATGCCGCCGAATAACCAAAGGGAAAACACAGGCTCCGATCCGTTGGCACTGGAACAGTTGCTGAAGCCACAACCGCCATGGTCACAAGGAACTGACCGGATCCACCACTCAACAGCTCCCCGCAACCTCTCTCCAACACTGCAGCCAGAGAAAGAAGAAAAAAATGAATTTGATTCAAAAGCTAAATGACGAAAAATAAAATTTTTAAAAAAAGAGTGTGGTCATATGCGAGAGGAAGTGGGTGGCCTGGGAACCCGAACACCTCCTACCTTGCTGCCTCTGCCATCTTGAAATGGCCTTGGCCCTTGCAATGTTGCTTCCTTCTTTAGTGAGCGTTGACTGTGACTCAGTGGATAGCAACTTTGCTTCTGAGTTTGAAGATTGTGAGTTCAAATCCCACTCCAGAGACTCGAGCGTTACATCAACACTGTTACGTAGGAGTTGAGGCAGTTCTGCATTTTCGAAGGCAATATCCTCACCCTCCTCTTTCTCTCAGATCCTGTGGCATGAAAAAGAGATGGAATGCTTTTCACAGTGCCCTGGCCAACTCTGAGTTCTTGACCAATATCACAAAAACAAATTATTTGATCATTGCTGACTATGGGATTTTTGTGCCCAAAATGAAAGTAAAATACTGTGATTGCTGGAAATATGAAATAAAAACATAAAGAGATGGAGAAACGAAACAGGTCTGGTAGCATAAGGGTTCGAGTCTGAAATAAATTCTTCAGTTCTGAACTTTACTCATTTCAGATTGAAATGTTAACTCTGTTTTTTACTCTCCACAGATACTGCTAGGCCTGCTGAGTTTGTCGCGCACATTCTTTTTCTACTTACTGTGCATAAATTGTTTGCTGTACTTCCTACTGCAGTGGTCAGTTTGTAGTGGCTGTAAAAGTCACAAAGTTGTAAGGCTTTCCTTTATTTCCTTACCTTTAGAAGTTTGCAATTTCATTGTCTAATTTTGCATTGCCTTAATTTCTCACTACCTCACAGTGGAAAAAGTTTTGGGTTGAAATGCAATTTATTTGATTATTTCCCTTTTCTGTAATCCCATTTCTGCGCAAAGACATAATGCTTTGCTTGTATTTCCTACTTTATTTTCTAAAGAACTATGCTATTTCCTGAATGACTGACTCTATTAGACATTAAACTGATATAAAGTTATAACTTTAAAAAGGAATGTGAGATATATTGAACACACAAGTCAATATCAAGTAAGCACTGCTTTATATGATTTAGTTTGCCTTTATCATGGCCTTGAAGTCGTATTTCTTTTGCCAAAATAACAATTTTTATTGTTTTAATTCTTTACATTTTTTTCCTGCTTTATGTAGCTAATTTTATGTTCTTTACCTTCAATTGCTGCACTGATAGGATGTTTGTGTGTCACCCACCAATTTTCATTTCTTTCAGTTTCCTAAAAGGTTGGCTCACTGAGTGTTTATCATTTCCTTACTACGACCATTACCAGCAAGTGAGATTCTTGATCTCTACCATCCTCCAACTTTATTTTGTCCGGTTTAGTTAAGGGATTCATTTCCCTGCTAACTAGCAGTTACAACAAGGACCACCCAAAAAAAAATTCTAAGTCTTTTGTGTTGTTAGGTAACATCATTAGGTTGAAGTTGCTTTAGTTTACAGCCATGTTGCCAATTTCCTTATGTTAGTCTAAAAAGATTTTGATCACATTGATTCCCAATTAAACAAAAAATTGTTGTAGCCTCTGTAATGCTGCTGGCCAGTCACTGTTTGCTACACCTGCTGATCTGGGTACTAAAATGGATGCTGATGTTGTTTTGGATATTTACTACATTAGTAATGGTTAATAAATCTTCATTGCTGTTATTACAAGCACTGAAGAAACTTTCCAATAATAACTTGGCTCTGTTTTCTAAACAATATGTGTGTTCACATTTAAGTGACTTATATTGCTGATCTTGTCCGAATGAGAAGAAGTTGTAAAGTTGTATGCAATATCTTGGGTCTCATATGGAGTACAAGCATAGGTGTGGAGGAAAACATGCAATTAAACAGGAATGACAACATAGAAACAGGGCATTTGAATAGAAACAGGGTGGCACAGTGGCTCAGTGGTTAGCACTGCTGCCTCACAGCACTGGGGAGCTGGGTTTGATTCCAGCCTCGGGCGACTGTCTGTGTGGAGTTTGCACATTCTCCCTGTGTCTCTGTGGGTTTCCTCTGGGTGCTCTGGTTTCCTCCCACAGTCCAAAGATGTACAGGGTAGGTGGATTGGCCAAGCTAAATTCCCCATAGTGCTCAGGGATGTTTAGGTTAGACATTGGAATTTAGGGGAATGGGTCAGGGTGGGATGTTCTTTGGAGGGGTGGTGTGAGCTTGTTGGGCTGAATGGCCTGTTTCCATACTGTAAGGATTCTATGATTCATTTAGCTCAGCCCCTGTCTGTGTTTATCCTTAAGTAACTGTCTTAATCCAATGTGCTTATCCTGTTCTTGTAGCATTTCCTGCTTTATCCTGTGCTTTCAGCTATTGCTGCTACCCGCATATTGAGATATCAGTTTGGAGTGTCTTAAACTGTGGCTATCTGTAAAACACTATCCCAGTGGTTGTTTGTTCCTTATCTCCAATACAGGTCTTCAATTTCTTATGTACCGTAACACTTGTATATACTTGTATATCTGGATATAAAATATTTCAAATATAGTTTTCTAGCGCACTAGGAGCTTTCTCTTCACATGTTCATTCCAGATGCATGTTATCTCGCTTGCTGAAGTCAGACTGTGTGATCGTGGATATCATCACGATTTACATGAACTTTCATTATACTGCATCTCCCTACAAGTTTCTCTTAATTTATTCTACATTATCCGAGCGGTTTACTTCAACTTAATCATTAGTGCCATTATAACCAAGATCTATTATCACACCATCACCCACCCCCTTCGCCACTCTCACTTAAAGTCAGAATCTCACAGGTTGAGATGATCCAGAGTTACTTAAGGATAAACACAAATAGGGGCTGAGCCAAATGCCCTGTTTCTATGTTGTCATTCCTGTTTAATTGCATGTCTTGATCTACCTCACCTGAGTTTAGCACTAAGGTGTACAGTTCCGTACAGTGTGATATAGTACACTTTGATGTACCCCTCTGTACAGCCTGATGTAGTAACTGCCCCATATTCTGTAATAATCAGACTCTGTATTGATTACTTGAGTAAGATCAATGCCTACCTGTTCACCTGAATGTCCCTTCAGGCATTCTGACAGTATCAGAAACAAACACAGATAATGCTGGAGAAACTCAGCAGGTTTGGCAACATCTGTGGAGAGAGAAACAGAATTAATGTTTCGAGTGTGGTCTGACTCTTCTGAACTGAACCCAGTTCTGATGAAGAGTCACACTGGACTCAAAACTTTAACTCTGTTTCTGTCCCCACAGATGCTGCTAAACCTCCTGGGTTTCTCCTGTAATCTCTGTATTTGTTTCAGATTCGCAGTATCCGCAGTATTTTGCTTTAACGCTGACCGCGTAAGACCTTGGTTGATCTGATTTTCGAGTGACCATAGATTCTGACTTCCAGTCCTTAGTCAAATTTTCTGTCCTCATTTTAAGGTTGACAGAGGTGTCCTGACTGCTTCTTCAACAAATCCATTCAATTGAGGATAGAGTAGAGAACTTGTCGCCTAGTTGATGCTTACCACCAGAATGAAGTTTTGCCCCACTAATCCATCTCAAATAATAGTCAATTAAGACAAAATACATCTTCCTTCTAAAACTGAACATATCTGCTGTTAACCTTTCTGGATACTTTGAAGAAATTGTTGTCTCTGTAGTCGATTGGCTGTGTATGGTACACACACAGCATGACAAAATGTGATCCTGTATGCCTTTTGAAATACCTGGCCACCACATTGGTTGTCATGCCCTTACTGTGCCCTTTGTAATGCCTCAATGCCACCCATGGAGCCTCTGTAGGATTTCTTTTTGCATCGACTTTGGTACAGCCAGTCTATGTCAGTCTTGTCAAGAGTTGTTTTTGTTCATGGTACCTTTTCAGCACATGGTCTACCGCAGTATATTTTGACAATCCTTTCGGACAGAGTTGTCTGAACTTTGTGCATACCTCGTCAGATTTGTGAGTTGCATGAGTTTATCTGAGGCTTCCAGTAAGTTTGTTTATTGTTGTAGATTAAAACTTCACCTCTTCTACAATGTTCTTTTACTTCTCAATCCAATTCTGCCCTCAAGAGCATATCTGTCGTTACTTGGGTCTTGCCTGAAAGACAGGCTGTTTCATAGTTGTGTCTTATTGGCCTAAACCTGAATCATTGACTGCATAGATCCCAAAAATGTTACCAAAGGTTTGTGATTTATTTTGACCTCTAATTTCAGTGCTATGAGGCCCTTTGTGAAACTTACACATTCCAATGTAACTTTTTTTAAAATTCATTTCTGGGATGTGGGCGTAGCTGGCTGGCCAGCATTTCTTGCTCATCCCTAGTTGCCCTTGAGAAGGTGGTGGTGAGCTGCCTTCTTGAACCGCTGCAGTCTTCCTGCTGTGGGTTAACCCACAATATCATTAGGGAGGGAATTCCAGGATTTTGACCCACCGACAGTGAAGGAACAGCGATATATTTCCAAGTCAGGATGGTGTGTGACTTGGAGGGGAACTTAGAGGTGGTGGTGTTCCCATATGCCTGTTGCCCTTGTGCTTCTAAATGGAAGTGGTTGTGATAAGGCCTCCTGGTCGATCGTTGCATTCCTCAGTTCATTCTCCATGAAAGCTCTCAATGTAAAATAAACTGGTTTCTGTGTTCAATGGTTTGCACTTGAATAGGGACTGCTGCTGGATGATGCATTTGTCAGTACAAAATTGAATAAGCCTGGAGTTTTAAAATCCTTTTAATCCTGTCAAAAACTGTAAGCTGTCCCTAGCTCAAATATCACTGTTGGCCTTTCATCAAACGTTCTGTTATGGGTTGACTAAGACTCTAAGCTGAGGATTAACATCCCCCCCAATTTGACTCACTATATCTAAGGAGGACTGTACATCATTTATGTACTTGTACTTCAAATTTACTGAAGGGTTTGGTCTTCTTTGGATCCACTGTGAAGACTTGTCCTTGGATAATGTGTCCAAAGAATGTAATCATCATTTTAACTAATTGGCATTTCTAACTTGTCGTAAGGCTCACGTTCTATGGAGCCTTTAACATTTCTGTGACATTTTTGTTGACTTTACAATGCTCAAGGAGCCATGCTTATGTATATAGAAAATGGTTCCTGTCAACTTTCCAGGTTTCTCGACATTGCCCTTTGGAAATTTTCTGATGCAAATTGTAGATGATTGAAACAATACCAACTGAATCATGTAATAAGCATAAATAATAATCTCGACTCTTGATCTGATGATATCTATCAGACCTAACGTTGGCATACAGTTTTGTAAGAAACTTGCTCGTTGCCAATTTTGTTAAATTATTGGTTGACAGGGTGGATTTCTGTCCTCAGTACTGTTGTTTACCTGAGTGAGATCCACATATAATGTTAGGTATCCTTCGTATTGGATACAGTAACTAATGCTAAGCACCACTGCATCATTGGTGATATGATCTTGCTTTCTTTCAATCACTTCATCTAACTGAGATTTTACTTTTCCTATCCATGGTCGAGGAACTTACCTAGTTCACAAGTATCTTAGCACTTTCATGTGAAATCCTTTGATAATCTGGCTTTAATTTTCCATAAGCGTTGAACAGCTTTGGAAATTCTTGTTTAAGTTCCCTCCCATTTTCATCCAGAAGTATTGTAACCAGTCTCTCTCAGAGGGATGATGAGTAAATGCATTTCTGCTTAGTAAAGAGATACTCTGATTCCTCAATACATTTAATGTTTCACTGACATTTCATTCCTTGTGTGACTCAACTTTGCAGCGTTTTGTCCATGCGTGCAAAGATCTTTGCCTCCTGGAGCCTTGAGTTATATTCGCACATTTCAAAAATGTAATCTCTATGCCAGTATTAAAACAGCTCCTCTTGTGTTGAGATAATACAGTGTGGAGCTGGAGAACACAGCAGGCCAGGCAGCATCAGAGGAGCAGGAAAACTGACGTTTCGGGTCATGACCCTTCTTCAGACCTTCCTTCATTTTCTGAAGAATGGTCCCAACCCAAAACGTCAGCTTTCCTGCTCCTCTGATGCTGCCTGGCCTGCTGTATTCCTCCAGGTCCACACTGTATTATCTCTGACTCCAGCATCAGCAGTTTTTACTATCTCCTCCTGTGTTGAGCTTTAATTCTGTTTTAAACCCTTGTACCTTAAAGTTAATAGCCCAGAATCTGTTTGGACTGTCTTTGTAATCAGTTAGTAATGTTGTCTTCACCTTTTGTTGCACATCTTCTTGAACTTGTTCTTTGTTGCATGATTCCTATTTAATTGGACCTTTTTTTGCAGGACTCTTCTTTTGCCTTTGAGATGAAGAAAGTGCTTTTCATTTGTAATACTTTTTAAAAGTGACTGAACTGGCCATACTTACAGCACAGAGCTCTGTGACTCAAAATTTGTTGACCTTGTGATTTTGTTTGGAGCCACAGATGTTGTACAACCTAATATGGTTGATGACACTGATTCCTAATCTTTTGACAATTTGGCAGGCTCGTGGGAGAGTGATGATATCATAATGGGGCCTACCCATCCAACTGAGCCAGAAAATCCTAAATGTTTCCTTGCACCATTGACCAATTTTGGGCCCAGAATTCAGTCTTCAGAGTAGAATGGATTGCCTTTTCACATGTTGGATACCTAGAACAAAGAACAAAGAAAATTACAGCACAGGAACAGTCCCTTCGGCCCTCCAAGCCTGCACTGACATGCTGCCCTTAGCTGTTATTCCATTTTTTATATCTGTACATCATATACTGCATAGATCATAGAATCCCTACAATGTAGAAACAGGCCCTTTCGGCCAACAAGTCCACACCAGCCCTCAGAGAATCCCACCCAGTCCCATCCCCCTGTGACCCACCTAATCTACACATGGGCACTATGGGCAATTTAGCATGACCAATCCACCTAACCTGCACATCTTTGGACTGTGGGAGGAAATCGGTGCACCTGGAGGAAACCTGTGCAGACGCTGGGAGAATGTGCAAACTCCACACAGACAATCACCTGAGAATGGAATTGAACCCAGGTTCCTGGTGCTGTGAGGCAGCAGTGTTAATCACTGAGCCACCGTCTTGGACTGAAGAATTTTTGCTCACTTCTCATCTCTCACACTGACTCTATATAGTCTTGAATTAATTCTTCTTTCTTAGCTCCTCACCTGCAACATCCTGCCAGATGATGTCACTCTCTTTTAAACTACCTACACAAACATAAAGACACAGACATACACAAAAAAATGGCTTTACGGGTGGAGGAATAAAAAGACTGGATAACAACTGTTCAATAGCACCAGTCCACTGGGCTTGTTATGATGATCCTTTTGGCTTGCCAGGGCTTTCTGCTATTCAATCTCTTTTCTCCAGGTTCCTTTTCTTCCTTATTGGAGGCACAGGTTGATTGGTATACCAACTGCAAAGTCTTTGGTTACTGTATAAAGGCACCAGCCTACAGCAACTGGTGGGGAAAATATCTGAATTTGGTCAGGCTTCACGTATTTTTACTATAAAGAGAGACACACAATATCCTTCTGCCACCAACCAACGTTCCAGAAGTCCAAAGTCCCTGTAACATTCATATCCACAGGCCCTTCAGCTGCTCAGGAACAAATCAGAGAATTGTTGTCAGGCAGATGACCTTTAAATGCCATGGCTGGTCACAATTGCACACACCAATCATTTGCTTGTTGCCAGTCAAATATCACTCTTGTTCCTTCCATAATCCTAGGTTTCAAAACTGTACATTTTTTCCACTTCAGTCCCTAATCAAAAGTACAGAAAACAAAATGCTACTTACTATCTTTGCAACAGCTATAGGCTCCTGAGTCCCATGTCTCTTGTGGGTCCTACTCATGACCCCATTTCACTTCAGAACGCTCTCCAACTGAGCTGTGCTTGCCTGCCCAAGTCAGGTTTATTGGCATCAGCTTAGGCAAGCTAAGGAAGGTAATAGAAGTTCTTGAGTAGATTTGTAGCTCGGGTTGTGGATGCTGTGGTTGGTTTGCTTGCCGAGCTGTTTCGTTAAATCACAGACATTTCATTACCCTGCTGGGTAACATCATCAGGGCAGCCTCCAATGAAGCACTGATGTGTTTTCCTGCCTGGCATTTAAACTCTGGGGTCTGTTGGAATTGGTTACCTCATTTCTGGTTTTCCTTCACAGTGGTGTATATATAGGATCTAATTCTCTGTGTTTATTGATGGCCTTCTTGGTGGAGAACCAAGCCTCCAGAAATTCCCGTGCTTGTCTCTGTTTGGCCTGCCCTAGGATCTTGATGTTGTCCCCATTGAATTGGTGGTTTTCCTTATCCGTGTGAGTGGAGATGAGTGAGTACTAGTGTGTCTTTTTGTTGTTAGTTGGTGCTCATGTATTCTTGTGGCCAGCTTTCTTCCTCTCTGTTCAATGTAGTGTTTGTCGCAGTCTTGTACATCATGTTGGTTCTGTCCATAGTGGGTAAGGGATCCTTGGTTCGAGTTAGCAGTTGGCATAGGGTTGACATAGGTTTGTGTGCCACTCTGAAGCCCAGTGGTCGTAGGAGTCTTGTGGTCAGTTCGGATAAGTTCTTGATGTGTGGTAACATGATGAGTGTGTCAGAACGTACTGTATCTTCCTGTTGTTGTTTGTGTGATAGGCATCGTAGGACCCAGCTGTTCGGGTGTCTGTTGTCCCTAAATACTTGGTAGAGGTATTCTTCTTCGCTTTGGCATAGGTCAGGGTTGCTGCAGTGTGTTGTCGCTCACTTAAACAGTGTGGTTCCTGTTGAAACTCAGTACGTAGTCAGTGTGTGTGGCCTTTCTTTTGTCAGAAATCCCCATTGGCCCTGCATTCTACCATGACGTGCAGGAATGGGAGCAGTTCATTCTTTTCCTCTTCCCTGGTGAATTTGATGCTGGTGAGAGTGTTATTTATCAGTTGGTGTGTCTCCTCTAGTTTAGTCCGTTTGATGATGATGAAAGTGTCGTTCACATATTGGATCCATAGTTCAGGTTGGATCTGTGGAAGGGCCACCCTTTCAAGTCTCTGCATCACTGCTTCTGCTATTAGTCCAGAAATAGGTGACCCCATTGGTGTCCCGTTGATTTGTTCATAGATTTGGCCATTAAAGGTAAAGTGGGTTGAGAGGCCAGTAACTTCAGCATGTTATCTGTGGAGATGGTGTCACTTCGGTCTCGTTCTCTTACAAGTGTTGCTTTTAGAAGTGTTTCTCTTGCCAGTGGTATGACAATCGATGTGTATAGGGCGGTAACATCAAAGGACACCATCGTCTCGTCATCATCTATTCTTATGCCTTTGGGGGAATTGAAGAACTCCTGGGCTGAGTGGATTGAGTGGGGTGACTTGCTGACGAGGTGCTTTATTCTTCGTTGTAACTCCTTGGCTAACCTATGTGATGGCGTGCCTGGCAGGGGGACAATGGGTCTAAGAGGTACTTCCGGTTTGTGTACTTTTGGGAGGCCATAGAATCGGGGAGTGTTTGTCCCTTCAGGTTTCATTTTTAGGTAGTTGGCTTTGTTAATTTGTCCAGTCTGTTTGAGTCTCTTTAGTGTGTTGATTATTTTATTACCCAGTTGTGGTGTCGGGTCTACTTGCACTTGCCGGTATGTATTTGTGTCTGCTAGTAGTGTCTGTGCTTTGGTGAGGCAGTCCCATCTGTTCAGTATGACTGTCATGCGCCCTTTGTCTGCTGGTAGGATTATGATGTTTTTGTCTTTTTTCAGTCCTTCTAGGGCCTTCTTTTCTGATGTGTTAAGGGTGTAAAGTTTGTTCCTTCTGGTCAGTGTCGGGACCAATGTCTATCTAATGGCTTGTTGTGTTTCCTCATTGATACCATTGGTCTTCAGTGTGGATTCTAGTGTGACTAGGAATTCTGGCCTGTTAGCACCTCTTTGGTTGTAGTTGAGTCCACATATTAGAACAGCTTTCTCTGTGTCTGTTAGTGTCCTGTCTGAGAGGTTTCTTACCCAAGTGTCTGATCTTTAATTGTCATTTTGGTGGGTTAGTTCAGCTAGTTTTTCTTGTAGGATCTGTCTTTTATTAGTTATTGTTATTTGTCGACTGGTATTAATGGCTCTTTCTAAATCTGTTGTCCACTCTAGGTTGGTTGCGTCTAGGAATAGGGTTTTTTGGTGCATAATTTCCCTGCCTAATCTGTGGAGCTGATTGTGTGCATCGTTAAACACAACAGCACTTCATTGGAGATAACAAGGTGTGGAGCTGGATGAACACAGCAAGCCAAGCAGCATCACAGGAGCAGGAAAGCTTGACGTTTCGGGCCTAGACCCTTCATCAGAAAGGTCTAGGCC
>JAHRHZ010000061.1:8652208-8820625 GCA_024137785.1 Ginglymostoma cirratum | reverse complement strand
TGCTGTGTTCATCCAGCTCCACACCTTGTTATCTCGGATTCTCCAGCATCTGCAGTACCTTTTATCTCTCGCACTTCATTGGAGGCTGCACTGATGATGTAACCCAGTCTGCAAACTGTTAATGAACCAGCTCAGCGAGTGAACCAACCACAGCAGGGTAATAAAGGGTTTTCCCATGCTTTTGCGGTCAGAATGGTGGATTTCACCATTGTTGGCTAAAATTGAAGAGTCTTGCCTTCTGCAGGTTAATATGAAATTCCTGTCTTCTTTAATGGCATTATCGAATGAATCCTGGTGCCTGCAGTTTTAAAACTGAATTGTGTTCTCTAATTGCTTTCCTTATGTGATTCACAATGTTCACAGTGCAGTTAATAACCCCCATTGCCTTCCGATTTTGATGAAGATTCCTGTTTACTTTAATGGTTTTACTGAATGAATCCTACGGTCTATAGCTTTAATGAATTCTTCCCACCTTGGCTATTATTTAAATTATGGATTTCCTACTCTTACTGCAACTTTAATACTCTCTTTACTTTCTTCTTCCTTTAGATTCTGTCTGCTTAGGCTTCTAAATTGCCCCTTTATCACTTTAACTTGGATTTGGGATGTTCCTAGTGCTGTGACCTTGTTTTAAATTATTTCTGGAGCTCCTGATTTTTCTTACTGTAACTGCACTGTATGGTGCCTGCTCACTATGACAGTGGTTCTCATTCAATAGAGAATGAGAAGATATTCTGAGCTATAAGTACTAATTTATAGCTTTCCCAGCCTGTAATGGCAATGTATTGTGTGATTAAAAAATCCCTTTGACAACAGGGATTGCAATTTTACTCACTGAGCCTTTGAAGCTCTTTGCTCCGACCCATGACTCAGGGCTGTTCCTATAGGTCATCAGCACACAGTGCAATCTTTAATGAACAAGTGACAGCATCGAATTTTTTGAGAGGTAACCAGAATGCAGATGAGGCAAATGCATTTCACGTAATCTACTCAGGCTTCAGCAAGACTTTTGATTATGTCCTGCATATGATAGCAAAGATAAGAGCCCTAGGGATCCAAGGAAATTTAGTTAATTAGATCTAGAATTGCCAGGAAGCAGAGGGTGATGGTTGAGGGTGTCATTGTGGTGGGAAGCTTGTATCCAGTGTGTTTCCACGAGGATCAATGTTGAGGCTTGTGGTTTATATAAACTATTTAGACTTGAATGTAGAAGGGTTGAACAGTAAGTCTGCTGATGATATGAAATTTGCTGGAGTGGTAAGTAGTGAGGAGAATAGCCTTAGATTACAGGAGGATATAGATGGATTGATAAACTGATAGATGGACAGTGGTAAATGGAACTAAATTTAAATAAGTGTGAGATGATGAATTTGGACAGGACAAACAGGGCAAGGGAACACATGATGAACAGTAGGACTCTGGGAAGCACTGAGGATCAGATGCACCTTGGTGTGTATGGCCTTAAGTCCCTTAAGGGAGGAGGTCAATAAAGTGGTTAAGAAGTCATATGGGATACTTGCCTTTATTAGTCAAGGCACGGAGTTTAAGGGCAGGGAGGTGATGCTGGAACTGTTTAAAATATTGGTTAGGTCACAGCTGGAGAATTGTGTGTAGTTCTGGAGTCCACCTAATAGGAGGGATGTGGTTCCACTGGAGAGAGTGCAGAGGAGATTTAGCTTGGCTGAAAAGTTTCAATTATGAAGAGAAATTGGAAAGAGTGGAAAGAGTGGGGTTGTTTTCCTTGGAGCAGAAGAGACAGATTGGGGACATGATCGAGATATATAAGAGACATACACCAGGTAGAAAGCAAGAAACGTTTCCCCCTGGTGGAGGGATCAATGCCCAGGGGGCATAGATTTGAGATAAGGGAAGGGGTCTTAGAGGGGTTGTGAGGAAATGTTCCTTTCACCCAATGGGTGGTAGGAATCTGGAACTCAGCCTGTGCTACAGCCTGTAATCCCCATTACATTGAAGAAGTATTTAGATGTACACTTGCAATGCCAAGGCATACAAGGCTATGGGCCAAATTTTCATTTTTGACTGGTGCACATTCGAAGAGCCTTTCTGTGCTGTATATCTCTCTGACTTTATGACTTTTTTCTGAGGTGGGTGTAAGAAGCTGTAAATTTCCCTGACTCCTGCTATCCAACTCAAAGAGGAAAATTGATGGCCCTTCATCAGAACTGAAGAGAGAATGATAATGGACATAGCAAAGGAACAAAGGCTATGTCCAAATAAGGTATGGATCATGACAGATTAAAAAAACGTCTGAATGCAACATGAACAATAAGGGAAGAGAGCAGACAAGACAGGGTTGACACAGCAAATAAAGACGGGAAAAGGAGCACCTAGAATGAGCTGGAGACAGCAATTATGAATTAAAAATTATTGCCTTGATGTTGAGTTCAAAAGGCTGCAGTGAGCACTGAGCTGAAAGACAAGTTATTGTTCCTCAAGCTTGCATTGAGTTTCTCTGGAATGCTTTATCAGGCTGTGGATTGAAAAGTAAGCATGACAACAAGTTGGAGAATTAAAATGACAAACACTCGGAAGTTCAGGGCCATGCTTGTACACAGAACAGAGGTGTTCCTCCAAGTAATCACCCAATATGGAGGAGACCACACAGGCACAGTAAATTCAATTAAATCAATACGCATGTTAAATTGAATAAATACGGTATACCGAATTGAAAACAAAATGATATGCTACATTGAACAAATACTGTATGCTAGATTGGACAAATAAGGTATGTTAAATTGAACAATTATAGTTCACCAAATTGAACAAATACGGTGCACTAATTTATTCAAATGTCGTGCAGTAAATTGGACAAAGTACAAGCAAATTGTTTTTCACTTGAAAAAACTTTTAAGGCTTTGGATAGGGAGAAAGAAGAAGTGGAAAGGTCATCTGTTTCATCTCCTATGCTTTCATGGAAAGGAACGATGAGGGAGGGAGGAAATGTTAGGGGTGGTTGAGGAGTGGACTAAAATATTATGGAGAGAGGGGTCTTTATGAAATTCTGAAAGAAGGCAAACAGGGAAGGGTATGTTTGGTGGTTGTGTCATGTTGTAGTTTGAGGATAAGGTGGAATAAGGATGATCCATGGAACATAGAGGTTGGTGGGATAGAAGATTAAGCCAAGAGGAACCTTATCATAGTGCTGTAAGAAAGGAGAGGGGACAGGATGAAAGCAGAGATGCGTGAAATGGATTCGACATTTTGGAGGGCCTTGTCTGCCATGCTGGGTAGGAATCATTCCTTTTCAAACCCTTCTTTTTTGTGGCATTTCTTCATTCTATCATTTTTGCACTGAACTGTACTCTACCCTCTTTATTGTCTCAATTTCCTTTCTAAAGTTGGTTAAAGCTCCACAATAGTTTAAAATTTGTTTTTAATTGATTCAATGTTACTCATCAGTTTTTATAAACCAGAGAGTATAGGTTTAAGGTGAGAGGGAAAAGATTTAAAAGAGACCTAAGGGACAACTTTTTTACACAGAGGGTGGTGCGTGTATGGAATGAACTGCCGGAGGAAGCGGCGGAGGCTGGCACAATTACAACACTTAAAAAGCATCTGGATGGGGATATAAGTAAGAGGGTATATGAATAGGAAGCGTTTACAGGGATATGGGCTGAATGTTTGAAAATAGGACTAGATTAATTAGAATATCTGGTCAGCATGGATGATTTGGACCGAAGGGTCTGTTTCCATGCTGTATAACTCTATGACTATGAGTCTATAAGTTTCACTTTGCCACAAAAACAGAATTCCAGTGTGTACCCTATTTACTGGATGTATTTCTTTTAATGTTCTGCTGACCTGTCTCCTAAGTTCCTCTACTTACCCAAATTATCCAGTGTCCTTCCAAAATATATCTTCCTTTTGAAAGCAAATTGTACCAGCAAATGCAGCCTGAAACCAAAATCAGTTTTGTGCCTGTAACTACCTATTTTTAGCAGGCTTAAAGGAAACCCCTTTTCGATCTGTGATAGTACCAGTTTTTAAGATTACATAAACTGTATAACTCAGAAAACTTTAGACGTAATAATTGGAAGAAAAACTTGCAACAGTTCTGGTGAAGCAGTGAATTTTTAACCTTCTTGTTTCATTTACTGAGAAGTTCCCTTTAGTTGGGCAAGCTACAACATGAGATGGGTTTAAAAGAATCTGTAGTTTGTTATTTTGGACAAATTGCATTCCTCAATAATGAGTTCAGTGCAGAGGAAGCTGCCTTATTACAATTAGCTTTCTCTATTGCATTCATAATTATTGCAAAGCACAGCAGATGGGGATTACTACTTGGCTATGCCTTCATTCTGCAGGGGAGAAGGTGTTTTCCACATAACTGACACACACATTTTGATGTGGTGCCATAGTCATTGCTAGATTGACAGCTGCAAGACCACCAGGTGAAATTAAGAATGATTGGACAGTGATGCACTATGAAGTGATGTCACTGCTCTCTGTTAATGACCAATTAGTTAACATTTCAGAGGAAATGACTTGCAAAGCCCCTGGGAAACAATGGCGTATTTATGTTTTAGCTAGTTTATTGTAGAATCTTTGAGCTAGAAAGGTTATGGTTAAAGACTCGATGCCTGCAGCTTTCTAGAAGTGGAATTAAGCATCTGTTTCCATTACTCTTATGTCACATACCGGACTGTGTGCAATGACAATCACTGTAAAGTTGCAAGGCAACTGTTCTAAATTAACCAGTTAATTTATATTTGTGTCTCCTGGTCTAAACGTGGCCAAGGCATAAAGAGCAGCTGTGCTTCCCATCTGTGCGTGCCCCTGCTCGGACGGAATTTCACATCAGCCCCACGGTCCTAAACCTCCCTCAGGAGCTTGTGCCCTCAACCTGAGCCGCCTCTTTGCCCTCAGTGTCCTTCCACCTCTCAAAGTGGCGCTTTTTGTACTGGTTGTTGCTGCACACCATCCACTTTGACTCCTTTGTCTGCCTTCCAGACATGCCTTGGCATGCTTATTTACTGTCAGGCAGCAGGCACCTCAATGGAGGGCTCTTTACGAGGGAATCCTCCCACTTTTCGGTGTTGTATACAGCAGACCTGTGTAACCACAGATTGTGGTAGTACACAGACTCCCAGACCAAATGTTTATTTTGCAGCACTGTGGAGTCTGTTGATCATGTATATATTGGTTGTGGGCAATTGCACCTACTTTTTAATATTTGAAAAATCTTTCGTTGTGTTTTGTTGCACTTCAGCTCCATACTCCTGATCTACAGGCACCTAGTGCCGAGGTATGTGGGGCATGTCAGAGGACCTCCTTGGGGGTCTGCTCCTGGGCCAGGCAGCGAGCTGCAGAGGGGGACATATCTGCTGACTATCTGACCCTCTTTC
The DNA here is from genome assembly GCA_024137785.1 of Ginglymostoma cirratum. Taxonomy (NCBI): domain Eukaryota; kingdom Metazoa; phylum Chordata; class Chondrichthyes; order Orectolobiformes; family Ginglymostomatidae; genus Ginglymostoma; species Ginglymostoma cirratum. The sequence continues at coordinate 8,815,259 of JAHRHZ010000061.1, read as the reverse complement.
GCAGCTACTTTTGTGTCTGGGTCTCATTGGAGAGTGAGCACCTGGTATCCACTGACACAAGCAAGAGAAACCTTTTTCCTTTCTAGTCGTAAAGCTATCTCACCTGTTCCATCAAATAAGTCCTTGAATAGAGATAATTTATGAAATCCTGCGTATGGATTCATTTGGTGAAATGTAGTGGCAAGGTGCATAGCTAATGAGGTGAACTGTGGATAATAGAGTGAGAAAATTTACTCGATTTCAGAAAGAAAGATTACAGAAAGAAACTATCTGTGAAAGTTGCTGAAATTGACATTTCACTGGTTTTTAATTGTAGGGAATTTTTTTTATCTCCAACATGTGAACTTCTCATGAAGTTACAAATCTGTATTCCTCTTTACACCTGATTGGTTTCAGTGTCTTTTGACAAAATGTTATCTTCAGTTCTGATGAAGGAACACTGAACTCGAAATGTTGGCTCTGTTTCTTTCTCCACAGACAGATGCTGTACCTGCTGAGTTTCTCCAGCACTTTCTGTTTCTGTTTCATTTCAGACTAGTTCTTCTTTATTGCTAATTTCATGATCTTGACCTAACTATGGTCAGGTGGTAACTGAGGTTATTTTGAAACCATTTTAGTCCATGTGAGGCCTTGGTGTTAAAATCAGATAATGGAAGTCATAAACCAATTGTTCATATTTTATCACCATTGTGATTACTGGTATACATTTTACAATAGTAACAGAAATATACCACTAGAGATCGAAGGTGATGGTAAATACACAAATGTGCATATGTTGCACAATGCATTAGTTTTGAAGCATAGTGATAAATTGTAAGGCATGGCAATAGGTGCTAGTGTCACAAACTCTGTCCAGTTGCTTTCTTCATGTGATCTCAAACTCATTGCTTTCTTTAATTTCTTCAGCCAAACCGTGGTGAATCTATGGAACTCATTATCACAGAAGGCTGTGGAGTCCATGTCGTTGAGTATAATTAAGATAGAGACAGTCCTTGATTAGTAAGGGGATCAGAGATTACAGGGAAAACACAAGAGAATGGGGTTGAGAATCATGTCAACCATGAGCGAATAGCAGAGCAGACTCGATGGGCCAAATGGCCTATGCTCCTGTATCTTATGGCCTTATGATCTTTCTTAAAATCTGTTTTTCATCTAATATATTTTCTAGATTCTCTTATAATAACGGTCCTGTACAAGGAATTGAGTATTCCAAAATTCTCCTTGTGTTGAAGTTTTTAAATCTCCCCACAAACTCATTTTATAGAGAAATTCAATCAATTATACGTCTATTGAGGAGTCCAATCTTGCAATGCCTTTGTATTAACATTTTACAATAAAGAAACCTTGCAGAGTAAACAAGGTTTGGGAGTTTGAGTTTCTTTTCCTCTTGCTTTCTTGCAGTCTCTGTATGCACTAGCTCAATACAATGTTTACAGCACAGTATGAATTTATTCGGATCCTCCTCTGCTGACTCTTCACAAAAACAATCCAAATGAAACAAACTGATCTGGTCTCTAGATTTGCATTTCTCTCACTGCTTCCACATTTTTGTTGAAAGATAAAAGGCTTTCCCTCAACTAATCTCTACGGCCAAGTTATCCATGTTCCAAGAATTCTCTGAAAAATTAAACAAATTTCATCCTCTTCCCACTATCCAATAAATAATCCGTTCAAACATACTCCCCAACAATAGGAAATATATTGTTAAACTTGAAATGGTGCAGAAAAGATTTACAAGGATGTTGCCAGGGTCGGAGGGTTTGAGCTATAGGGAGTGACTGAATATGCTGAGACTATTTTCCCTGGCATGTCGGAGGTTGAGGGATGACCTTTTAGAGGTTTATAAAACCATGAGGGGCATGGATAGGGTGAATATAGCCAAGGTCTTTTTCCCAGGATAGGAGAGTCCAAAACTAGGGGGCATAGATTTAAAGTGAGAGGGCAAGTATATAAAAAGGACCTAAGGGACAACTTTTCACTGAGAGGGTAGTGCGTGTATGAAATGAACTGCCACAGGAAGTGGTGGAGGCTGGTTCAATTATAACATTTAAAAGGCATCTGGATGGATACATCGATAGGAAAGGTTTAGAGGGATATGGACCAAACGGTAGCAAACAGGAATAGATTAATTTAGGATATCTGGTCAGCTTGGATAAGTTGGACCAAAGGGTCTGTTTCCGTGCTGTACAACTCTATGACTCTAAAGGGTGAAATAGTCTTCTTCCCACATATTTTAGCAAATCCTTCACATCCTGCAAAGGTCAGTCAAATTTATATCTAGTCCTCTTTGTTCCAATGGAAATAGAGCCAATGTTTCAAGACTTGCCTTGTAGCTATAAGACCATAAGACCATAAGACATAGGAGTGGAAGGAAGGCCATTCGGCCCATCGAGTCCACTCCGCCATTTAATCATGGCTGATGGGCATTTCAACTCCACTTACCCACACTCTCCCCGTAGCCCTTGATTCCTTGTGAGATCAAGAACTTATCAATCTCTGCCTTGAAGACATTCAACGTCCCGGCCTCCACTGCGCTCTGTGGCAATGAATTCCACAGGCCCACCACTCTCCGGCTGAAGAAATGTCTCCTCATTTCCATTCTAAATTGACCCCCTCTAATTCTAAGGCTGTGCCCACGGGTCCAGTATCCCCACCTAACGGAAACAACTCACAGTGTCCACCCTTTCTAAGCCATGCATTATCTTGTAAGTTTCTATTAGATCCCCCCTCAACCTTCTAAACTCTAATGAATACTGGCACTGGAGCGTGTCCAGCGGAGATTCACACGGATGATCCCTGAATACAATCTCAGGATCCTCAGCCATTCATCGTATGTTAGGCCTATCATTCCAGGGATCATCCGTGTGAATCTCCGCTGGACACGCTCCAGTGCCAGTACGTCCTTCCTGAGATGTGGGGCCCAAAATTGGACACAGTGTTCTAAATGGGGCCTAACTAGAGCTTTATAAAGTCTCAGAAGCACATCGCTGCTTTCATATTCCAAACCTCTTGAGATAAATGACAACATTCCATTCGCTTTCTTAATCATGGACTCAACCTTCAAGTTAACCTTTAGAGAATCCTGGACTAGCACTCCCAGATGCCTTTGTACTTTGGCTTTATGAATTTTCTCACCGTTCAGAAAATAGTCCATGCCCGTACTCTTTTTTCCAAAGTGCAAGACCTTGCATTTGCTCAAGTTGAATTTCATCAGCCATTTCCTGGACCACTCTACTAAACTGTCTAAATCATTCTGCAGCCTTGCCACCTCCTCCGTACTACCTGCCTGTCCACCCAACTTTGTATCATCGGCAAACTTCGCCAGAATGCCCCCAGTCCCTTCATCCAGATCATTAATATATAAAGTGAACAGCTGCGGCCCCAACACTTTTCCCTGCGGGACACCACTTGTCATCGGTTGCCATTCCGAAAAAGAGCCTTTTATCCCAACTCTCTGCCTTCTGTCAGACAGCCAATCCTCAATCCATGCCAGTAACTCACCTCGAACACCATGGGCCCTCACCTTACTCAGCAGCCTCCCAAGGCCTTTTGGAAGTCTAGATAGATAACATCTACTGGGTTTCCCTGGTCTAACCTACTTGTTACCTCTTCAAAGAAATCTAACAGGTTTGTCAGACACGATCTCCCCTTACTAAATCCATGCTGACTTGTTCTAATCTGACCCTGCACTTCCAAGAATTTAGAAATCTCATCCTTAACGATAGATTCTAGAATTTTACCAACAACCGAGGTTAGGCTAATCGGCCTATAATTTTCCATCTTTTGTCTTGATCCTTTCTTCAACAAGGGGGTTACAACAGCGATTTTCTAATCATCTGGGACTTCCCCTGACTCTAGTGACTTTTGAAAGATCACAACCAATGCCTCCGCTATTTCCTTAGCCACCTCCCTCAGAACTCTAGGATGTAGCCCATCGGGGCCAGGAGATTTATCAATTTTTAGACCTTTTAGCTTTTCTAGCACTTTCGCTTTTGTAATGCCTACCATACTCAACTCTGCCCCCGACTCTCCTTAATTTTGGGATATTACTCATGTCTTCCACTGTGAAGACTGACGCAAAATACTTATTAAGTTCTTCAGCTATTTCCTATCTCCCATCACTAGCCTTCCAGCATCAATTTGGAACAGCCCAATGTCTACTTTTGCCTCTCGTTTGTTTCTTATGTATTGAAAGAAACTTTTACTATCATTTCTAATATTACTGGCTAGCCTACCTTCATATTTGATCCTCTCCTTCCTTATTTCTCTCTTTGTTATCCCCTGTTTGTTCTTGTACCTTTTCCAATCTTCTGATTTCCCAGTGCTCTTGGCCACTATATAGGCTGTCTCTTTTTCTTTGATACATTTCCTGACTTCCTTTGTCAGCCATGGCTGTCTAATCCTCCCCTGGATAATCTTTCTTTTCTTTGAGATGAACCTCTGTATTGTGTCCTCACTTACACCCAGAAACTCCTGCCATTGTTGCTCTACTGTCTTCCCCGCTAGCCTCTGTTTCCAGTCGATTTTCGTCAGTTCCTCTCTCATGCCCCAGTAATTACCTTTATTTAACTGTAACACCATTACATCTGATTTTGCCTTCTCTCTTTCAAACTGCAGACTGAACTCTACCATATTATGATCACTGCCTCCTAAGTGTTCCCTTACTTTAAGGTCTTTTCTAAAGTCTGGCTGATTACATATCTATAGGTGTCTCATCCCTGCCATTGTCCTGGTTGATATATGTGGTACACTTAGACTAACTTTTTCAAAACAAGTATTACTGGGGTCTGTTTGATCTGAGTCCAACAAGTTTGTTATGAAATGGGCAGCTAGCAGCCTCAGATGAAGAAACTTGGAGATTTCCTTAAATACTTAAATCAAGATACTATTCTATCAATTTGTACGTAGCAGTAGGCAGAGTGGTGATACCCAGTACTAGATTTGAAGCATTTCTGAAGAAGGGTCCCGACCCGAAATGTCAACTTTCCTGTTCCTCTGATGCTGCCTGTCCTGATGTGTTCCTCCAGCTCCACACTTTGTTACACCAGATTTGAAGCTTTTGTTTTACAGTCTTGCGGTCTTATTTCTTAATCGGTGATTCTTAACGGAACCTCTGCAGGCTGCTCTGAAAACAAGGGGAAAGCAAACTTGCAATATTACTGACGTTTGTTGGTCCTGTATAAATCTTCCCACCTGCTGCCAGCTGCTCAGCTCTGACCCCCACCCCTGCAATGCCCCCCCATGCGTAAAGATTTAACATCTGCCTTGGCTTTGTAGAAAAGCTGTCGGATTTTCTGCGTTCCTCAATTAATCAGGAGTCTGTCTTCCTTCAATTGCAGCTCATTGAACGTTTTCAATTGAGATGCAGCCACAGGAATAGTGGCCCTATCAGCAGTGGCTATCAGACTAGTGATACGTTAGCTCTGCCTATTCCCACCCAATGTGTGCTGTAACTTGGTAATTTGCCCCAGTGCCTTTGGGGGATAAGGAAAAATAATTGCTAATTCAAAATGTGCTTTGCTGTATCAAATATACAGTAATTTGGTGATATAATTGTCAATAAATAGCATCTCTTCTATTAACGTGAATGGGTTTGCACTGAATCATTCCATTTTACATTATTAAGGTGTTAATTTTGGCCAGGTCAGCAAAAAAAAAATAGAATTCCAAGAACCCTCTCAGTGCATGGTGTTTTGCATCTTGAACAAAAATATTGCAGAATTTACATACTTATGGCACTCTGTAAACAGAGGAGCTATATGTGACCAGGGATAGAAACATTGCTGCTTCATACATTTTTCATTTTATCCATCAAATTTTATAAAATAGTGCATTTTAATAGAATAATTTCCAGTTCCATTTCCAATTATAAACACTTAGCACTGAGGGGAATTGTCTTGTACACACATGACATTGGAAATAGTTTAATATTCAATATATTGTTTTCCCAACTAAGTCAGGAGTCAGAGGCATCTGGGTGGAAATTGTTCTCTTTGACCACTAGGTGCCCCTTTCTCCTTTTTCTTGGCATGAACTGGATGGACTCATTGTTACAATTGTCTATGTATGTGACAGACTATAGATGACACTGAATAGGAATAAAACATAAGCTAGTTTGTTAGTTAATTGAGCACAATGCCAGTTTAATCTTTCCTTTTAACCCTGTCTGACATCATGACAGAATAAAACAGGAAGAATAGGATATCTATTTAATACATTCACAGGATTTAGGTGCTGCTACCAACATAGGCATTCATTATCGATCCCTGATTGCTCTTGAGAGGGTGGTGGTCAACTATCTTCTTGAATACAATTGTGTGTCTAGCCATTTAAGAGTGCAATTAGGAATCAGGCATATTACTGTGGATCTGAAGTTATGTACAGATAACCACCTCTATAAACTGAATTAGTTGTGTTTTTTTTACAATAAACTAGTCATTCCATGATCACTACTGCTGATATTAGCTTTTATTGCAGATTTATTAAATCAATTGAATTTAAATTTCTCAGCTGTCTTGATGAGATTTAATTCTATGTCACTGAATGACAATCCAGACCTCTGGGATTTCTAATTCAGTAATACAATACAATTATTATGGTGCTGTATTCACTTCGAACATAGTTAGATACACAGTGCACACTGAATGTTAAGCGTGGTTGCGTTTTAGATTGTCTCTTTACTTCAAGGTTTAATGAAGGAATGGAAAGGGACATGGAACCTGCTTCTGGTTTTGCCCAATGTTAGGCCTGTGTGGCCTTGTTGTCATGGTTATAGGGGCTCCAGCTGACGTGTCCTTGGCATCCCCTTGCCAGGCTTGACATCTGAAAATACTGGACAGAGCGGTTGTCATGGGTAAACTCTCAGGCAGCCTGATTTTAAAAAAATACGGTCTGGACAGACCTAGAAACAGAGAAGGATAAAGAGACAGAGAGAGAGGCAGAGAGAGAGAGGGAGAGAGGGGGGCGGAAGATGGAACCAGCAACTGCTGAGAGCAGCAGATACAAAGATTGTTTCCCATATTCCTAAGAATGCAGGTAGAAGCACATTCTATCTTGAGGAAACTGAAGCTGTGGACATTTAGGGACTCTGGAAGGTTTGTCCTGGTGAGCTGGAACGAACTTTGCTTTTGAAGTCTGTTTGGGGGATTTTCAGAAGACTGAGGGAAATGACTTTCCATTCATTGTGAAAGGAAGAAGTGAGTCTATTAGAAGCTGGAAGGAACTTTGCACTGGTTCCTGTAAAAACTGCAATTTTTCAGAGAGTGCATTGTAACGTATAAGTGCAGTGTTGAGGATTAGTTGTTTGTAGTTTAGAATATTGGTTGCCAGTAAATAATGTTCAGTCAGAGTTGATACAACCATATGAAATAGGAGGAGAAGTGGCCATGTGGCCTTTTGAGCTTGGTTCACTTTCCAAAAAAATAGTGGCCGATCTATTCCTGTCTTGAATTCCATATTCCCATCTACCTCGAGTACCTTTGATTTCCTTGTCTAACAAGAATCTATCTACTAAATAAAAACCGAAAGAACTGCGGATGCTATAAATTAGGAACAAAAATGAAGTTGCTGGAAAAGCCCAGCAGGTCTGGCAGCATCTGTGAAGGAAAAAGCGTAGTTAACGTTTCGGGTCCGGTGACCCTTCCTCAGAACCCTTCCTTGGAAGGGTCACCGGACTTGAAATGTTAACTCTGTTTTTTCCTTCACAGATGCTGCCAGACCTCCTGGGCTTTTCCAACAACTTTGTTTTTGTTCAAGAATCTATCTACACCCACCTTAAAAATATTCAATGACCTCGCCTACATCTCCTTCTGAGATAGAAAATTCAATGTTACACAATGCTTTGAGAGAACATAATTTCTTCACTCCTGTCCTAAGAGCAACCCCCCATTTTAAAACCTGGATTCTGGACTCACCCACAAGAGGAAACATCCAGTTCATATTCACCTTGTTAGGTCTAGTCAGGATCTTGTATACTTTAATCAAGTCAGCCCTCACTCTTCTAAACTCCAATGGAAATGAACACAGTCTGTCTAACCCTTCCTCATAAAATAATCAACTGATTCCAGGTTCCAGTCTAGTATACCTTCTCTGAAATGCCTCTGATGCACTCATACAATCCCTAATGGGGGAGGCGATGGCCTCATGGTGTTATCACTGGACTGTTAATCTTGAGATCCAGGTAATGTTCTGGAGACCCAGGTTTGAATCCTGCCACAGCAGATGGAGGAATTTGAATATGAGACAGTTCTGGAATTGTGAGTCTAATGATGACCCTGAATCCACTGTCAATTGTTGAAAAAACCGACCTGGTTCACTAATAGCCTTTAGGGAGGGAAACTGCCATCCTTATCTAGTCTGGCCTACATGTGACTCCAGACCCACAGCAATGTGGTTGACTCTGAACTGCCCTCTGGGCAATTAGGGATGGGCAATAAATGCTGCCTAGCCAGTAATGCTGTCATCCCATGAATGATATTAAAAAAAATCAAATGACACACAATATTCAAGATGTGATCTCACCAATGCCCTGTAAATTGTCACAGAACATTTTTACTTTTAGGTTTGCTTCCTCTCATAACAAAGAATACAGCCTTCTTAATCACTTGCTGTACCTGCACATTAACTTTTTGTGACTCAAGTAATTGAACACTGATCTCTCTGCACTTTGGAACTGCGGAGTCTCAGTTTAAGTAAGGGTAGGCTTGTTTTTTAGCTTAGTTTAGTTTGTTTGTTATAACAAAAGTCTTAAACCTGGAAATGTTGTTATTGGATTTCTTTAAATTAGTCACTGGGATTTTAAATTAGTTCTGAAGAACGATTACTGGAATCAAAACGTTGACTCTGCTTTCTCTCCACAAATGCTGCCAGAGCAGCGGATTGTCCCCAGCCATTTCTGTTTGTGTTGTGACTAGGAATTTAAATTTCCTTTTAAAAGTTACTGGTTTCCTGGGGGTTAATAACAACATATGTATGTATAATGTACAAAAAGATCACCCACGTACTCATACTTCCTGCAAATGGAGCACACTAACAACTTACTCAAATACTTAGGTCATAATTTTGACTTTGGATGTCAAAATAAAATGGGCAATGCTCTTGAAACATTCTTCCCAATTTTTAACCTGCATTTAAGTGAATAAAGTCATTGATATTTAATACTTGAGAGCTTCCTGGTTTGTATGCCCTGGCAGGGAGCAATGTATAACTAATGGAATCACACAGATAGCCCTTTACTCATTTAACTGAAGAAAAAAAAAATGAATGGAGAACAAAAGTAAGTTCGTTAGAAAAATACAGCCCCCTGTGCCACCAGCCTTTCAATGATTAATAAGCCAAGTGGCAAGTATTTTCTGTTGTCAGGTAGTGTGTATTCCTTGTAATATTTCACCAATTTCACATTTATTTCAGTTGTGCAACTAAAACCCTTTGTTTATTTTTGGTTCTCCAGTAACTTTTCATATATTTATTTTCTTTGCCTTGAAGCTGGATGTCGAGCTTGATTAGTGTATCTTCTGTGAAGTCTGAGCATTTGCTGCTGGAAGCAGGTGACATGAAATTATTGTAAGATTAAATGCCTGAATGAGAGCAGAGCTGCAGTTATTGATGCCGTGTCAAAGCTCATCTAGTTTCTGTCAATCATTGATCACCATTCATGAACCTTGGTGGTAAGATTTTCAAAACCTGGTTCCAGTGTTATGATTTTCTTTTCTGTCCTACCAGGATTCAGTTCTTAGTTGAACACAGGGCAATTTATGCTATTGGTTTATATTCTGAATTGGCCGTCAATCCCTCTGTTTTTGCTTATTATTTCTTGCTCCTACTCGTCCTATCCATGGGCATGAAAAGCACTCTGTAACTGTATTTGGTCCACTTGGCTGTTCTTTATAAACTATGACTTCCAACAAAAGATGGACAGAATTTAGTGGGCTTGCTTCCCTTCAGATTTATGGACTTCATGCTGCTGGTGATGATACTCAGCCAGTGGTGGGTGGAGTACCTCGCATCAGGAAGAGTGGAGCAATAGGAAACCACTCCCCTGCCCTTACTTTTGACTGACCTTTCTGGAGACTTCCGTAACATTACACTCACCTTGATCACTGCCTACTGTGGCACAGCCAGTATTGAAGTGCTGACATCTTTCGTTTGGCTGATCATTCCAGGAGGTAGGATTTTCCAGGCACTAAGGGCCTAATTGGATGGGATGCCTGACCCTGTCCAGTTAAGTGCCTGGACATTTTAAAGGTTCATCAATCGGGTTCTGAGACCTCTGTCACTGAAATTAAATCCTGGTCACTGTGTCAGCTTTGGCTGAAAGCCTTAAGCCTCTAGGTTCAGGCCCCACTCCAGGACTTGGGCAAAAAGAAAATGAAGGCTGACAGTTCAGTGTATCGCTGAGGAAATGGTGTGTTGTTGTTCAGACAAGACGTTAAACTGACACCCCATCTGTCTGCTCCATTGGGTATAAAAGTTTGTTTGGCATAATTTTGAAAAATCACAAGTGAATTACCTCCAGACCCTTAGCCAATGTTTATCCCTCAATCACAATAACAAAAACCAGTTATCATGTGTGCAAATTATTTTGCAGCTGCTTGCCCTCAATTGAAACAGTGATCACACTTCAGTGTATTTCACTTCCTGTCAAGTACTTTGAGATATCTGTTAGTCATGAAGTGTTAAATAATATCTTGTTTGTTTTTTCATTTTGGTGGGCCAGTACTGCTGAGCTCTAATTTTGTCCTCACTAAAAGACCATGTATTTCCAACAGTGGTCACTGGACAATGATCACATATCGAGTCCACCATCAATGTTAATTCCTATAATCTGAGATCAATGATAGTGCTTGCACCACTCAGTCCCTTAAAAGTTCTGTAGAAGGGACACCAGGCTTGAAATGTTGACTCTGCTTTCTCTCCACAGATATTCCCTGACCTGTGGAGTCTCTCCAGCAATTTCTCTCTTTTTCCACTAAAAACGAGCTGTTTCAGTAACTTCAAAACTAAGGCAGCAAGCTGTAGTATTTGACAACTAATACTTACAGCATTAGATAAAAAACATTTGTTTACTTTGCTGACTCGAGAGTCTTATGGACTCTCCTGCGCACTGGGCATCAATTGTAAGCTGGCAGCAGTGGGGGTGCTAGATTGTTGGTTCAAGCAGCAGCCATTTTTTTCCACCTATTTCTCTGTTCTCTTTCAGTGATGATGCATGTTGATTGGAAAGTCTTGACACCATTTTCAATCACTATCGTGATCGTGATTGGGCATATGCTTGCTGTGCTATTCAATTGTTCAGTGTTTGATTATGCTTGCCTGTTGACTCTTTTCTATTCTATGTATTGTTGGTTATGCCTCGGTGTGGTTACAGAGAGAAACAGAAACAAAAATTAAGTCAAACAGAAAGCTGTCATGATTGTAGTTATTTTAGATTGTAAGTGATGGTCCTGTTCAGATAGAAACTGATGTGTCACATCAGCATATCTTAGGGTGACAAATACAACAATTTCCATATGTGCATGTTAAGAAAGTAGACATTAATGGAGATAGTAAGAACTGCCGATGCTGGAGTCTGAGATAACACAGCAGGCCAGGCAGCATCAGAGGAGCAAGAAAGCTGACGTTCGGGTGGGGAACCTTCTTCAGAGGCTGTGATATTGTCTTTGAAACATTTTCTTTGCCCTCTGAAATAACTGCACAGAGGCCAGTATCCCATCACCAAGTCACACTTTATTTAGCTGTGCACTGTACATGGGTTCTGACCAGCCAGCTCAAAGTCAGTCCCTAGACTGAAGAGCCCTTCTGAATAAAGAGATAACAAGCATGGGGCTGGATGAACACAGCAGGTCAAGCAGCATCATAGGAGCAGGAAAACTTGACGTTTCGGGCCTAAACCCTTCATCAGCCCTTCTGAATAACCTGTTTTATCTGTCAGCCAGGGCTCTCTGATTGGCCCAGGTTAACAACCCCAATCAAGGCTCTCATAGTTATTGAGATCCACCGAGCCATTGTTCCAATTGCTACACTATCCATGTGAATGGCCTCCCTTTCATTTGCCTGAGTAGAACACCTATTGGACAGTCAGGTATTCAGATGTTTTGTTCTATCCATTTCAGCTGATTACTTGATCCTTGGCACCTCTGTCTCGTGGAACATTCTCAAGTTAATTCTTTTATTCTCTCAATTCACAAGATACTAAAAACATTGAAGCTGTTATTCCCAGGTCTCGATATGGTTTCTATAAAGTTGTCCATGTTTCAACATTGTACAAAAGCTTTGGGACAGCCACTGCCTTATGTTTGTCAAGTCTGATAAGATGAGTCATAAATTCAAGTACATTTACCATGTTTAAAGCTTAATTAGAACTTACTTCCTAATGTTCAGTTTTTTGATTAAGTCTCTGTAAAGCACCTTGAGAAGCATTTCTAAATCAAACAAACTGCATCAATACAGGTTGATGGTCCTTTTTGTAATCTACTCCAAAAATATCTACACTAATCAGTGTTTGAATTACAGGAAACAGCAGCTCAACAGAATTCTATAATTATGTTCTCCCAAAGCATGCTACCTTCAACTAATATTCTAATGGATTGTTAAGGGAATGTCTCTAAGTTTGATGTTCTCTTGCATTGAGATGAAATGTTAACATTAATCAAGGGAAGAAATCAAATATTATTGTTCCTGATATATCATTACAGCACTGTTGTAGTACTGTTCTGGTAAAGGTTGGTATTTTTATGAACTGCGAGCTTTTGACTTCACAGAAGTTGAGAGAATGGGTCGTATATGTGAATGATTGTCAGGCATACTGGCTAAGTACCATGAATAGTGTGGCTTTGTAGCTGTTTTGCCATTACCTTGATGGTGATGGGCAACACCAGATTGCCAACACTTTTCTGGGTGCATGTCAGTCTATCAAAGGTGGCGCGGATGCATGTCATGCCAATCTTTCTGTTGATATCTGCTGGCTGATTGGCAAGATGTTCTGAGAGCGGTGCACGGTAAGAAGGGGATGGAACTGGGTTAGTGTAGGTAGTTAATGAAGTGAGTTTGCTAAAATATGGAGATGAAGGTCACTAGGACTCACAACAAAAAATCCCTCCGAAAAGCTTGACAGAACTAGCATTTTGCCAAAAACCGTTGATTGAAGTCTGATAATCTTTTAATAATTTCTTAAAATCATCAAACTATGTTCATTGTCTCCTGTTGTATTCAGTAACTCTGGGGCATTTGAAACTCAGATAAAAATTTCTGGTGGACACTGGCTGGAATAATAAATTCTTAGCAATAGAAGTAGTAGAATCTATTAAATCAGGAAAAAAAAACCTATTCTAAGATACAGCTCTTGACTGAGTACTTTTCTTTTCCCTATTGGAAAACTGTTGTAAACTTCCTTAACGAAAACAGGCTCTCAGTATTAAAATTACATCAGATTATTATGTTAGAGATTGCAAACAGTGGTTTCTTCAATTTTCAAAGCATTTTCACCATGGGAAGTGCACCTTAACAATTAAACAATTCCGCTCAATGTTATGGTCAACTTATCTTTTCAAGACAGAGCCCTATGATAGATCATGCAGTTAAATCACATCTACCTTACAATAAAACATCTCATTGTGATACTTCAAGTTGTTAAACATTTAACACTTATCTTTCAGACGGTTCAACTGGTTTCCTGAAATGATGATGAACCCTTTAATGAGGCAAGGATTTTTTTTAAAAGGCTTTCAGTAAAGAAATTAGTGAGGGAACACAATTTAAATTTATCACAGGGCTCACCTTGTAAACCTGACCTTATAAGAAGTGCATGCAGGGTTATGACTCGATGCCTTTCCAAACTGCAAAACAAGCTCATAAAATAATGTGAGGTTAGGGAAGTGCCGCAAATTTGAAACTAGTGCAAAGGAAAAGTCTAAATTTCCATTGTTCCTGAGCCCAGACCCACCTCCAGCATCAGCTGAAAACCTATACCTGGACTCAGATTTGACAGCCCAAGTTCGGTTGATTCTCACAGCCTTCACCGAACATTAACAACATGGTGATTCAGAGATTGCAGGAACTGCCGATGCTGGAGAATCTGAGATAACAAGGTATAGAGCTGGATGAACACAGCAGGCCAGGCAGCATCAGAGGAGCAGGAAAGCTGACGTTTCGGGTCTAGACCCTTCTTCAGAAAAATTTTTGCACTATTTTTCACTGAAGATTTTTTTTCTGAAAATTTTTTCTGAAGACGGGTCCAGACCCGAAACGTCAGTTTTCCTGCTCCTCTGATGCTGCTTGGCCTGCTGTGTTCATCCAGCTCTACACCTTGTTATCTCATTAACAACACGGTAATGTTCTCAGAATAGGATTACTATCCATTAGCACCTTAAAGGAGGCAGGCACCACTTTGCAAGTGGCCTATTAGTGATGGCGAAAGTACTTGTTTGTTTCAGGATGCAAATTGGTTGAGCAGGAGTGAAAAATAACCTTTGGCATTGTTCACAATCCCCAGAAACAATCCAATTTACCTTTTCAAACTGTTGGTGTCTGCCAGATATTGAGGACTCTGTATATCAAGCAGCATTTGGGATCCTTTTTTGCCTGATTTCAACAAGGACGGAACACAAAGTTGCAGTGGTGCCTTCATGTGGTGAATAGCCAACCAATCAGCATGCTTTGCTCATTGCCCAAAAGTCAAAATTACCCTTGGGTATGCAGGAGGTATGATTAGTAGGTTGGCAGATGACAAAAACTGATAAGGGGTTAAGTAGTGAGGAGCATAGCCATCAACAGGTTACTCAGGTGACCAGACCAGAGGCAAATGAAATTCAATCTGGAAAAGAATGAGGGATTGCTTTCGAGGAGGCTAACATGGCAAGGGATTACACTATGAAGGGTAGTCCTCTGGAAAGTACTGAAAATCACAGCAACCTTGCTGTGATTATCCACAGATCCCTGAAGGCAGCAGGACAGGCAGAAAAGTTGGTTAAGAAGATGTATGGCCTTTAATAGTCAAACAAGGAAGTCATGCTGGAACTATATGTAACAATGGTTAGGCTATAACCGGACTACAATATGCAATTCTGGTCAGCACATTATAAGGAAGATATTATTACACTAGAGGTAGTGCAGAGGAGATTTACCAGGAAGCTGACTGGCCTGGAGGCTTTGAGCTATAAGGAAAGATTGGACAGGCTGCATTGTCTTCCTTGAAGCAGTGAAGGTTGACAGGGGTCTGATAAGGTTGTACAGGATTATAAGGGGCATACATGGGCTGACTGAAAAGGCACATTTTCCACTAGTAGATGAGTCAATAACCAGGGGCATAGAATTAAAGTTAAGGGTAGAAGGTAAGAGTAGAGGTGAGGAAAATTTTTTTCCACTTAGAGCTTGATAAGAATCTGGAACCTACTGCCTAAAAGGGTGATGGAGTAAGGAACTCTTGTAGTATTTGAGTAGTACTCAGATATTCATATGATCCAAAAGCTGGAAAAAGGTATAATGTAGTCAGATCTTTGTTCACCAGAGTGACACAGTGGGCCTAATAACCTCCTTCTATGCTGTAAACATCTTTGAGTCAATGAACATTCATGCTCAAAATGGATTTTAATACAAATCCCAGACAAAAACAAAGTCCAATTCATTTTGTTTTTAAGTACCAGGATTCAGAAAACCAGTTTTAAACAGAATAATCAATAGAAACAGGAAGACAAAAGCATCCATTGCATGGTAACCTCATACAAAATGTTCATACGATGAACAGGCATCAACCCGTCAAGGATCATCCATGTTTTAAAATAGGAATGTTTTTTGACCTGTCCAGTACAAACAATAGGAGTGAATAGGAAAACCAATTGTGAGAGATGAAATTGTTCAGCTCGTTGCAAAGACTTCTCTTAAACATTAAAATGGCCAGGTTCACTCACAGTACTTCACAGAGGCTGTAAATCATGTTAGTTAGATCAGAGCCACATTCATTGACCACTCATTAGGAACCTGGTGGACTTCTTTCTAGGGGGTATAATGTTAAGTCAATTAGACTAGGCGATCATAGGGTTCTGCAGAAGAGTCATATGAGACTGGAAACGCCAATTGTTTTTCTCCCTCTACAGATGCTGCCAGACTTGCTAATTTTCTCCAGCATCTTCTGTGTTTGTTTAAATCATAGTTTGAACTTTTCTTCCATGCTGATCAGATGACCTTCAGCTACAGAGGACAAATCAGTTATTGCTGATTTCTATCTAGTGAGTCCTGGTGAAAAATGTGCATGTGCCTTGCCATTATGTGGGGACATGGTGTATTTGATTCATATAAACCTAAATTAAATAGCCTCCTGACAAGGCTTAACGCAAGTGAGCTACCGTAGAGATGGTTTTATCATTGGAATTGTACCCCAGTGGTAAGAATAGGAAGGGGAGTAGTATAGAAACTTTTACATAACACTTTAATGCAAAAAACGCACAAGTATTTAAGGCTGACATGTAGAAAATGCTTGAGAAATATAGTGTTGCTAATAAAATCTTGTCTCTGGATGACAATTGTTCAAAGATGGCTATGCGTCATAGAATACAGCAATTCCACTGTTGTTCACGATCAAAGAGAATTAACAACTGGAAATGTTCAAAAGTGGATGACCCCCAACATCTGCCTAAAGCAAGGATCATTTTTCAAAAATATATTTATGAAATATCTGTTCTAGTTATTATTCTTCTGGGCCTCAAAGAAACAAAGTTAAAATAGGAACATCAACATCTTAATCAGGTTTTACTGAAACAGTGCTCTTCACATGTTCCTCAGAGTGATAACCAGAAAAGTATGCACTTACGTATCAGGAAAAGATATCCAGATTGGGATCCTTCTCTCTTGAAAAACGTCTGATGGGTGAACCGTTAGTTATCTTTAAAATTATCAAAGGTTTGATAGAGTAGATATAGAGTGAATGTTTTCTTTGCTGGAGGATTGCTGGAGAAGCCATCGATAGAAAATATTCACAAACAAATCCATTAAGGAATTCAGAAGAAAATTCTTTACCTAGAGAATCGTAAAAGTGTGGAGATCACTGTCATGAGGTGGTTCAAGTGAACAGTTTGGATGCATTTAAGGAGATGCTGGATAAGGATTTGATGGAGACAGGAATTGAGGTTGATGATGTAGATTTAGATGGGAAAAGGAAGGAGGAGGCTGGCCTGGACAGGGTGAAATTAATGGCTTGCTGCTGTGCTGTAGATATCATTTGTGTAATCTTTTGTCGATAGGAAAGGTAATTAGCTACAACCCATGTAGGACTATTGGAAACTCATTGCATTAGAGAGACACAATTGATTATTTGCTTGATTATCACCAATCTGAAGATAACAAGGTGTAGAGCTGGATGAACACAGCAGGCCAAGCAGCATCAGAGGAGCAGAGGCTGGGCAAGGGAAGCAGGTAAGCCCTATGTACTATCACAGTTGTTTAGGGACTGAGTCCATGCCTTTCTCCCAGCACTTGTTAAAATGTCCTTTAACAAGCTTACTTCTCAGGAAGGATCAAATGAACTTGTGAGGGACGCACTTCAGGTTCACCAGAATGATCTTGCCATTTCAAGGTTTAAATTACAAGGGCAAGTTACATAAACCTTTTTATACTCTTCTGAGTATGAAAGAATGAGGGGTGTTCTAAAAGAGGTGTTTAGGTTTTTTTTAAAAAAAATCGACAATTCCTTGCAATCAGTGCACTAAAGAGAGGACATGATCTTAAATTCAGAGGAACACAGCAGGTCAGGCAGTATCAGAAGAGCAGGAGAGTTGACGTTTCAGGCCTAGACTCTGTGTCAGGATGAAAGGTCCAGGCCTGAAACATTGACTCTCCTGCTCCTCTGATGCTACCCGACCTGCTGTGTTCCTCCAGCTCCACACTGTATTGATTCTGACTCCAGCATCTGCAGTTTTTGCTAACTTAACATCAGAGCTAAGCCATCCAGGAGTGAAATGTGGAAACATTTATTTTAAAAATTAATTTGTGGAGTGTGGCCATTACTGGCTGAACCAGAATTTACTGCCCACCCTTAGTGGCCATTGAGAAGGTGGTGGTGATCAGTCTTATTGAACTACTGCAGTTTGCATGCTGTAGGTACACTCATAATGCCATTAAGGAGGGAGTTCTATTGTCTTGACCAGGTGTCAATGAAGACACAGCAAGGGGTGGCGCAGTGGCTCAGTGGGTAGCACTGTTGCCTCACAGTGCCAGGGACCTGGGTTCAATCTCACCCTTGGGCGACTGTCTGTGTGGAGTTTGCACATTCTCTTTGTGTCTGCGTGGGTTTCCTCCAGGTGCTCTGGTTTCCTCCCACAATCAAAAAATGTGCAGGCTAGGTGGATTGGCTATGCTAAATTGCCCATAGTGTTCAGAGATGTGTCGATGTGTTAGCTGGGTTGTAGGGGGATGGGTCTGGGTGGGATGCTCTGAGGGTCAGTGTGGACTTGTTGGGCCGAAGAGCCTGTATCCACACTGTAGGGATTCCATGATGATATTTCCAAGTTAGTATGGTGAGTGGCTTGGAGAGCAATGTACAAGCCATAGAATGTCCATGTCCCTCCTGCCAATATTCTTCCAGATGATAGTGGTCACCTGACGAAGGAGCAGCACTCCAAAAGCTTGTGACTTCAAATAAACCTGTTGGACCATAACCTGGTGTCATGTGACTTCTGCCTTAGTGATCGTGGATTTGGATGGTGCTATATATGGAGCATTGGTGAATTTCTGCTGTGTATCACATGGGTACACTACTGTCCGTCAGTGGAGGAGGAAGTGAAACTTTGTGGATGTGGTACCAAGTGAAACTTTGTGGATGTGGTACCAAACAAGCAGCCTGCTTTTTCCTGGATAGTATTTTGTGAGCAGCACTCAATCAAGAAAGACTGGCGAATGCTATGCATACTCCAGAATTGTGCCTTGTGGATGGTGAAGTCTTTCACTGCAGGATTCCCAGCCTCTAACCTACTGTTATAGTCACAGCATTTATATGGCTAGTCCAGTTTTGTTTCTGGTCAGTAACAAGTCTCCATGCTGTTGATGTTGCAGATCCATTGATGGCAGCATCATTGAATGCTAAGTGGTGATGGTTAGATTCTCTTTTTGTGGAGATGACCATTGCCTGACACTTGTGTGATGTGACAGTTACTTGTCACTTGTCAGCACAAACCTGTATATTGAATAGTCCTTGTTACATTTGATCATGGACTGCTTCAGTATCTGAATGATCACAATGGTGCTGAAGATTGTGCAAGCATCAGTGAATATCCCCACTCTGACCTTATGAGTGAGGGAAGGTCATTGATGAAGCAGTTGAAGATGTTTGGGCTTAGGATACTACTGTGAGGAACTCCTGCAGAGGTGTGGTCGAACTGAGATGACTGACCACCAACAACCAGAACCATCTTCCTTTGTGTCAAATGTGACTAGTGCATAGGTCTCTGTCAGATTCCCGTTGAATTCCCAGTTTTGCACGGGCACCTTCATGTCACATCTGGTCAAATGCAACTTTGACGTCAAAGGCAGTTAGTCTCACCTCATCCTGAGAATTCACTTTTGAAGATTGATGGGAATTTGGAATTCTTTCAGAAAGCTGTGGGTTTTGAGATAAGCCATAAATTCAAGATTGAGAATATTAGATCTTTATTGGGCAAGAATGTCAAGTTTCAACAAATGGCAGGCAGATGGCATTCGGGTACAGGTTAGTCATGATCTACTTGCATGGCAGAACCACACTAAGAGATTGATTGGCTTACTCCCGTTCCTAAACAAATCTGTGACCACATCTAAATCTCTCCAATCTGTTTTCTGCCCCTGCCATTGAAATTACCCTAATTAAATTAACAAATAACATCCCCTGTGATTGCAGAATGCTGCATTTTCTCTCCTTGACCTTGATGTAACTTCTATCGTATTTTAAGATTGCAACAGCCTTTTAAAGACGTCAGTGGAATAACTGTGTCAGAAACCTAACATAATTCACATTTGGGCACCATCCTTTGAATTTTCCAAACTAATTTGGATTTCTTAATTGTGCATTGAATTTCATAAACAGCTACAGGTGCTTCCTGTTGCAACAGCTGTTACAACACATCTGGATTGAGTAGATGTGGGATTTGCAGTTTGCACTGGTCTGAAAGTTGCCGATTCACAACAAAACACAAGCAGCTTCAAATTGGTCCAATTTGCCACAATTTGGATTCAAAGTAGCCTGAACCTCATTATTGAGAAACTTTAAGTTTGTCTCCAAGTACTTAGCCCTCAGTGTAATCAGCAATATACTCACCATTTAAATAATACTTCCCTGTTGTACATTCAGCTAAATCTACAGATCAAGTGCACAGGTATTCAATGATGAGGAAAAGAATTGGAAACCATCAGTAGAAATCACTAACACAAACACAGAGAATACTAAGGAAATGCAGCAGGTCTGGCAGCATCTATGGAGGGAGAAACAGAGTTAATGTTTCAAGTCTGGTATTACTCTTCTTAAGATTGGGGAAAAAAAAAAAACACTGCTTTCCTTCAATCAGTCTCAAATAACTCCACAGAGGCTGGTACTCTGTTACGAAATCACCCTTTATTTACACATGAACAGCCCACGACTATAGTTCTGCCTCATATAGGTACCAGAGTGTCAGTAGTTCTGAGACTTACCCTTTTTATCAGTCTGTCAGGGATCCCTAATTGGACCAGATTAACTGCCCCAATCTGGGAACTCATATTCTATGACATCCAGCTGGCTGACCTTCTTAAAATTACTGCATAGCCCATCTGACTTTTTCATATTTATCACATCAAACAGATGGTAACTCATTTTAATACTGTATCCAAAGGACTGTCTGTCTTTGTGGTTAAGGAGGCATACGGCATGCTTTCATTCATCAGACGGGGTATTGAGTACAAGAGTTGGCAGGTCATGTTACAGTTGTATAGGACTTTGGTTCGACCACATTTGGAATACTGCGTACAGTTCTGGTTGCCACATTACCAAAAGGATGTGGATGCTTTGGAGACGGTGCAAAGGAGGTTCACCAGGATGTTGCCTGGTATGGAGGGCACTAGCTATGAAGAGAGGTTGAGTAGATTAGGATTACTTACATTAGAAAGACAGAGGTTGAGGGGGGACCTGATTGAAGTCTACAAAATCATGAGAGGTATAGACAGGGTGGATAGCAAGAAGCTTTTTCCCCAGAGTGGGGGACTCAATTACTAGAGATCACGATTTCAAGACGAGAGAGGAAATGTTTAAGGGAGATATGCGTGGAAAGTTCTTTACGCGGAGGGTGGTGGGTGACTGGAATGCGTTGCCAGCAGAGGTGGTAGAGACCGGCACGATAGCGTCATTTAAGATGTATCTAGACAGATACGTGAATGGGGCAGGGAGCAGAGGGATACAGATCCTTGGAAAATAGGCGACAGGTTTAGATAGAGGATCCGGATCGGCACAGACTTGGAGGGCAGAAGGGCCTGTTCCTGTGCTGTAATTTTCTTTGTTCTTTGTTCTTTATAAGATAGCACTCTTCCATCGCTTTGTGGGATCCCCAGAAATGGTTGTAGTTGTTGGAGGCCAATCATTACAGCCCTGCAGGATAGTAGCCTAGGCCCAACCATTTTCAGCTGCTTCATCAATGACTTTCTCTCCATCACAAAATAGGAACCTTTACTGATGATTGCTTAATATTCAATTCCACTCATATCTCCTCAGATAATAATATCGTCCATGCCCAAATGCAATAAGACCTTGTTATGGTAGCAATAAAAATGGATTATCAATTTTCAATTTAAATCATCTGATTTTTAATATCTGGGACCGTTAATAAATTAAAATGGTTCTCTAAAAGGAAAAGCACTGACTTAAGGTGGCTCAAGTGAGCACTTTCATCCATGTTGAGCCAGTTCATGCTATAATCAATAAATAAATATCTGAAACCAGGACTTCATCTTGTGTTTGATTTTCATCCTAATGGGATGAAAGTTGCCTGTAGATTATCCAGTTTTGAAAAAAAAAGCCAGACATGAGATTACATGTAATAATAGTATTTCAGAGAGAGGCAGATGTAAAGAAGCAAGTCGAGTTGTAGCAGTACAATTGGAAAGCATGTTTTCTCTCTTCAAAACAAAACACAAAGAACTGCTAGAAATCTGAAACAAAAACAGAAATTGCTGGAAAAACTCAGCAGGTCTGGAAGCATCTATGGACAGAATTCAGAGTCAGCAGAGCTTTCTCTCTTCCTCATTGTTCCACTCTGCCTTTCAAAAAAGTACCTTGTGATAAAGCAAATGGGAGAAATACCTATTCACCAAGAACTCAAAAGATTTCTACAAATGTTGCTACTGCTGAGGATACAAGACATGAGTTAAACAATTGTGATCATGGGTTAAACCCTAAACACCTTAAGGATTATTAAGTCATCCAGTGTCTTTAAGATGGAGATAGATAGGTTCTTGATTAGTAAGGGGATCATGGTTTATGGGGAGGAGGCATGAGAACTGGATTGAGAAACAAAGCGGCCATGATCGAATGATGATGTGGACTCAATGGCCTAATTCTGCTCCTATATCTATGATCGATCGATTTTAGGATCGTTACAAATTGCTATTCCTGATCTGTTTGTACTAGGTACTCAAGCTTTTTTAACTGCTATACCTATGTTTTTAGTGTGTATGATGTTAAATTTTATCAGTTTTCTTTTGGGTTAGTGAATAATAAAATTCCTCTTCCTTTCACTCAAAAAAGTCATTATTTCCTCCTTAATTTTGAATAGCACCTTATTTTAATTGAAGAGTAATATAGCCGAGAGCTAATAAGAATGGAAAATCTTTATTGTGACCAATCGATCGTGTTTAAAAAGGGAACAAATTCACCCCTCCTCAGCTGGTTGTAACAAACTGGACCAATCTGTTCTCATGTTACCTGTTTTCACAACAATCCAACAATTTCATGGACAATTATATTGATACCAGCTTTTTATTTCCAGCCTTTTAAAAATGAATTCCTAATTCTCAAATGTCTATGATGGGACTGTAAGTCAGTACCAAGGAGAAATTCAGTCTAAGGTGGAAACTACTTGGTGGTCAAATATTTATAGTGTCCCAAGAGCTTCTGTCAAAGGCCAGTTCAGTTGTTTGCCTGCACTTTGTATGTCAGTAAGTTCACAATACAAAATAGTATGAATAATAAAAAATGGACAGTGAGCTAACAGTATCTTAAATGGCAGGCATATTTATGGGCCATTCAACACTGAATCTTAAATATATTCCAGCGGCTCTGTCAGTCATAGGACTATAATGTATTGCTACTTTGCAGTAAAGTGAGTGCATCAGAACTCTGCTAGTTCTAATAAAGCCAAGAACTGCGGGAAATAATGTTTAATATTTATTGCCAGCTATCTATCACCAAAGAATTGGAATGCCAAATGCATCCATTATGATATTCAGATCGTATATTCAGCTTGATGTGCAAATAATTTGCTGGAATTACTATTTACATATAAACAGCCTTTTCTGAAATAAGAAGAAAAGCCAAAAAGCTCAATTTTACTTGAGAGACTCTTGGTAATTTTATGCTAACTTTAGAAGATGAATTCCAGCATTAGTGGTTGATAAGGTGAGCCGTGGGACTGAAAACACTTATCCCTTTGAATATTTTCCTTACATTTAAATTATTGCATTGAAACTTACAAGAGTATTGGTTATTAAGGGTAGAAAATTGGAGACATCAGTGAAAACAGGAGCTGATCCCTGCAAGCACACTCACAGTACAAGTTCAGTATGATTTAGACAATTTGTTTATCTGCTTTCTGTGACTGACTTTCCAAATTTTGGCATAGCTGCCATTCTATTTGATGGATGTGAATCCTTTCAAGTGTCAAAGTATATAATCTGAAATAATATGTTCTACGAACTTACGAGATAAAAAAATCCATATTGCTTTCAATTATTAAATAAATTTATATCTATATGTACTATACTAAACATATATTTATTTCAACCATTAATGGGATGTTTTTAGGAAGCAGATTCACCATGTGGTTGCCACCTGTTACCCTGTTTAAATCTCAACATCTTGAATCACAATAAATTGGATGGTAGAACTAGAATGAATTTTAGAAAAACGTGCAGTGAAGCACATATACATCTATAGACATAGACAAGATCATGCATGCATATAAGAATCATGAAGTCCACTAGTAGGTTCATAACCAGGTGTGTGTACATTACACGCAGACACACAAAAACAAGTACTTGACCGTGTAAGGAAGAATACATTGGCCTGGAATTTTCTACTTAGGCACAAACCAGAAGCTAGACATGAAAGTGCACCAACTACCATATCCATTTTAGCAGTTTCATTTTCGTCCTAATATCTCAGCAAAGTAAAACACTAAAAAAAATCCATAGAATGCTAGTATTGCCGAATGGGCCGGCATTGATTATCCATCCCCTAATTGCCCTTGAAAAAATGTTGATAACCTGTCTTCTTGAGCCACTACAACCCATATGATGCGGGTACACTCAAAGTCCTTAAGGGACGGAATTCAAAGATTTTGATCACTTGATAGTATAGGAAGGGTGATATAGTTCCAAGTCAGGGCAGTGTGTGTCTTTGAGGGCAACTTGCAGGTGGTTGTGTTCCTGCCTTGCTGTTTGTGGCCTTCCAGGTAACTGAGTCATGGAGCTGGAAATTGCTGTGGAAGAAACCTCAGTGAATTTTTGTAGTGCATCTTGTACATGGTACACACTGCAGCAACTGTATTTGTGACAAAGGCAGGGAATGCATAAGTTGTTGCTTGAGGTACTAATCTAACAGATGGCCTTGTCTTGGATGATGTGGAAATTCCTGAAAATTGTTGGAGCTGCATATCCAGGTATGTGATGAGTATTCCACCACAATCCTGATTGTGCCTCATAGATGGTGGACAGGCTTTGGAAAGTCAGGAGACTAGTTACTTGCCAAAAGTTTTTGATCTGCTCTTGTAGCCAAAGTGTTTATATAGCTAGTCCAGCTCAGTGTAAATTAAGAAAAGGTCTGAGTGGACGTATTTTTCCTACAAGTCTAAAAATTGAATTTTTAACTCATTTAATTATTATTCATTCCCATTAGAAATCATATGTTAACATACCTATAATTAGGAAAACTTCAATTCTTAGTATGACTTATCCTGATGCTTTAAGAATTCACCAAAAGTGGCAGTAAAGTTAGAGATAGTAGGAACTGCCGATGCTGGAGAATCTGAGATAACAAGATGTAGAGCTGGATGAACACAACAGGCCAAACAGCATCAGAGGAGCAGGAAAACTGACATTTCAGGTCTGGACCCTTCTTCAGAAATTAGGCCTTTTCTGAAGAAGGGTCCAGACTTGAAACATCAGCTTTCCTGCTCCTCTGATGCTGCTTGGCCTGCTGTATTCATCCAGCTCTACACCTTGTTATCTCAGTAAAGTTAGAGTAGCCTGAGTAGCCAAGTGACCAAAAGCCTAGTCCCAAGATGAAATCGATTAAACAGTTTCTCGAAACAAGGCTTGATGGAATGCAAAGAGGCCAAGGTTACCATAGGTAAAAACTAAACAAAGACCTGCTCAGATCTGTCTTGCATATTGAACGGGAGTGCTTAACCCTAACAAGGGAAGATTCATTATGATGTGAAACTCATAAAGAGGTACTCCCCCAGAACAATGAGACATTATGTTTGTGTATTCCACAGTTTTGACTAGACCCCTTGGCACCAAGGGGTAATCATATCTTTAAAAGGGTTTGGGTACACCTAGGATGACCTGGCCTAACCTCATTGGGTGCTGTGACTCCATTAGCTGAAGTCAGAGAAGATTCAAGAAAGGCTCACAAAGGGGGATAAGAAGGGACTCCTGGTGGCCATTACCTCAGTAAAGACTGTGTGTAAGATCCAACTTTGTACTAAGAATGGCCTGAGTGCCCTGGTGTTGAGAAGGACACTGCCTGTTAGGTCCTTCATGCACACACTATCTCTGTGCACCACCGCACACAGCCCTCAAACTGGCTGGCACACATCTCCTTCTGGAATGTGCCTTTACGAAGAAGGTCTGGAGAGGGATACTGTGGCTTTTGTTGAGATTCATCTCGAGCAGCCCTGTGATGCAGGACTCTGTGCTCTATGGTCTGTTCCCCAGGATGCACACAAAGACAAACATTGACAGTGTCTGGAGGGCCATCAATTTAGTGAAAGATGCTCTTTGTCTGCCCAAAACTTGTTCTTCCAGAGCAAGGAGTTGACCTTGACTGAGTGTTGCAGACTGCCACAATCCAAAGATCTAAGGGATGCACTAAAACTTGGGGCAGCTGCTGCCAAGGTGCAGTGGGGACAGGCCACAGTCTAAGGACTTCATGCCAAAGTGTAATGAGGGCCTGTTCAGACATCAGACCCTCTCGTTGCCTCAATGTATATAAATACTGTCCTGCATGATAACAAATACCATTTTGTTTTGCAACTCAGGAAATGTCAAATTCCAATGTTTGTTTTTCTTGATAAGCAAAGACTGTACAGAACCATTTTAGTACCTATGAATGTAAATTAAGATTCGTTTATGAATAAAGTATATTTTTCCATTAAAAAATTTTAAAAAACCCTGAGTACTCTGGTGATAGAACCCATCGAGTTGATCCAGCAACCCAATCATGTTCACCAGAATGGGTGGTGTAGTGTTTTTCAGGCAGTCAGCATAATTTGGCAAAAATCAACTTAATTTGTGTAAGAGTTACTTTATTTAACTTGTGCGTATTTAAATAAAACTAACATTGAACCGCAGCCCTTTGTTCATCTCAGACAGCAACAGCACTTGGATAAATAGGTTTTATGGTTAAAAAACCTGGTCGAATTGTCTATACAGAAAATTTCACAGGGAACAGTCTTATTGTGGATAGGTTTTTGTCTGGAAATGTCTATAGAAACCAGCAAATAAAACACTGGGAGAGAATGTTGAGAGCCCAATCTGTACAAGCGCAACTAGAAAGTCCCTGTCTTTGAGATTCAGAAACATGGCCACTTCTGTGAACTGATATTACTTTGTATGACATAGTTGATAGATGTGATGTGGAGGTGCCAGTGTTGGACTGGGGTAGACAAGGTCAGTAATCACACAACATCAGGTTATAGTCCAATAGGTTTATTTGAAAACACAAGCTTTCGGGTCCACACTCCTTCTGCAGGTGTTAGTGAGAGAAGTGGTGTCAGACACAGAATTTATAAGTAAAAGATCAAAGGGTCACACAACTGATGAGGATGTAATAAACAAACCTAAGATGCTGTTAAATCTTTAATCAGTTAGATGGCTTTAACTGATTCATAGATGGTTGATAGATGGCAGCAAAAGATGGAAGGGCATATCATGATATCATGACTTACTGATGACCAAATTTCACAATTTCTTAAGCTTTGTAATTGGTTTGTACCAAGTTACAGACCTTTTAAAGGAGAAAATGTAGACAAAATTCCCAGCCGTTGCATTTACTGTCATGCCTGCTCTTTCAGCTCCCACCATGAGCCCAACACACAACTTGGTTGTCTACAGCTACACATGCTAAAGTTACATTAGGTTATTTATTTCCTCTGGACAGGTGAAGAAAGCCTAGAACACCTGTTAAAAATGGTAGTGGCCTTGAGTGCAAATCCTTTGAACAATATATACTCACATGTGCCTCAAGTACATAGATTTCAATAAAAAGAAAATCCTTTCTTGACTAATTAAAATTTGAGGACTCCTCTAGAAGTGTTGTTGGTCTTTTATTTCATTGATGAGATCTGTACAGTAAATGTAAGCTGTTCATATCAGTCAGAAATTATTTTAGGAATGTGCCTACTCTTCCAGATCGACATTCATTTCTAGTCTGGTTATCAGCT
The DNA here is from genome assembly GCA_024137785.1 of Ginglymostoma cirratum. Lineage (NCBI taxonomy): Eukaryota > Metazoa > Chordata > Chondrichthyes > Orectolobiformes > Ginglymostomatidae > Ginglymostoma > Ginglymostoma cirratum. The sequence goes on along the minus strand of JAHRHZ010000061.1, from coordinate 8,787,393 downwards.
TCACAATCTTCTTTTGTTCTTTAAGTGTTTCGCAAATGTTTTAGCAAAATAATTGTGCAATCTGAAACAAAACTAATTGTTTCATATTATTTACAAACAGCAAATAATAAAAAAATGCAACTTGCTCGCGAAAGTGAATTGAAGATTGCAGAGACTGGGAAGAGCAGTAAATTATTGAGAAGGTAGCATTGAAATGTTTTTGTTCATCTTAAAAGTATATGCTTTCTATCCACCTTACAGGGCTTAGGGAGTTGCTAAAATAACTGAGAAATGAAACACTGTGCTGCCAAATCTCAAGGCCGTTGAGATTTCAATAGATGGCTCATAAGCTTATTGTTACCTGTCCTATGGGACGGCCCTACACATTAGGTTAACTAAAGTTGTTGGGCTAAATCCTAACCCTGATGATATGTTTAATCCCACCATGTTCCATCAATAAATTGGAACGGCTATTCACTTGTTAACCTACGTACCTCAGCCTGTGTAACTCTGCCGTTACCTTAGAGAATTGATTCATTTAAAAAGTCTGTCATTATGGGGTGATTTTAGAATCACCTTAAACCCAAAGAAAATCCATACTTTATAAAGCAGGTTCTATGTGGGGTCTGAGCTGACATGTTTTATGAATACATTATCCCTTTAACTGATGCACATAAATGCAGGTGCTCTGTAATCTAAACAGTCATATTTTCCCACGATTTTTAATTCCAATATCTAAAACATTAGGAAAACATTCAACAGTCAGTGGCCACTTTCTAGAACCTTGGGTAGTGTGATTCAGCTGGCTGTTCCATTATAAAGAACATTAAAGTTCTCCACTCCAACAAAAGCTATCAGATAATTATTAGTAACTGGAATCTTGGCTTTTTTCTTTCTCACATGGGGTCTGAGGCCATGTGTAGTATCTTAATAGCCCTCCATTGCACACAACAACTGGGTTATACCAGAACAAGGATTGACCCTACTTTATAACTATCAATATCACATTTGGATGTGTGCTAAAATTTTTCCAGACACCCTGCTGTGGTAACAAAATAATGCATCATTTAACTCCCTATAAAATATTGCATATCTACAATTGTTATTATTAAATGATGTATTTTTAAAAGCCATTTTTTTGTCTACATTTCTTTAATGTATGGAGCTGAAAATGTGGTGAATCTCTCCAGGTCTTCTGGTATTGTCGGTAGAATATTGGTTCAGAAGTCATATAGACATGATATGAATGACCATTTTTAGGCATGTGTGATGAGTTTGTCATGGTTCACTGATAATGCATGTAAATTCCAGTTATCCACATATAACTGTTGGCTGCCACGTAATTGAGAAACATATTCATTTTCCTGAATGTATTGGTGAGATGGTCAGGGAGGTGATATCAGTGAGTATTCAAGCATGAACTGAATGCTCACGATGTCTTGTGCTCCTCTGGAGCACTATCACCAGCCTAAAGCAAGGGTGCCAGTTTCCAAAATAGAAATTGTAACTTTAGCTGTTAGTTTTGAGGATAGATAAGTCCCCTGGGCCAGGTGGGATATACCCTAGGTTACTATGGGAAGCAAGGGAAGAGATTGCTGCACCTTTGACAATAATCTTTGTATCCTCACTATCCACTGAAGTAGGGCCAGACGATTGGAGGGTGGCAAATGTTATTCCCTTGTTCAAGAAAGGGAATAGGGATAATCCTGGAAATTACAGACCCGTCAGTCTTATTTCTACAGTGGACAAATTATTGGAGAGGATTCTGAGAGATAGTATTTATGACTACTTGGAAAAGCATAGTTTGATTAGAAATAGTCAGGTCATGCCTTACAAGTCTTATTGAATTCTTTGAGGATTGATAAAACACATTGATAAGGTAGAGCAGTGGATGTGGTCTGTATGGATTTTAGCAAGGCATTTGATAAGGTTCCCCATGCTAGACTCATTCAGAAAGTAAGAAGGCATGGGATTCAGGAAATTTGGCTGTCTGGATACAGAATTAGCTGTCCAATACAAGATAGAGGGTGGTAGTAGATGGAAAATGTTCTGCCTGGAGCTCGGTGACCAGTGGTGTTCCACAAGAATCTGTTCTGGGACCTCCTTATAAATGACTTGAATGATGAAGTGGAAGGGTGGGTTAGTAAGTTTGCTGATGACATGAAGGTTGTGGATAGTGTGGAGGGCTGTTGTAGGTTGCAACAGGACATTGACACGATGCAGAGCTGGGTAAAGGAGTGGCAGATGGAATTCAACCCAGAAAAGCGTGAAGTGATTAGTTGTGGAAGGTCAAATTTGAATGCAGAATACAGGGTTAATGGCAGGATTCTTGGCAGTTTGAAGGAACAGAGGGTTCTTAGGGTCCACATCCATAGATCCCTCAAAGGTGCCACCCAAGTTGATAGGGTTGGTAAGATGGCGTATGGTGTGTTGACTTCCATTGGCAGGGAGATTGAGTTTAAGAGCTGTGAGGTTATGCTGCAGCTCTATAAAACTCTGGTTAGACCGCACTTGGAATATTTTGTTCAGTCCTTGTAGCCTTATTTTAGGAAAGATGTGGAAAGAGTATGCAGAGGAGATTTACCAGGATGCTGCCTGGACTGGAGGGCAGGTCTTATGAGGAAAGGTTGAGGGAGCTAGGGCTTTTTTCATTGGAGCAAAGGATGAGAGGTGACTTGATAGAGGTTTACAAGATGATGAGAGGCATAGACAGAGTGGATAGCCAGAGACTTTCTCCCAGGTGGAAGTGACTATTATGAGGGAGCATAATTTTAAGGTGATTGGAGGAAGGTATAGGGGAGATGTCAGAGGTAGGTTCTTTACATAGAGAGTGGTAGGTGCATGGAATGCTCTGCTAATGGTGGTAGTAGAGTCAGAAACTTTAGGGACATTTAAGTGACTCTTGGATAGGCACATGGATGATAGGAAAATGTAAGATATGCAGGTTAGTTTTTGATCTTAGAGTAGGTTAATAGGTCAGCACTGCATAGTGGGCCAAAGGGCCTGTACTGTGTTGTACTTTATGTTCTTTACACCAGCCTATTTTTCATATTTCAGTAGCAGGTGATGTACAAATGTTTTATTTTCACCTCTACCCTACAGCAGGAACATTCAAAAAAATTATACTTGGTCCCAACAATTAAAGGAAGGCAACAAAAGAGATTGTGGCAATTGCTAAGCTATTTTCAAGTTTTTACAGAAAATCTCCACTGAGTTACAGAATGCAAACATATGCACTCGTAAGACATATAGTTGGATGAAGCCCAGAGTGATGTACAGATGTTATTGTTGGGTTTTAATAATAGGCATAAAAGAGGATCGAAGGCAGAGATGAGCTGTATACTTAGACGAAGTGAAAGTATTTGCTGGAATGCACAGGGGATTGGTGTGGAAAGCAATGAAATAACTACTTTTGAGTGGGATCCAACCTTTATCAGAAAGCTGTAAAAATAGCAGAGAGATTAGAGCAGATCTAACAGATTGACTCCCAGTTAATTGTTCTGCAAGAACAGGTTATATGCTTCTTCTGTTGCCATTTTCATGGATTGTACGATAAGAAATGGGCTGCTACAAAATAACTGCCTTAAAGGTTTTCGTTTCACAGAAATCTATGTCATTCTTAAAGAAGGATGCAAATACTACCGAGATAGTAGGAACTGCCGATGCTGGAGAATGAGATAAAAAGGTGTAGAATTTTCTGAAGAAGAATCTCGACCCAAAACATCGGCTTTCTTGCTCCTCTGATGCTGCTTGGCCTGCTGTGTTCATCCAGCTCTACCCTTTGTTATCTGCAAATACTACCCATTGGTTTAGAGTGCAATGAAATATACATGAAACTAGATAGGAGACCCATGACAGCAGAAGCAAGTAACAAAGCTAAAGTTGTTTGGAAGTAAAATGTTTAACCATGTTGAAAATTTTCAGTATCTGACTGCTACCTTTAACAAATAATTTCAGAACTTTTACAATGTGAATGAGACCATTCAATCCATTGTGTCTACACTGGCTCTCTAATGAGCATTAAGACTTATGCACCTGCCTTTCTCCAAACCCTTACATTAGATGGAATCATATAGGGGTCAGAGTGACGTGGGCTTTGGTAGGATGTGCTGTAGAATTGGGATACAGGTGTGGCACCTTGACATTGGGAGAAACGTGTGCCATCTTTTATGCTTTTCACATGTGTCATTTCAGGATTCTCACTAGACAGTGGTGATTAGCTAAATAACTGATTATTGCTTCATAAACACCTTGTTAACAGCCCAACTTCCCTCATTGAAATTCAGCCTCACATCTTACGGAACTCGCTAAACAAGCTTGATGTTGGGACAATTCAAGGAAACCTCGAAAGCTAGTACATCTTTCCATGGATTAGGGGTCCAAAATTGTTGACATTATTCCGGCTATGATCTGATGAGTGCCTTGTACCAGATTAGCAAGACCTCCCTATTTTTATACTCCATTCCTTTTCAAAATAAAGGCTTACATTCCATTTGCTTTCCCAATTGCATACTGAACTTGTCTGCTACCTTTTGAGATTGATGCAGGAGGACTCCCAAATCCCTCTGTGCTACAGCTTTCTGCAGAATCTCCATTTAAATAATATTCAGCTCTTCTGTTCTTCCTGCTAAACTGCTTAACTTCACATTTTCCCACATTATATTCCATCCGCCAAGTTTTTGCCCATTCACTTAACCTATCTGTACCCCTCTGTAGACTCTTCATGTCATCCTATACTTGCCTTCCCACCTATTTTATGTCATCCACAATCTTGGTGATAGTTCATTCACTTTCTGCATCCAAACCATCAATATATATTGTAAATAATGGTGGCTCCTCTGGCATTCTATTTGTTGCCACCAGTAAGGCTCCCCCTGTCCCAACTCTGACTTCTATTAGCTAGCCAGTCCTCTATCCATGCTGGCATATTACCTTTAGCACCATGGGATTTTATCTTACTTAGTAGGTTAAGGTGCAGTACCTTAAAGTCATTCTGAAAATCCAAATATATTACATTCAATGCTTCTCTTTTATCTATCCCATTTGTTACCTCTGCAAAGAATCCTAATCAATTTATTCGGTTTGATTTCTCCTTACTGTAACCATGCTGACTTTGCTTGATCATATTATGTATTTCTACTGCTCCGCTATTACATCTTTTATAATAGAATTGACATTTTCCAATAACAGATGTTAAGTTAACTGGCCTGTAGTTATCCATTGTTTTTGGCTTCACTTTTTAAATAAAAGGTGGTACATTGGCAGTCTTCCAATCCTCTACGACATTTTCAGAATATAACTTTTCTTGTAAGTTACTATCAATGCATCTACTATCTCTGTACCTCCTTTTAGTATTTTAGGATGAAGCTTTTCAAGTCAAGGGGTCATATTGGATTTTAACTGTACAGGGCATGGAATCATAGAATCTCTACAGTGCAGAAGATATTCTTTGGGCCATTGAATCGGCACTGACCCTCTGAAGAGCATCCCATCCAGGCTCACCTTATCCCGACAGTCTATTTACCATTGTGAATCCACCTAGCCTACACATCCCTGGACACAACGGGTAATTTAGCAAGGCCAGTCCACCTAACCTGCATATCTTCGGACAGTGAGAAGAAACTGAAAGTACCTGGAAGAAACCCACGCAAACTTGGGGAGGATCATATAAACTCTACACAGACAGATACCCAAGGCTGGAATCATTGAATCCCTACAGTGTAGAAACAGGCCCTTTGGCGCAACAAGTCCATGCCGTCTCTCCGAAGAACTCCCCACCCAGACCGATCCCCCGACCCATTCCCTGTAATCCTGCATTTCCCACGGCTAACACATCTAATCTATACATCCCTGAACACTATGGGCAAGTTAGCATGAACCATCCACTGAACCTGCACATCTTTGGACTGTGGGAGGAAACCGGAGAACCCGATGGAAACCCATGCAGACACAGGGAGAATGTCTGTGTGGAGTTTGCACAGTCACCCAAGGATGGACTCAAACCTAGTTCTGCTGTGAGGCAGCAGTGCTAACCACTGAGCCACTGTACCAAACCCGGGTCCCTGGCAGCAGTGCTAACCATACTGCCCAGACTAACAATGCTTGTCCAGGTACATTTTCAAAGATGACACGATTGCAAGGAAGTCAGTGAATTCTGCGATATCCATGGAGTGTCAAGTTATTCTTGGAATGACATGGTAAGATGTGGCAGAAGTTGGACTTGAGTTGTCATGGGGCAGGGGAGGCTATTCATGAAGTGGGTTTGTTAAGCTAAACTAGGCCTCAAACTTCACTGTGGTGACAAAACTCCAAAAAACTCAATGCAACTCAGATTTAACTAAAACATTATGACATTCAGCTTATCATTTATATTCAAATTATGCAAATTCCTTTTGAGTTCCTTAATTGTCTCAGCCTCCAAATGTAGGTAGATATGAAAAAGGAGGGCAACATCTATGAACAAAACATGAGGAGTATAATACAGCAAATAAATACATTGAAAGCTAACTTATTCTTTCTTATTATCCTTTTGGGGAAATGGAGACAGTCACAGAACCAAAAGAAGATAACAGTTTTAAAAAGTAAAATTCCTTTGACCTTTATTTGTACTAAAGCTGAGGTACAACACTTGGAATAATGACAATAGAAAGATGACACATTTGCAGTTTTGGTGAACTGCCCTGGACTATAAATAAAAGTCAAATATTGTGGTCAAAATTGGACCTCCTTCTTGGAATTCATTCAACATAGCTTCTTTATTCAAAAAATTGCCCTTTGATCTTTATCTGAATAAAGTGGGACAAGAAAATTATTTGGAGTTAAAAGAAGACTTGCAAACTAATAACCATACCCTAATTAGATTGACATTGGAAGCAGAAAACAAATGAAAAGTCAAAGATAAATGCTAGCTAATTTAGGTGCAGTTAACTAATTTAGGTGCCAGACTTCAGGTAAAGAAATTAGCCATTGTCCACAAGGACCACTCACCATGAGCTCATAAAACTTCAGGGCCACCACTCCTGCTCAAGCAATGGACAAGAGACAGGCCTCCATGAACTATTATAGTCAGTTGGCACAGGGATTGAACCTACACCATCCATATAATTTTGCACTATATGTGGATAACTGTCTACCTGGATTGATTTAATACAAAAAGTATTCCAATACAATTCAAGTTACAATTCTTCAGTGAGCTGGTTCAGTTGTTCACCTCGTTGTAGTTGTACAGAGCAGATTTCTATATGTTTTGGGGGAAAAAAAAACGCTCATTTTGCGTTTGATTTCTCCTTGGACATTTCCAGGACTGAGCACACCCCTTCTAAATAGAGAAAGAAGATGTTCAATCTGGTATTACTGGATGTTACTCCTTTCTTAGCAAAAATCACAAACTTGCAATCATGACTTTTCAGAGGAAGGGGTTTCAATATCAATACTGGCTGTTAGCCCACAATGGGGGCAATTCTTTTAAAGATTTTCAATGTCCATTGTCAGAGTTCCCCAGTTATCCTTTGGTATAGGTAAGGGAGTTATTTGAAGATCTCATTGGGATCTATACAGTTCACATGATAAATTTTAATGTCCAGGCAGTTACCCCTTGGATAGATTCTTCATGGAGTGATGGACAGTTTTGACCATGTTATTTAGACATTCATTTGTAAATTTCTGTTGTATTTGGCTACTTTCAGGTCAGCTGTCATTGACTGTTTAGTTTTCTCTCAAATCAATGTTAAAGCTTTTATGTTATTCAATGCAATTTAACAAGTAATAGCCTATATTGTTTATATTATCTTAACTATAGTTGCAAATGATAAGCCTAAGGAAGATATTTGGTATTAGCTATGATAAATGTACAAGAGATAGAAGGGAAATGAAGATTAAAACTCTTGGCAGTAATGGGAAAATAATTCAACAAGGCCTTTTAGAATTGCACAGTACTTAACAGGATAGTCAAAGTGTTGTAAATATTCAGAGATTGAAGCATTTCCATCATTTCCTCATTTTCAAAGTATTTTCAGAAAGTTTTGACAGATGTTATTGTATACGGAACTATAGACGTACCTGTGGAAGACGTACAGAGACATTGCTGGAGATAAATAGTTGGAAGGAAAATGAATTAGAAGGCTAATGAGAGTTTAGTATTCATTTGAATGAACTAAAAGGGGTTGGAATGATATAGTGGAAGAGCCAAGCAAAAGGTATACAGGAACTATATCTCGGTTGTTTATTTTTCTACAGCTCATATATGGGTTACATTTGTGAACGATAAAGGCGGCATGGGTTAATGAGGGACAGTCAGTGTAGAACTTCAAAGGCCAAGTCATAGTTGACTAACTTAATTGCTGTTTTGATGAAAGGGAACATAATGCATCATGTAGCCAGGAGCTTTAAGAAGGTATTTGATGCGCTTCCACATAAGATGTACGGCATTAAAGGGGATGAAAGCAGATGGCTGGGAACAAATAACATAAGTAGAAGTAACTAGATGTTTTTTTTAGATTCACGGGTTATGGATCGTGATAGAGGATTCTTGCAAGGCCCTCGTCAGTGCTTTAAACTATAAAACAGGAAGAGTGATATCAAAATGTAAGAATATCCAAGTACATTACAAAATGTAACTCAGTATTCAAATACCTAGCTCCAATTTTTTCTGGTAAGTTTTTTTTTCCTAACGTCTAGTAGCATCTTCGAATGAACATCTCATTTCCCTATGTTTCTGTCGACTCCCATTGTCCTCGCACACAGTTTCCTCTCGAATAGGTTTTTCATTCATATCTCCAAATCACGCCAGTGGTTAATAAATGTAAAAACACCTCCGGTAAATCCAATTGGATTAATTTTTGTGCAAAACCCATTAAGGACAATATAGTCCACCAAAAGCAAGGGATGGGTAGGGAGAAAGGGAAGGAGCTAAATCAAAAATGGAGTTGGAAGGGGTGAAGGCTTGATCCCAGGCCTGCTTGTGCAGGGGTGGGGACAGTAACACTGGGCCACAAGAGGGCCCTTGAAGAGGTGGGTTAGCAAAGTCAGAAAAAATTGATAGCAAATGCTGTTCATTATGGCAGCTGATGGGGCTATTGTGGCACCGTGGTAGTGTCACTCTCTCTGAGCTAGGAGATGAGCATTCATTTCACACCTAGTCTAGAGGTGGGTAATAATATCTCTGAACAGGTTGATTAGAAAGTGCTATATTGGGAGACTATAACCTAAACAATAAGATTTTTAACAGATGGCTTTATGAGATAGATAGATGTTTAAGGGTGAAAGTTAATCTATAAAGGCTATGAAAATAACCATGACTTTTGGTTTTATGCCTGGAGAACTGATCATTGATTTAATTTTTTTTTAATACATCAGGCACATTGGAAAGCATTCAGCCTGGGTGTTCACAATTTGAAGGAAAGTAAAGATTTGGAAAGAGTACAATGACAAGTCATCACCATTGTATGAAAAAACAAAGGTTGTAATTAGAGAGACTGGGGGCTTCCCCAACTCCAACCAGGAAGGTTGAGGAGTGAGATTAATATGCATTTTCCAAACATCAAGAGGGGTTCAGAGGAAGATAGTGTCAGAGTGTTTCTTTTGGTAGATAAATTGATAATGAAGATAATCACTAGAAGAATGTAAGGTGAAGTTAAAATATTTTTTTGTCACACAATAGGTAATTAGAATGGGGAATAATTTACCTCACATGACTATTAAGGCAAAGATTAGAACTTAGATAATTACTTAAAAGGTAGAATATATATGGACAGCACAAGGAAACAGTAAAGTTAAATGGCTACATCTGAACAGATAGTACCATCATGGATAAACTTGTCTTTGATACTATAATTTCTCTGATTCTGTAGGGATCAAGGAAGTTTACACAATAAGCATAAAACAGTATCTTTTAACCACGCTTTATCTGCGGTGCAAGAATCATAGAATCCCTACAGAGTGGAAACAGGCCCTTTGGCCCAACACGTCCACACCAATCTTTGGAGCATCCCGCCCAAACCTACCCCCTTATAACCCACCTAAAGATACACATCCCTGAGCACTACAGGCAATTTAACATGGCCAATCCACCTAACCTACACATCTTTAGACTGTGGGAGGAAACCGGAGTACCCGGAGGAAACCACGCATACACGGGGAGAATGTGCAAACTCCACACAGTCGCCCGAGGGTGGAGTTGAACCTGGGTCCCTGGCGCTGTGAGGCCGCAGTGCTAATCACTGAGCCAAGCTGGTTAGAAAATGAAGAAATGGTTAAATTTGGGTCTTCTGAAATTTTGAATCATTACTGAGGGAAAGAGATTCAATTTGTCTTTGCTAAATGCGTCTCTACATAACGACTGTGCCATACAAATATTCCCATCCTCAGTAAAGGCACAGCCCAGCACATCAGTGCAAAAGAAAGGCTGAAGTATTCTTCAACCAGTAGTGCCAAATGGATGATCAATCTTGGCATCCCTCCGAGGTCTCCAGCATCTCAGATACCAATTTACAGCCAACTGGAGTTATTCGACATTATCTCAAGAAACAGCTCAGGCACTAGATGCTGCAAAGACTATGGGCTCTAACAATATCTCAGCTATAGTACTGAAGCCTTGTGCTCCAGATCTAACTACACCATGATCCAGGCTATAAGAATCCAATTACAACACTGACAGTTACCTGACAATGTGGAAAGTCGCCCAGGCATGATCAATCCACAAGAACACAAAAACAGGACAAATACTTTCACACAATTACTGCTCCTTCAGCATCCTTTTGACCAAACTGATAAAACTGTTGTTGACACTGATATCAAGAGGCATTTACACCATAACTACCTATTCCTTGATACTCAGTTCAGGTTCTGTCAGAGCTAATCATTTCCAGATTTCATTACAGTCTTCATTCAAATATGGACAAAAGAACTGAGCTCAAGAGTGATATCGCGACAGGATGTATCTTGGTGTGACATTAAAGAGCCCTAGCAAAAATCAGGGAGAGCTCTACATGGTTAGAGTCCTACTGAGGAAAAAAAAGGCACGAAACGTGATTATGGTTGTTGTAGGCCAATCATCTCTTTCTCATTGCTGCTGGGGACTTTCAGTGTAGGCATCTTCTAATCAACTATTCAGAGACATTATTGCACACCTCTGGAACAAGTCCAACCTGAACCCAGGGATAACAAGGTGTAAAGCTGGATGAACACAGCAGACCCAGCAGCATAACAGGAGCAGGAAAGCTGACGTTTCAGGTCTGGACCCTTCTTCAGAAATTCCGGCTCCTCTGATGCTGCTTGGCCTGCTGTGTTCATCCAGCTCTACACCTTGTTATCTCAGATTCTCCAGCATCGGCAGTTCTCACTCTCTCAACCTGAACCCAGGCTTTCCAGCTTAGAGACTGACGCTACCAGTGCACATTAGATTTTCAGTGCCATGTCCTGAGCCTAACCATCTTCAGCTGCTTCATCCCTGACAATTGCTCAATGCTCCATACCATTTGCAATGCCTCAGATACTGAAGCATTATGATAAAATGTAGCAAGGCCTGGATAAGTGTGTGCTTGTACTGATAAGCAGCAAGCACTGTTTGTGTAACACAGATGACTGTCTCCAACCTACGCCTGGCCATTGATCAGAACCTTAATCGTAGCAAGAGCAGGTCAGTAGCTGGGAATTCTGTGGAGAGTAACTCACCTCCTAACTCCCCAAAACCTGTCAACCATCTACAAGGCACAAGTCAGAAGTGCAGTGGAATACTCCCCATTTGTCTGAATGTGTACGCTCCAACACAAAAGCAGCCCATTTGATTCAGCACCCTATTTGGGCAGCATGGTGGCTCAGTGGTTAGCACTGCTGCCTCACAGCACCAGGAACCCAGGTTCAATTCCACCCTTGGGTGACCCACTGTGTGGAGTTTGCACATTCTCCCCGTGTCTGCCTGGGTTTCCTCTGGGTGCTCCAGTTTTCTCCCACAGTCCAAAGATGCGCAGGTTAGTTGGATTGGTCATGGAAAGTTGCCCCTAGTGTTCAGGGATGCGTAGATTAGGTGATTATAGGGGGATAGGCCTGGGTGGGATGCTGCAAGGGTCGGTGTGGACTTGTTGGGCCAAAGGGCCTGTTCCACACTGTAGGGATTCTATGATCTATCCTTCACTTTAAATGTTTGCTCCTGCCGTCACTGATGCACAATAACAGCAGTACCATCTACAAGGTATAATGCAGGGTTGTCACTAAGTCTCCTTCAACACTTCGAAAATCTCTCAACCTCGACTATCTAGAAGGATAAGGGCAGCAGAGACATTGAGAACCCACCAACTGCAAGGTCCTATCCAAGCTGCACACCATCCTGATTTGTAACTATGTCACTGTTCTTCACTATCATTCATAGAACAATCCATACAGTGTGCAAACAGGCCATTTGGTCCAACAAGTCCACACAGCACCCCCTGAAGAGCGTCCCACCCAGGCCTATCCCTGTAACCCTGCATTTCCCATGGCTAACACATCTAACCTACATATCCCTGAACACTATGGGTCATTTAGCTTGGCCAAGCCACCCAATGTGCACATCTTTGGACTGTGGGAGGAAACTGGGGCACCCAGAGGAAACCCAAACAGACATGGGGAGAACAAGCAAACTCCACACAAATGATCACCTGAGGTTGCAATTGAACTCAGGTGCCTGGTGCTCTGAGGCAACAGTGCTGCCTCATGGGATTTATGATAGGATCAAAAATCTGGGACTCTGTCCTTAATAGCTCTGAGTGTACCTACACCAAATGCTCTACAGTGTCAAGCAAGTAGCTCACCACCATCTGTTCAAGGACCATTAGGAATCGGCAGTAAATACTGACTGAGTCAGTGACATCTGTATCCCATGGAAGAGTTCCAAAACAAAAAAAAATAGGCAATCATAAAGCATACTTGAACACAGATAAATACTAAGGTTCTTCAATCTTAACTTATCTGGTTGAATTTAGAGATTTAGTCTCACAGCCTCAACATTCTTGACACTTCAATGACATTAAATAACTGTCTTCAGCTTAGTTTTGCATCCATATTAACATGCACTTGAACGTGAAAATATTAACTACTATGTGTTGGTCATCCTTTATCGGTCTATGTTAATTCCATTATGTAAGTTGGGCAACTTCTTTAATTGTACAGTGCTACCATCAGAGCTAATGCTGACATGTAAACTTGGCTCCATTCATTGTTATACATTCTCAGAGACTAGGCTAAGCCAGTCTAAAATCAGAGATAAAACATTCCAAGGCTAGTATGATTAAACTGAGCATGCTAGTTGACCAATCAAGCAGAGCGGCCAAAGAAAAGCTTACAATAAAAGTCACCGTTTTCCCAGCTGAGGCATTGAATCATGATCTTAGGAGAGCTTAAAAAGGAAAAGAAATAATAATAAAATATGCATAGTTCATAGATTGAGTCCAGTACGTTGATAAACTGCACTGTACAGAACTGTCTTTTGACATTTTGGTTGTATTTGAATGTCAAGTTAAAAACTGTTTTACATGTTTATTCATTTGTTTATCAAGCAAATTTTATTGGACAACAAAATAATATTTTGGAAACGTAACAATTAGTAAACAATGACTAGAATGTGACTTAATTCATGTCATTTTATAGAGAAATGTAGACATATGAATCAATTCATAAGTAACTTCCAAAACAAGAAAACACATTAAGAATATGCTGAGAATGCAACACAGGTTGCTTAAAAACTTATCAAGAAAACAGCAAACAGATGTGATAGTTACAACTCTTAATGTCAGTTGTAAAATTTCCTTAGAATCTGTGAAAGTGACTCTCCTAATGGAGTTGTGACATTATAGGGTCAAGAACATTCAGCATCATAGCAATTAGTGGCTGACTGGAATCAGTCTAGAAACTAGAAAGGAACTAACTCGAGCATTTAGTGGAGAAAGGTTAATCCAAAGAGTAAGAATGATTGTAACCAACTTAGTTCAAAAGTAGCAGGCCACTCCATTTGAATGAAATGGGCATGATGGAATATTTCTTCATTTGTGGCTGACCATTTTAAAAATAATTTCAAACATTGATCCTAAATAACCACTTGCCTAAATGTTTTATGATATTTTGCACTGTGAATTAAATTAGATGTTTCATCATCTTATTGATAAGTTCTGAGCATAGAGATGTGCAGCGATTTGTGATTTCGTATTGAAATCAGGAAGGGGAGACTATTTTCAACAGGGAAATTACACCTGCTCATTTCCAGTGATGCAATGGGATATTTATCATCTTACCATTCTGAAGACAGGTCTCAGTCTGTATCCTTAGGGAAAGATCCTTATTTGTAAAGCTCAAACTTTGATTGACAGGGAGCAGTCAATGGACTAATTTATTTGATGATATTTGACTGGTGATCTTGACCTTTAAAAGAACACAAATTTAAATATCATTTTCTACCAATAATGTTTGTATACTCTCATTAACCGCTGTAAATCTCTGTTTAAGTTAATACCTTTGTTGCCTAGGGGTCCAATTCTAATCAACACACAGCTGCCTTAAATTGGCACATATTACATTAAAGCCAAATGTGAGGTTCCAATTTAAGGCAGCTGAATGCTGATTAGGATCAGTCCCAAAACTCAACTTTTACTATGTTCATATTGATTTTGTTGAGCTTCTTAACATGCGTGGTCTAATTTAAACATTTCGTTTACCATTGTACAATATGCTATGCAATAAAACACACACAAAATAGTTTCCATCACACGCACTTTTCTCCTAGTTGTTTTGCAACATCAGTTATGTTGCAATATTTCAAGAGAGATTATAAATTGATCATTTAATCAAAGGAATAAAAGTCATTAGGCTGCAAGTTTAACACGAAAAAGCACCGCAGTTTTTATTTTTTATAAAAGTTCCCTATTTATTGTTCCTCTGCCAACTATAAGACAACAAATTGAAACACTTAAGATTGTTAAACATCATAGGATATGTTTATTTGTACCCACAATGATAGATTTAACAGGTCGAGAAAAAGAAAAACACTGATAAAAAACTGCAGCTGTTTTACTTTTCTGGCAACACGAACTCTTCACTGGTATTTGGTATTCGAACACTCAAATAATTTACCTTACCTGCAGGAAGTAAACATTTCCAATATTTACCTCAAATGTGCTGTTAGCTGTAACCATACAAACACTAGGGGTGGCCAGTTTGACGTGGGGATAGATTCTTCTCCTGATCAGCAGGGCTCTCTCTCTCCTTCAGATCTCCTTCCCTCAATTTGTAGAACATTCTTCTTTGAATACAATACAGGTCTCCAAAATATTCAGTCTTTTACTGCCTTTTTCAAGTGATGGGATTAGTTAACTGTATTGACAAGCCACATGATTGTGAAGTTTTATTTTAAGACAATACCAAATTATATCCTTCGTCTTAAAAAAATTATACTCACCCTGTAAGTTAGCCAATTTTTTTTGCCTTTGTTCAATAGTTTTCCGGGAAATTGTGCCTACGTTTTGCCGGAATTCCAAATGTATTACACTATTGTAATTTAAAGCCTAGTCTTCATAACTATAATATGTTTCTTGCTGGATGGTATTATGTTATTCTGTCTCACTGTATTTGCTTTAATCTATTTGGCTTCGTAAATTCTGCAAGTTCAAATTTAAAAGATTGACAAACATCTGTCAACACTTTCTTAATTTTCCAAGGTATGCTGATTGAATATCAAGCTTAAAAATAATCACTTATCTTTGCCATAAAAAGGCTACCCTGAATGAAACCATTATTAAATGTGTACATCATGAATTTGTCATTCGTGTATTTTTTTTTTTACATTCATTGCCTGTGAAAGTCAGCCTCAAAGTGCCTTCATCTGTGGTGCGATGTGTTGTTTTGACTCCACTATAGTATCCACCATGCATGCACGTATATTTTAGGTTATAATTGCACAGATCATCAAATTAGTCATGGTAGAAGTCTGTGGAGGGAATGTTCACCAGAACTACGCAGAATAGACGTATTGTGATGCCAGTCAGCGTGAAACACTGGTTTAACACCAGTGTTGCTATTTCAGAGATCAGTGTTGCAGTTAACATCTTACCTTAAACACGGACACTCAACACGTGTTCAGCAGCAAGAAAGACCCTCCACCAGTATTATTTAAAGAAATCAAGTGACTGACTCGTTACTTTTGGCTTTCACTGCAATTGTGGAAGTCTACAGGACACATCATATGAAAAGTGCCATTGGACTACACTCTGATTTCCAGGCTTCTCTATAATTTACTTGCTCCCAGAGAAGGGTCCACTAGAAGAAATTTTCCTTGACCTGTATTGTGATGAATAGAATGAGCAAAGGATATACAGAACAGGACAAGATGCTGAAAGAGGAAGGAGCAGGAAGAATGGTTCTCACTAGGACCATATACATCCAGGATGCTTAAAGAGCAGTTCCTTTACCTGAACCTTGGTGAGGAACAATGTGTCAGATATCTTTGCTTTGCTAAGGATCCCTTCACTGGAATCTACCACCTATTGCAACCACAATTGCAGTCCCAGAGCAGTGCAAGGATGGCATTGCCAGTGACTGTGAAGGTGACCGCCATCATGAATTTCTATAACAATTGTTGCTACTGGCTACTTTCAGATGAAATAAGGTGCATTTGCAACATTTCCCAATTTATAGTTGACTATCTCATAACTGAGATCATTAAGGCTTAATATTTTAAGAAAGCTGAATATATTCCATTTTCTCATGGTAGAAAATAACATCCAAAGTGAACATTGTGATAATTGCAGGATTGCCCATTTTTCACTGTTCCAATACTGTATACGTCATTTTTTAAAAATACTATCAATGCTATAGAAAGTACAGCTGAAAGGGATAAGACTGTATCTCACTGGTTTGAGACTCTTGCTTGCTAGTTCATACTGTCATCTTTCAAACTGCATCAAACTTACCAAATCAGCAATAAGCATTTTAGTAAAAAGGAAATGCATAACTACATTGGTTAAGGTTCAATCAATACTTTTCTTTTCATACATTTATGTGACTATGGTTAAATCTATTTAGTGCTTCCTGGGGATATCTGTATGTTCATTCCCTTTGTGAGCTGGAATACACTCTCTTTTACTACTCTCTTGTTTCTGTTCAGATTCTCCTATTTCCCTGTTGAGCAGTCCCAAATACTCCAGCAAGCACATGGAGCCTGTAAAATGCCATGGATGGCATACAGATAGAGCAAACTCTGAAATAAAGACAGAACATGCTGGGGAAATTGATCAGATCTGACAGCATCTGTGGAAAAACATTTCAAGACCTATATGACTCTTGTTCAGAACCTGAAAGAAACATAGATACCTAGAAAATAGGAACAGAAAGAAGCCATTCAGCCCTTCCAGTCTGCACTCAATATGATCATGGTCATCACCCTACTCTTGACCTGTTTCTGCTTTTACCCCGTACTTTTTAAAAGAAACTCTGAAGAAGTCATATCAGACTTGAAACAGTAACTGTTTCTCTCTCGCCAGCTGCTTCTAGATACATGAGATTTTTGTTTTTATTTCAGAATTCCAGCATCTGCAGATTTTTGCTTTGATTTGCGTAAACTTGGAATCTCATTGTCTCACAAAGAAGCAGAATCAGCGAGATAGAATTTTTTTACTCATTTTTCACTTACCAAGTTTGCAACGGAATGACTTGCATTCAAGCTGCCCATGCATTGATCTAAGTCTGAAGTGATTGGAGATATATTCTTTGGCATTGCAGATGGTAGCCTAGAGCAAGCCACTGAAGCGGTGAAGGATGCCTGTTAAACTTAGTACCAGTAACTGAGGTTATTTTATTCAGCTGACACAGATTCACAGATAACAGATGAGATAGGAACTCCACATGACGAAATGGCTATGTAGTGAATGGGAAAATGCAACAGCAGGGTGACTGAATCTCGTTTTCTTTTCTTACAACATAGAAATTGTAGCACAAAAAAGACCATTCAGCCCGAGTAATCTCTGTCAGAGTTTATACTACATGAGTGTCCTTCCAGCCTATTTCAACTACCTCTATCAAATAAAGTATTCACTCCATACCCTACTCCTTGGGTAGGAGGCTATTAAGATCCTTTAAAGTTCTTTTAAAGCCTGTCATAAGGGGCCACCTGGAATTTTCTAGTTGAGAGGGCTCTTGTGACACAATGGTAACATACCCACCTCTGGATCAGAAAGTGTGTGATCGTAACTCTGAACAGGTTGATTAGAAGATTTAAAAAGAGAATTGATTTCTGGGCTCACTGAGGCAATGAGGGACCCGACCAGCTGCCTGAAAGTAATAAGACCCAGAGACCAATGCTCCAGGCAGACTGAGGCATTCCTTGCCTGCCTGACTTAAGCTGCAGCTTCAGTCTACACTGTAGAGGAGCACCTCTTGCACAATGCTGACCTATTTGTTAAGGACATCCTTTCATTGAAAACTGATAAAGGTAGTGGAAGGGAATCTCTACTTTGAGGGTCTCCCTCTTACGTCCCTTAAAAAGGCAGCCTACTGCTTCTTCATTAGCACTCTAACTTTGCGAGGCTTAATTAGATGACAAGCCTGTTCTCTGGACAGACTAATTGGTCAATTTGTGGAAAGAGTGCTGTTCAGTAATTATGGCCCCCACAGTGTTGTCTTCTGGCCCCCATTTGACCCTGATCTCAGGATCCGAAAGGAGATTTCCTGGCATCATCCTGGTAAAGCATCTCAAATGCTCATTGGTACTGACATAAGATTGTTATGTAGGCAAACCCTTAGCTTGTCATATTGGAAGCTTTTCCTGCAGAAATAAGTCAAGAAGCAATTAAGCCAAATGGAAGCTATCTGGGAGTCCATGTCAGGAATTAACATCCTACTGCTTTGTATATTTAGGTGTTAATGAGCTGTTTGGTTCTCCCTCTAGCATCCTGGCCTTTATTTACAAGATTTTTGTGGAGTGGAGGCATTTTACTAAACTTATAAATTCCACAGAAACAGAAGGAAAATTTCCTCTGTGCACTGGCTCTGACAAAATTGTATATTCATAAGTAAATTTACATTTATAAAATTTGTTTATAAATGCAAAACAAACTAAGGGTTCCTCCACTCTGCATCTCCCCATAAAACAAATGGATAGAAATCACCACAATACTAAATATTTAAATATTGAATAAATATTACAGACATGGGCATAGAAATTCTTACTTTTAGTTTGTCATTGAATTATATCAAACAAAAATGAAATCAGCTCTCAGCTGTCCGTCACATCACTTTTCAATGTTTGTCTTACCTGAACTCTCCCATTTAATACCTAATGCAAAACTTCATTTAAGATTAAGTTAAAAATAAATTCAGAAAATTCAGATTTCACAGCAAGCAATAGCGCAATACTGGTGTGAGTTAAATCGCAGTGATTCAAAGCTGTTAATCTCTGTAATCATCGGTTTATCTGCTGGAATCGGACAAAAGAAAACAAAGCTTTCTCGTATAATGCTTCTCATCTAATCTCTAATACTCTTCCTGGAGTGTAAACAGGGCAATAGTCTTCATAGAATATCTAACAAAGGACAGAGTCTGGAAGAAACCATCTATTCAATGGCTCACGTGAGAAACGTTGAGTAAATTACAGCGGAGTGTTGATCCATGAATTAAAATTAATTGCTCCGATTCCAATTGTAACCAGCTCAACAGCTCATTTTCAGTTGAAGCGAGTACCACCTGCTCCCCTTTGCTCCAGGAAACAACTTCCGTGTGGCCCGTGGATGCAAATTCAGTTCAGCCGCTCAAGCAACATGCCTTTAAAGTTCAAAAGCTTTGGGTGTGGAGAAAAGCGAGGGAAAAGAAATGAAATGAAGCAGGGTTCTTTGTGAAATCAAGATAGGAGTAGCACGTTGTAAAGTTACAAGGTTGCCTTGGCTTCAAACTGATTTGACAGCTGATGCGATCAGGCCTGCAACTGCAAATAATGCTACGACTCTGATTATTTTAGATGTTTTTATTTCTCCTTATTGCTAACTCGTGACCCAGAGTTCACTTAGTTCCCATGACTATGATTTTCTCATTGTACAAGCACCTTATGCCTTTTTAGTTAGTGGCCCTCGACTCATTAGTTGGCTTTTATAGTTCCCCAGCTCTCTCAGGTATGTTTCCAATAGGTGGAGACAAGTAAATATGATAGGGGACAAAGCCCACTACCTCCCTCCCCATGCCTTTAATATGGAAATCAGTGGGTGCCAAAATTTTCAGCCTCCCTATTACTTTTAAAACATTACCTAATGGGCAGTTGAGCTTTCAAGTCATTGATCAAAGTAATAAGTTGTACACACTGTAAAACAGTCAACACAAATATGCCAGTAAAACTCAAAAGATAATTTTCTTACTTTACGAACAACCTGTCCAGAGATGCTATGACACACTTCTGCTGCAGGTAGGACTTGTACCCAGTAGGACTTGACCTTCTGGATTAGAGATAGGGACTCATCCATTGTACCATCAGAGTCCTCTAGAAGTCCATTCTTAAAACAACTTTGTGAAAAAGACGGGAAGACTGGGGACAGTGTTGTCTATTTTGTGGGGTTGTCTGTGCCCATTGGGCACTCCTCCCCTAAGGGCTTACTAGCCTCCCTTTGTTCCTCCTTGCCCTGCCTTTAAAACCCTCCCACCAGCCTCCTCAGCCATCCTGCTCAGTTTCCCTGATTCCATTGTACTGTAATAGCCCTGGACGAACCTTAGTCCTGATTGTCCAAGGTATACTGCTGTCCTTTGGCAGTTTCATCACAGTCACAGCAATGTCTACAACAGACTTTGAGCAGAAGTGGGGCTGTTGGAGCTGCTGACCGAGGTGAATGGCCACAGCTATTGAGGGTGAGATTTCTTCCTGCTGAAGTTTGGAAGTCTGGAGATCCCTGGTTCAGGGACCCCCAGAGTGAACCATGTGGCAGGGCAGCTATATTGGCCATATTTCAAGAGAATGTGAGCCCTTTATGAATTTGTGATAAAAACAAAGCTGAGCACAGGCAACGTGGTAGTGTGTTTAATTTTTCCCTTAATGTTTCACGTGACCAACTAAAACAATTATTGCCTGAAAAATGTAGAAATTGCCTGATCTCTACACAATTCATGCTCCTTCATTTTTCTACAGACTACATTTGCATTGATTTTTCAAACATACACTTTCTTTCACCCATGGACGCTTTGCCTCATTGTAGTTTCTTCTCTGTCAAATTAGCATGGGAGGAATCTTTTCTGTTTTTGTGGGACATCAACGTTATTCTAATTGTCTAATGGATGGAGCATAAACTCCAACATTTCACTCACTGAAACTGAACAGTACAGTGTGTGCCAGAGAAGGCAAGACTGCACCACTTAGTGGCTATGGATAATGCTTGTCGTCTAGTTGGTGGGGTTTTGAGCAAAGCCACATCCACTATCCTAATTTCTACAATGGCCATAGCAGCTTTTTTCTATTTGATGGTCAACCAGCAGGCTGAGGTTAGGCCCAATGGCCTTGGAGAGCATTGGGGATTGTCTCTAGCTGGATGAAGCACTGCTTCACTGCTGTTCGCAGGAAGGAAGTCATTCACCTCCAGGCTTGGCCTTCTTGATAAGGCCTTGGAGGTGGATTGATGCTAGCAAACCAGCACACCAGCCAGCAACTCAACATTCTGAGCCTGCCTGTTTCTGATCCTGCTTCCATTGGTGTTCAAAAATACTGACCCACCAATTTATTGCTCAAGTCTTAAGTCATATCAAGTTTTATTCCTCTATCACTCCTATGCTCACTGATTTAGGTTACCTCTCAGTCAAGAAAATTGTTCATTTTAAAATTCTTGTCCTTTTTAAAATCCTCCGTCGCCTCTCCTCTCCCTATTTCTTTAACCTTCTCCAACCAATACCTCTGAGGCATCTGCACTCAATCAGATCTGGCCCCAGACAATTCTGATTTTAATTGGTCTATTGTCGATGTCAGTGTCATCAACTGCTTTAGTTCTAATTCGTTCCCAAAACCTTCCGACCTCTCAACATCACATTATCCCTTCAAGATATTCCTTACAGTTTACTACTTTGACTAAACCTTTGATCACCTGACCCATACTCCATAAGTGATTGGCTGTCACATTTTGTATTATAATGGTCTTGTTAAGCGCCTTGAGACATTCTATACTTTTAATAACATTCTGGTATCTTGTTCACTTTTAACCCATGGCCAGATAAATAAAGTTTATTAATTTTACTCACATTTGGAGAAGAATGGATTTATTAAGGATAGTTAGGATGGCTCTTTGTGAGGGAGATCTTGACTCACTAACTTGATTGAGGAAGTGACAAAGATGAACGATGAGGATAAGGCAGTGAATGTTATCTACGCGGACTTCAATAAAACATTTGACAAGGTCCCTCATGGTAGGCTGGCCCAGAAGATTAAGTACATGGAATCCATTGTGGGTTGGTAAGTTGGATAAAAAATTGGCTTTGTCATAGAAGACAGTGGGTAGTTGTGCAAGGGTGTTTTTCTTACTGAAGGTATGTGACAAGTGGTATTCAGCAAGGATCAGTGTTGGGCTTCTGATTTTTGTAATTTATATTGATGATTTGGATGAAAATGTGGGTGGTCTGATTAATGGTCTGATACGTTTACAGACGAGATGAGAATTGGTGGAGTTGTGGATAGTGAGGAAGGTTATCAAAGAATACAGCAGGATATAGATCAGGTAGAAGGTTGGCCTGAGAAATGGCAGATGGAGTTTAATCTGGACAAGTGTTAGGTGATGCATTTTGAAGGTCAAATGTGAGATGAAAGTATATTGTAAAGGGCGGGACCCTTAAGAACATGAATATACAGAGGGATGTTGGCGTCCAAGTTCATTGCTCCCTGAAAGTGGCAACAGAATTGGTTAAGGTGCTAAAGAAGATGTACAGGATGTTTGCTTTTATCGCTTAAGGCATTGAGTATAAACGTTGGCAAGCAATGTTGCAGTGTATAAAACTTTAGTTCAACCACATTTGGAATATTGTGTGCAGTTCTGTTCACCACACTACATAGAGCCATTGAGACATACAGGGCAGAAACTGACCTTTTGGTCAAATTTATCCATGCCAACCAGATGTTCTAAGTTGATCAAGTCCCATTCTCAGCATTTGACCCATATCTGTCTAAAACCTTCCAATTCATATACCCATCCAGATGCCTTTTAGATGTTGTAACTGTACCAGCCTCCACCACTTCATTTAGCAGTTCATTCCATATACGCGCCACCCTCTGCATGAAAAAGTTGACCCTTAGGTCCCTTTTAAGTGTTTCCCCTCTAACCTTAAACCTATACCCGCTAGGTTTGGACTTCTCTACCCTAGGGAAAAGTCCTTGACTATTCACTCTATCCACGTTCCTTTTGATTTTATATACTTCAACAAGGCCACCTTTCGGCCTGCGATGCTCCAGGAAAAATAACCCCAGCATCTTCAGCCTCTCCCTATAGCTCAAACCCTCCTACCCTGGCAACATCCTTGTAAATCTTTATGAAGAACATTCAGGCTTTGGAGAGGGTGCAAAGGAGGTTTACCTGGATAGGTTGCCTGGATTAGAGTATATTAGATATAAGGAGAAGTTGGATGAACTTGGATTGTTTTCTCTAGAATATTGGAGACTGAGGGGCAACATGATAGAAGTATATAAAATTATGAGAGACATAAATAGGGTGGATAATCAGAGTTTCATTCCCCAGGATGAAAATAGCAAAGGTTTAAGGTGAGATGGGGCTAGTTTAAAATAGATGAGTGAGGCAAGTTTTTTTATGCAGACGGTGATTGGTGCCTGGAATATGCTGCCGGGGAGGTGATAGGAGTATATAAGATAGCAACATTTAAGAGGCATTTAGCCAGACACATGAACAGGCAGGGAATAAGAGAAATATGGACCATGTACAAGCAGACGGAATTAGTTTAGAATGGCATCATGGTGGGCTAAATGGCCTGTACCTATGCTATACTGTTCTATGTTCTAATAGTGAAATGGGAACATTACTGGCAATAACATCTATTTGTTTTAGAAGGTGGTTGAAAATAGGAACTTCCCATTATGCCAATTTCTATCAAAAAGTAAACAAAGTAATACTGAAAATAGGAACAAAAACAGAAATTACTATCCGATCTGGCAGCATCTGTGGAGACAGAGCAAAGTTAACGTTTCAAGCTTGGTGATCAACGTTTCAGATCTTGGGCTTCTGCAGTTCTTTGTTTTATTTTACTGAAAATAGGAGGCAGGAAGACAGAATAAATTAACTCATGACTAATTGACATCAAACATCTCCAATAAAATCATGTGTTTTGACCTTTCCTCAAAATTACGTTTGATTACACATGGTATATTTAAACCAAAGTTAATTTTCACAAACATTTTCCCATATTTCACTGTGATTAGTAATCCCATAGTAAATGATCCACTTGGAAAAAGTGATTACGATAAAATTTAATTTCATGTTATGCTTGAAACTGAAATAGTCATGTCTAAATCTCAAAACTTGAAATCTACCCAAAATCAATTACTAGAATATGAAAGGAGAGCTGGTTCGAGGTTCATTGAGTAAATAGTCTACAAGATATGGTGGTAAGTAAACAATGAGGAGCTTTTTAAAATAAATAATTCAAAATGTTCAAGAAAAATCATTCTACTAAAACCAAAAGCTCAGCAAGAAATATCCTTCAGTGTCTAATTTAGGAGGTTAGTATTATATTAAAAGAAAGAGCTTATAATGTTGCACAGCATAATAATATGCCAGAGGATTGGGAGAGTTTAAGAAATCACCAAAAGTTGACCAAAAATTTGATATTAAGGGAAAGTAATAGAATAAGGATAAACCAGCCAGGAATATAAAAACAGATTGCAAGATTTCTTACAAATATATATAAAGGAGGAAAGGGAAGTGATTGTAACAAGGTTCGCCAAGTTTGTCTTACTGTCCGCAGATCTCAGACAAGAGACTACACATTCTTGCCGTATGCAACATCAATCTCATAACTGCACCATGTACCAGCAGTTTACATGGCAAACACAGTTTAAGCAAGCGTGCTATGCCTCGGAGTCTTAGGGGAATAGTCTTCGCCAAAGCCAATGGAGGAACCTGGCAGTCAGGGGGTTCTGGTACAAAGTTACAGTCAGCCTCTGATACTAGTCCAAAGGTTTGGCCACGGTCAGGCACCTAGTTTAGGTGTTCTCTGTTAGAGGTCTGTGTCTCCACCACCTGGGGACTGAGTCATGGTCAATGTCAGAGACAAGGGGGCTACTGCTATGGAAGGAGACACGGAACCTTGTTATGAGGACTGGGTGCTGCTTGTTTGTGAGGAAGGGGCACCTGGAGTGGACACCAGGATCCTTGTCCCCCTCTCACCATGCTGCTGGCCAAGAGGCCTGATGGCTGAGGCAATGGAATGCAAGTTTGTGTGTGGGTATCTAGCAGACCCTGAGGGTCGTGGCTCTCCATGGTAGTTACTGCAGGCAGCCAAAAGATCACATGCCAGAGACAGCTTGGTTTCCATTGCCTAGCCTCTGGGCATACAGGGTTGCACATAACTGACTACTACTCTGATAAAGTCCCTGATTACTGACACCACAAGGTCCTATCCTGCCTGGTGCTGAACAGGAGCTTGGTCTCCACCAGTCCTCTGAGTGTCAGTGGCCAGCAGCATTTTGTTGTCAGCCAGTTGTGGAGCTGTGACAGTAAAGTAATCCCTGTGAGGTGATCCCAAACTTTCTAAATGTGATTTCCCCATTAAGATGTCAGTACCTAAGCTGGTGGAAGATGCAGAAGACAACCTTTCCAATGCTGCTTCCGAGACCTCAGATCTCTCATTCTCAGAGGTCGAGGAGTGTCTTCTGACCGAGCAAGGGGGTAAAGAGGCATCTGGCTGGTATTTGCAAACCACGAGAGAGAGACCGAGAGAGAGAGACGGCCACTGGTTAGAAGTGAGACAGACATTGGACTAATGTGAAAGTTACAGTGAAATTAAAAGTGATACTTACTCAGTGGGGAGGGGCATGGCTGTCTCGAGCTCTCTACCAGAGTGGTCTCAGTCTTCTCTTGCAAAGGACAGGTTTCTCTCCTCATTGTTGGTGAGGAGCTTAATGATGGGAAGCCTTCCAATTGTCTTGGATCCTTCTCCCTTGTTATAGCTGTTTTCTCTTGGAATGGATGAAAGGGAGGGACTGAATGAGATTAAAATGGGTGACATAGCTGTTAGTGCAGGCACAGTTGAGGGAAGAGTGGTGAGCAGTCCTGGCTGAGTGGTTAGGCAGTGTAGAGGTCATGCAGGGTTAGTGGTGTGGGCATTTGGAGGAGGGACGGTAATAAGAGTGGCTGAAGGAAGGTGTTGCATGCAGTGCTGAGAGAGTTAGAGCATGAAACCTGGTGGGAGGTGTGTGCAGTAGGAGAGAAAGAGAATGAGTGTGAGGTAGCAGAGAGAAGAGGGTGACCCTAACGTTGGAGGATTGGAGATTGTCATTTGTCTTCTTATGGCACTGCTGGTCATTCCTCTGCACTGACCCACGTGGCGATCTCTGACTTGTGCTGCTGGGATCAGTGGTGTCATGGCCTCCTCTGTCAATCCCCTGGGAAAGGAACCCCCTCATTTTCACTGCTCGGTCTACATGGAGATCCAGGTCTTGTTGGAGAATCATGGCACCACTTCATTCTTCTCCAAGATCTTCTGAGTGTCTATCCCTCAGGGAGAGGGAAACGATAGAATGCCAATGGGGTTTTATGCTCTTTGGCTTTTTAAATATGGTGCAGGAATCAGGGTCTTTTAGCCAATATGATTTTCATGGAATCCCTACAGTGTGGAAGCAGGCCATCTGGCCCATCAAGTCCACGCCAACCCTCTAAAGAGCATCCAACTCAAACCCACCTTCTACCCTATCCCTGCATTTCCAACCCTGGACACTCTGGGACAATTTAGGATGACTAATCCACCCTAACCTGCACATCTTTGGACTTTGAAAATCGGAGCACCTGGAGGAAACCCATTTAGACTCTGGGAGAACGTGCAGACTCCACACAGACAGTCGCCCAAGGGTGGAATTGAATCTGGGTCCCTGATGCTGTGAGGCAGCAGTGCTAACCACTGTGCCACCATAATAATGTGCCATTCTGGGAACAGGGAGTGGTACAATGAGGCTAGAACGACGCAAGATGGGCACCCTTGCAGTATTGTATTAGTTAATGAGACAGGTTTGGTAAGATACAGTGAGAGATCTTCCTTGACCTCATGGTGAAAAACCCTCCAAGAAACTCAATGAAACTGACACTTAGCCAAAAAAAGTAAGATGTAGCCCTTATGTCTATCTTCACAATAGATAAGACAATTTACATACCAAACACAAAGTGTAAGTTTACTGAGTTTTTTAAGAGGCAATAGTTCAGGTATGATGCATTAGTTACTTAGATGAAGAAATTCTACAACCTTGACAATTAGGAATGGTTCACTCTTACCAGAGGATAAATAGGTTATTGACAGGCCACGTTTTGGTTTCCTTAAGGTTGCAGCAGCAGCATTCTGCAGTCGAGCCAAGATGTTAGGGAGCTCTTCCCTGGTTCTTCTACTTCTTCCTCTGGTGCATATTCCATCTACAGAAGACAACTATCCAATGAGGACTGCCCTCTGCCCCTGAGCACTTGTTGGTATACCTTATTTCTGAGACAGGTAGCTGATGCCATCTCAATCAATTGTCTGAATCACTTTGGCCAGTGACTATGGGACAGCTATCCATGATGTTTGATGACTGTTGTCCCCTTGCCCACCTCCATTTGTAAGTTAGTTTTCATTCTTTCTCAGAATAGAACCTTCTTATCTTTGAACACATTTCACTCATAATAGTGTAGTGTGGCACTCAATAAATCTTTTGTTTGTGCTGGTGGAAGGCTGGTTTCTGCTGTAATACAGTTAAAGAATGTCTTGTGCCACACAGAAAGTACTTAGTACAGAATGCTAAAAGTGCACATTTTTAAAGGGACCCCAATTTCCAATGTAGCCCATTCAAGGAAGGAAAGAGAAAAATACAGAACTATAGGCCAGTCACTTTAATATCAATAATGCAGTCATTATTCAGGAAGTTTTAATAAAGTACTTAATAAATCATTGCGTGAACAGAGTAAGCACGGTCTTATGAAATGGAATTTGTGTTTGAAAACATCATTCCAGTTTTTTTGAGCATGTAATTAGTAGGATTGTTAATGAGGAACCAGTAGATGTAGTGTAATGGAACCTCTGAGAAATTTTTGGTAAGGTGACAAAGGAAAGTTTATTGTGCAAGATTATTAAGTCGAGGATAATGTAGATGGAAGGGCTAACACACAGGAAGTAAAATGTAGTGATAGATCAATTTCACATTTTCAGGCTGTAATGAATGGCATGCCACACAGATTAGTGCTGTAGCCTCAGTTATATATAATCTGTTCTATTGACTTAACATCTGAGTGCAATCTCTCCAAATTTTCCGATGACATAAATGTAAGCTGTAAGGAAGACACAAAGTAGATGCAAGGAGTGCTAGGCTAAATGAGTAAGCAACAAGTTGGTCAATAAAGAAAAGTATGATGTTATTCACTTTGGTCAACAAAATAGTTTTTTAAAAGTGTCAGACTTCTAAATATTTATGCTTAAGAGACTTGGGTTTATTCATACAGGAATACAGTAGACTAGGATATAGATACAGCAAGCAATTAGAAAGGAAAATTACATGTTAGCCTTGGAAGAGGATTAGAGTACAAGAATAAGGAAGTCTTGCCATAATGGTACCGGGCTTTTGTGAGATCACACCTCGAGTACTATGCGCTGTTTCGATATTCACATGTAAGGAAAGATGTACTGGTATTGGAGTAGGTACATCAAATATTCACTGAATTTGTTCCTGGGATGAAAGGTTTGTCCTGTGATTACATTGTCTAGAGTATAGAAGAATGAGAAATGATCTAATTGAAACCTGAAAGACTCTGAACAATTGTTGGGATAGAAATGGAGCAGTTGGATCCCCTCTCTGAGGAATTTAGAACATGATAGCAAGCTCTCAAGGGAGCAATCTATTTAGACAGGGATAAGGAAAGACTTCTTCATTTACCAGGTTGTGAATCTTTGGAATTCTGTACCCCGTAGAGTTGTGGATGCTCTACTATTGAGCATATTCAAGGCTGAGATGCATAGATACTTGGTTTCTAGAAATATTGGAAGCAGGCAGAAAACTGAAGTTATGGCCAAAATTGGATTGAATGTCAGAGGACAGGCTCAGGGGGCCTATTTCTGTTTCTAGTTCTAAGGTCATTTTCTTTTGTTGTCACATAACGTTCTGGAAGATTTAGAGTTTCAACAGATCTGATGCCAAAGTTATAGAAGACAGCAGGAATTTGACCCCAATATGCTTATTAAATATATCTCTGCTCAGTTACTCTTGGATGCTTGTGTTTCAGATGAACGGTGATATGTTGACTTAACAAACTTTGGGAGGAAAGTAAATATAACATAAATCATTAGAGTATAATCTTAGGTTGGATAGGCTTCAAGATAGGGTTAGCAATGTTGGTGGCCAAAACCACAGAGCAATGTATGAAATAGATGGAATTCTGTGATGTAGTAATTACATTGCCATTGGCTACGGAAGGCAAAATGTTATGTCTTCTGCACCCAGCTGAGGTTGGCAGAATTTGGAACAGAACCTAGTTGCCTAGGTATTCATCTCTTCTTTCTCACAGAAATAATAATTTCTGATTCTACCTTAAATGATTTACACACACACTCACCCCAGCATTAAAACAGTCGGGTTGCTGGAAGACTTGAAACTTTAGTTGTGAGTTTTGCTCTTTGTCCAGTTGATGAAGCAAAAATAGATGAGAAGGTCTATTGAGATAAGGAATCTGGAAAAGGATATAGATAGGGTGAATGAGTGGGAAAAATTCTTGACAGATGGAGTTTAATGTAGAAAAGAGGGAGGCCAAGCACTTTGGTAGAAGAATCAAAAGGCAGATTATCATATAAGTAGAAAGAGTCTCCAAGAAAGGGCAACAAAGATGGACCTGGGTTTTCTTGTGCATGAATTGCAAGGAGTTAAGAAGGCAAGGTAACAAGGTGTGGGGCTGGATGAACACAGCAGGCCAAGCAGCATCATAGGAGCAGGAAAATTTTGGCCTTTATTGTTCGGCTTTGGAGCTTAAAAATAGAGAAACCCCATTATGACTTAATAGGTGTTAGTAAGACTGAACCTGGAGTATTGTGCACATCTTTGTGCCCATAGAATCACACTTTTGAAAGTTTCTTTTTG
Organism: Ginglymostoma cirratum; assembly: GCA_024137785.1. Classification (NCBI taxonomy): domain Eukaryota; kingdom Metazoa; phylum Chordata; class Chondrichthyes; order Orectolobiformes; family Ginglymostomatidae; genus Ginglymostoma; species Ginglymostoma cirratum. Next base: position 8,757,134 of record JAHRHZ010000061.1, on the reverse strand, counting down.
ACTTGTCACAGATTTTCCTTCAAGTTGGTGTTCTTGCACCAACTTACTTCAGTAAAATAATCAGCATCAACCTATTATTCCTCTTTTGATTGTCTTATCATCTATGTTTGTTTTGTAGAGATAAACTAAAGACATTTTGTAAATTTACTCTGAGATAACAAGGTGTGGGGCTGGATGAACACAGCAGGCCAAGCAGTATCATAGGAGCAGGAAAGCTTGACGTTTCGGGCCTAGACCCTTTTCATCCAGCCCCACACCTTGTTATCTCGGATTCTCCAGCATCTGCAGTACCTTTTATCTCTTGTAAATTTACTCTGTTGACATCCTCTCTTATCACCTCAACTTTATACGTAGGAATTAAACATGTATCACACAAACAATGAGAATACTTTGACTTTGATGAAAGTGGATAAGGAAGCAAAATTCCAATAATGGGGAATGAAAGGTTATTAAAATTCTATCTGTGCAAACTGCATGGAATGCAACTGAGTAAGATTGAGTTTGGAATGCCCAAAAAGGAATATAAAGAATAGAAGGTACAATATTGGAATGAAAATATTTAACATACTAAATTAATGTGCCTAAATTTTTATCACAGATTGATATATCATAGTGTGTGTCAACATGAAAATAGTAGATCGTACATATTGTAAAAGAAAGGACCATTTGTTTGACGAATCGGTCAGAACATTTAATTACTTGTATAGAATCCCTACAGTGTGGAAGCAGGCCATTTGGCCCATTGAACCCACACTGACCCTCTGAAGAGCATTCCACCCAGACCCAACCCCCTACCCTATCCCTTTACCCTGCATTTCCCATGACTAATCCACCTAGTCTGCACATCCTTGGACACTATGCACAATTTAGCATGGCCAATCCACCTAGCCTGCACATCTTTGGACTGTGGGATGAAACCCAGACAGACATGGGGAGAATTGTGCAGACTCCACACAGACAATCACATGAGGGTGGAATCAAACCTGGGTCCCTGGTGCTGAGAAGTAGCAATGCTAACCACTTAGCCGCCATGATGAACACTTTGCACTCTTTTAATTGCCTCATCAAAAGTTAACCTTTCCTGGTATTGTATGCTCCCTGTAATTGTTGGCAATTGAAGTCAAATGTGAACATAACTAATCAATCTAATGCATTTCTATACTTTATCAATTTGTGTCCAAGTGTGAGTGCATATTTAGATCACTACGACTTGTCCTCTCTTCGTTACACTCAAGCTGTCGTTAGAGACCAAAGGTTGCACTTGATTAGTTAACTATTGATTAGCTGTTTGAATTTGGCCACCACCTGAACCTCTCAGGAACTCTCAAAATGGTTGACCACTTTGTGGATGCTTTCTCTTCAGTTTGGGCAGTCTTGGCAAGAGATTCATATGAGTCACTCGGGCTGTTGCATTTACTTAATGAAGCTCTAGGCCATCATTGCAGCATTTCCTTTACCCTTCTGGTAACTATTTGCTGTGATGAAGTTCAGATTAAAGAGAGTGCTTTGGAAAACCTGTGTCAGGCATGTGAATGATGTGGCCTGACCGGTGGAGTTGATTAACCATAACCAGTGCCTTGATGATGGGTTGCTGGCCTGAGAGAGGACACTGATATCGTAGTGCCTATCCAGCTATTACTTGACATCATCACTCTCCTCTGGAAGCAGGAGAGCACACCAGAGAGTTTACCAGAGGCGTAATTGAATCTTATAATCTTAAGTGAATTATAGGACTGTTTACTCAATGGAAAAGTTAAAGACATGTTATCATCTATCAAGAGATTTAAAGTTTTATTTTATGAGCCATGAAATTTTTACCCTCTAATATTATATAACTGCATGAACAATACAGGAGAGTTGATTAAAATTGCAGTCCGGATTCACATGAGTAATTCTGCCAAAATGTTTAATTTTATCATAAATTAAGGCGTGTTATTTTATGAATTTTTGAAACTGATAATTTCACAGGAGGAAAGACGAAGGAGAAAATTTGTTCTTTTGTTAAAAAAGAGTAGCTATTACTTTTTTTTTAAAAAATGAAAGACCTAAATCATACCACTTCAACCATTCAGGTGAATTTCTAATGGTTTTCACTGAGGCTGACTGGAAAAAAAATCATGTGGTAACAACTGAAACTTGACCTTTTGCATGAAATGTTTGGGATAGCATTGGGATAGACCTTAACCTCTCCTGAAACCATGTACGCTGAACTAGATAACAACACATGATTCACTGATAATGACAAAGTAACATTTACTATAAAGTAAAAATCCAAAGAAAAATAGATTACAGAATATAAATTAACAGTAGAATCCTTAATTTTCAAAGGCTCACTGAAACTATTCTATTTGAACTGAGGCAGCAAAGACCATTTCCTGAAGAAGGCTCTAGGCCTGAAATGTCAGTTTTCCTGCTCCTCTGATGCTGCTTGGCCTGCTGTGTTCATCCAGCTCTACACCTTGTTATCTCAGATTCTCCAGCATCTGCAGTTCCTACTATCTCTGCAGCAAAGACCATGTTTGCTTTTCAGCTCTGATGAAGAGACATCTAAACTTGCAACATTAGCTTGCTCTCTCTATACAGTTTCTGACTGACCTGCTGTGATTTCCAGCATCTTTTGTTTGCAGTACACCATTTGTGGTTTTCTGAGTGGAAATGCATGCCTTCTGTGCTTTCCCTCCGCTGTCACCTGCACTTACAATGGAATAGTATGAAATCAACGGAAGGACTAGGAAAAAATGTTCATATTTATCTATAAATTCAAGCAGCTTCTGGCTACACTGCTGTCGCTCAAAATAGATCTCAACAGTATGAGGGCATTTGATTTGCACTTACTCAAAGCAAAACAAAATTGCTCAAGGCCTCTTAGCCAGACCTGTGGTCAGAGCACAGAATTGGGCTGCATCCCAATCTTGTTTATTTCTGCTCTTTGTAAATGTCAGCTTACATAGGAAACCCAATGAACCAAAACCATTACAGCCTACACATCATGCATCTTAGTCCCCTTTGAATCAGCAGAAATCTCCATATTGTAAAACCATTTGGCTCCAAATACAGTGTACTAAATTGTTCTGTGTAAATAGTACAATTATAAAGCGGAAAGAATGAATCAAAAAGCAAATACCAAATTAGACTTAACTATATGCCATCTGTTCCCAAACAACAAAGGTTCCAAAATTTTAAGCAGTCCTTTTCAATAATGTTTGACTATAAGCAGCTTAATCTAAGATGTGGAACTAATGTGTTCTATTCACCCCCGATTGACATAATGACACTGAAAAATAAGGGGTGGTAAAGAGTGTGCCAGACTTGTATATCTCTTTTGCTTTGATGTCCAATCTCATATAAAGGAAGATCAAAAGACATCCTTCAGAATTAAACAAAAATTCTAATAAAAATTGATTTTGAAGAATCAGTGAGCCAAGAGAGATAACAGCAGAATTTCTTGGCAGAAGACCCCCCCCGATGGCAGAGCAATAACAGTTAGCTTATGTCCATTAGTTTGCATTTGGACTTGAACTACCAGAATGAAAGATGTATTGTTCAGTAAAGAACAGTTAGCAGAGTTAAAAGGGCTACTGCGCATAAAATCAAATAACCCAATGCACACTTTGCTCATATTAGTGAGTGCATGCTGTGCACGCCAGAAACTCAATGAATGGAAAATCATGGGCAGCTTGTGCAAGTTTTCTTTTGCTATACAAACCTGGTATGTGACACTTCATGTCAGTAGGGCATATTTTCGAAGTTGATCCTCTCATGCTTTCCTCAGACAGGCAATAGCGAATCTCTGTTGGACTATAACTTTTACTTAAGTAAATCTTATAGAGCCATATGGTTTTATATTGCATGGATAACTAATAAGATTATATTGAATAAAACGTGTGGTATTTTCCTTGCTTTCTATATTAGATCCTCATAACTGATTCAAATACAGTGTTCTGATGTAATCTGTTCGAGCTAATAATATTACACGTTTATATAGTATTTTGGTGCAATAGGATATCATCTGAAAAAAAGTACAGTGCATCACTTGAGGTTATGGGATAACCTATTTTTAAAAGACTGTATAAAATAATGGGTAGGATTTACCTCTGTCGAAAAGTTGACATGAAGCTCTGTCAGACTTCCTGATGCCAACAAACGTTCCAAGAACAGCCTTAATTATATCATTTTAACATTTGGTTTTTACTCTGAGTTTGGGAGTGGAGTAGTATGGAGTAGATGGCTGGATCAAACTGAAACTGCTACAATATTTTGTAGATTGTGTTTGAATGGTAACAAAAATGAAGCTAGTTGGATTGAAAATTGGAAAAAGTAGCCGAAGATCTAATCTGCACTCAACAGCTCACACTCATCTTTACTCAACGCCCTTTCTCAGATTCAGTTAGGTCTTACATTGCTCTTCCCCAGATGGGATTTGATGACTATTTTAGACCCTATTTATAGAGAGATAGATATGTTAAATAGTGAATTAATCTATTGTTGTATTTACTGACCATTCCTCTAGATTTTTTTTGGGCAACATAAAGTGTACATTGGTTTCCTATAAATTAAGATACATATCATTGCAAATAATCTTTTCATGATTGGAATATTCAGTATTTGTAAATTCTAACTGTGCAGCTTCAAATGTTTTGAATATTATTGTAACATTTGAACAAATTGATGTATTCTGAATCTGAATTTGGATTGCAAAATTTCAAATTTGAATCCAAGTTCAATCTGAAGAAATATGTTAACATGCAAGGAAAGGATACGCTTCAGCTTCTTAAAAGGAGCAATGTTTTCTCATTTATGAGCTAATAGATCAACAACTAGCTCAAATAGACATATACCCCCTAGACAGTCAGTATGGACCGATTATGTTCATTCATTTATAGAAGCAAGTGCCACATTGTAGATACTTCTACCTCACATAGTGGAAAGATTTTGTAATAAATCATAAATTATAAGATGTAGAATAGAATAGAACATCTTGAATTCATTGATAGAAGAAACTAAAGCTTGGCCAATTGATCTCTGTATCCAAGTTCTACCTCTAGACACATAATCAAGACTGACACTTCAATGTAATATTGATGAAGTGCTACGTAGTCAGAGATGTATTCTTTTGAATGAGACAGTACACCTAAAATCCGTTTGCTTTTTCAGGTAAAACTCTGTTTGTGTGTTGCAAAATACTCCATGATATTACGTAGAGCAGGATAAGAGTTGCCCAAGCATTCGGGACAACATCTCATGTGGATTTTTGTTGTTTTTCTGTTGTGTTTGCATACTAGATGAATTAGCTGTGGAATTCTTTGAAATTTCTTCAGGATGTGAAGTAAGTTTCTCCTTGCTTCTTTCTATGTGTCAGTAACTTTATTTGTGTGGGGACGGAATGAGTGAATGGAATGATGTCCTTCATCTACAACTTCACCATTTTCACTTCTTTATCTGCAAGTTGTTTCTTCCTCCACAGCAATGCTCATAATTAAAGTTTTTGAGAAGATTTGTAGCTGGGGTTGTGATGAGGTTGTAGACTTGCTCACCGAGCTGGTGTGTTTGGTTGCAGACGTTTCATCACCCTGCTGGGTAACATCGTCAGTGCGCCTCCGGTGAAGCGTGGGTGCTCTGTCCCGCTTGTTATTTATGTGCCTCAGTTTGCTGGGGTGTTTGGCATTACTTCCGGTTCTGTTTTTCAGTGGTTTGTATATTGGGTCCAGTTCAATGTATTTGTAGAAGGGGTTCTGATTGGAATGCCAGGCCTCCAGGAATTCCCTTCAATGACCATATATTCAAACAAATTGATGGAACACCAATGGGTTCCCCCAATATCTGGGCTGATTGCAGAAGCGGTAATGCAAAGATTAGAATGAACAGCGCTCCCCACTATACAACACAAACTCTGGGTCCGCTATGTAGATGACACCCTCATGATTATCAAACGCACGAGACTAGAAGAAACCCATTGACATATAAACAACATCCTCACTGGAATAAAATTCACAAAAGAAGAAGAGAACAATAACCAACGGCCCTTCCTAGACATAATGGTAGAACGTAAGAACAATGGGGAACTCCGACTAGCGTATACAGAAAGACCACACCTATGGACCAGATACTTAATTACTGCAGCAACCACCCCAACACCCATAAACAGAGCTGCATCAGGACATTATTCAAATGGGCCACAACACACTGCAGCAACCCGGAATTGGGCAAAGCAGGACGGGAACACTTCTACGGTGGTTTTAAAAGGAACAGATACCCAAAAAGCACAATATCCATTACCTCTGCAACAGACCACAATAAGAAGGCACAAGAGATAACAAGGTGTGGAGCTGGATGAACACAGCAGGCCAAGCAGCATCATAGGAGCAGGAAAGCTTGACGTTTCAGGGCCTAGACCCTTCATCAGAAATGGGGGAGGGGAAGAGGGTTCTGAAATAAATAGGGAGAGAGGGGGAGGCGGATAGAGGATGGATAGAGGAGAGGATAGGTGGAGAGGAGACAGACAAGTCAAAAAGGCAGGGATGGAGCCAGGAAAGGTGAGTGTAGGTGGGGGGGTAGGGAGGAGATAGGTCAGTCCAGGGAGGATGGACAGGTCAAGGGGGCGGGATGAGGTTAGGAGGTAGGAGATGGGGGTGCGGCTTGAGGTGGGAGGAGGGGATAGGTGAGAGGAAGAACAGGTTAGGGAGGCGGGGACGAGTTGGGCTGGTTTTGCGATGTGGATGGGAGAGGGGAAATTTTGAAGCTTGTGAAATCCACATTGATACCATTTGGCTTCAGGGTTCCCAGGCTAAATATGAGTTGCTGTTCCCGCAGCCTTCAGGTGGTATCATTGTGGCACTGCAGGAGGCCCAGGATGGACATGTTGTCTGAGGAATGGGAGGGGGAGTTGAAATGGTTCGCGACTGGGAGGTGCAATTGTTTGTTGTGAACCAAGCGCAGGTGTTCTGCAAAGCGGTCCCCAAGCCTACGCTTGGTTTCCCCAATGTAGAGGAGGCCGCAACGGGTACAGTGGATGCAGTATACCACATTGGCAGATGTGCAGGTGAACATCTGCTTGATGTGGAAAGTCTTCTTGGGACCTGGGATGGGTGTGAGGGAGGAGGTGTGGGGGCAGGTGTAGCACTTCCTGTGGTTGCAGGGATTAGTGCCGGGTGTGGTGGGGCTGGAGGGGAGTGTGGAGCGGACAAGGGAGTCACAGAGAGAGTGGTCCCTCCGGAAAGCAGACAAGGGTAGGGAGGGAAAAATATCTCTGGTGGTGAGGTCGGATTGCAGATGGCGGAAGCGTGGGAGGATGATGCATTGGATCCAGAGGTTGGTGGGGTGGTACGTGAGGATGAGGGAGATTCTTTTTTGGTTGTTATTGCGGGGACGGGGTGTGAGGGATGAGTTGTGGGAAATGCGGGAGACACGGTCGAGGGTGTTCTCGACCACTGCAGGGGGGAAGTTGTGGTCCTTGAAGAATGAGGACATCTGAGATGTACGGGAGTGGAATGCTTCATCCTGGGAGCAGATGCGGCGGAGGCAAAGGAATTGGGAATAGGGGATGGCATTTTTACAGGAAGGTGGGTGGGAGGAGGTGTACCCAGACACACTCGTCACCCTACTGTACATCAGAGATGACTGCAAGACTACTCAGGTCCCTAGGTATCAGGGTAGCCCACAAACCAACAACCACCCTGTGACAGCTACTGACAAACGTAAAGGATCCCATACCTGCAACCAATAAAACTAACATGATATATAAAATCCAATGCAAGGCCTGTGAGAAACATTACATAGGCCAAACTGGAAGAAACCTGACAATAAGGATACACGAACACCAACTAGCCACCAAGAGACACAACCAATTCTCACTGGTCTCAATACACACGGACAAAGAAGGACATGAATTTGACTGGGACAACACATCCATAATTGCACAAGACAAACAGAGACATGCCAGTGAGATGTTATTGGGATAACATCCCATTGATTTCTATATTCTCTATTAATTAATGCTCTTTATCTGCTTACACAGAGGTATGCAGGCACTGCCTTAAAACTTCCTGCCCAACTAGAATTAGGTGTAAAACTTTGTAAATCCTTATCTTCCTCCACATAAGTAGAAAAGACACTGTCTTAAGCTTCCTGCCTGAATAGCATTAGGTATAAACTTTGTAAATCTTTAATTTCCTGCACAGGGGTATGTGGAAGCTGCCTCAAATAAGATTAGGTGGCAACGTTTGTAAAGGTGTGAGACTTCTGAAATCCTGTAAAGAATGTAACTTCTGTTTCTGCTAATGGGGCCAGGACATTGACCTTTGTTCAAGCCAGACACTTTGGTGGCTTGAAATTACATTCTGTCACTTCAGCAACTTGAAATCGTCTCCTGCCGTTAGCAGTCACTTTGTGAACGATCGATACTGTATCCTGCTTTCTTTATGTTTTTGATGTAGTAATTGTTTGTGTTATCATGTCATTGTCCAACGTAGTGATTGTTTCATGTAACATGCCATTGTGAGATGTAAAATTGCTTTATGTATTATGCACTCGATAAAGTATAAAAAGTGGAGACTGTCCGCTGCTCGGGGACAATCACTTACGAGACCCTGCACTCTGTGCCGGGTTGAGTACAGTGATCCTCCACAGCTTGTACTTGCTTTGTAATAAAGGATTTGTGTTTCTCTAAACAGGTCAGTGTCTTGTTATTGCATCAAGTCCGTGAGGGTCTCCGAAAACGAACCTAACACCAGGGAATTCCTGGAGGCCTGGCATTCCAACTGGAACTCCATCAACAAATACATTGAACTGGACCTGATATACAAACCACTGAAAAACAGAACTGGAAGTAATACCAACAAACCGAGGCATATAAATAACAAGCGGGACAGAACACCAACGCTCCACCAGAGTCGCAGTGACAATGTTACCGAGCAGGGTGACGAAACGTCTGCAACCAAGCACACATGCTTGGCGAGCAAGTCTACAACCTCGATACTTACAACTGTCCTCACATCAGCCACTTCACTGTTAAAACCCTTATGATGTCTGTTCCATCTTTGTTCTCAAATCCAGTCTCTCATTGCTGCCTCTCCACCCTTAACCTCGCAGGTAAATTTTACCTTCTCTAGCTTTCCTCACTGGTATTAGATTACAGTTGAAAAGAAGGTTGTATCTTAGTTACTGATACAAGTTCCTATGATATTTTCTATAACTGTAGTTATACTTTGTTTTGCTTGGACAATTATGTTCACCATTTTATTACAGATTAGGAGAAGCTGTGGAGAAAATATTGCAATTTTGAAAGTCTAATTCTTCCTAACTTGTCTGAAAAATGAACTTGACTATTTAATTCCATTACTCAAACTTAATTTTATTTATGTAGATGAAGCATTAGAGTCTTTTTTTCTGTGGCAATTACAGACACAGACACACAGTTAATGAAGTCTCTCAGACTTCAGAACAACAGAGGGTTTTCTTTGAGTTTGTGTTAACTTCAATAGCAACATACAGACTACTTTTCTAATCAAAAAAGGAGCAGGTTAATTTAATTGCTGTATGTTTATTTTAATTGCAACAATCATCGAGTTGTCTTTTGAACGTGATTATGCTCCTCAGATATCCTGATTGCAATATATGTTGGTGCACAGCTAACTTAAGTGACAGAGGAGGTATCAGATTAGCAGTGGTTCATTCGTTGACAGCACGCTGAATAAGAAGTGATATACTCTCCAGTGGCAGAGTGCACGAGGGACTTGAGGAAATAGAGTACAGATTGTTTTGATCAAGCCTACATGTGTCTAGGTTGCTAATCCAAAATTAATTAGAAGTGCATCGAATAAGATGCATTCCGGATTTGTAAATACTGGGGTGAGGATTGCAGTGATTATAGATATTAGAAGTGAATTAATTTAACTAATATTAATCTGTTGATTTGTCATTGCTTGTGTATCTTCAACATTTGGAGCAAAAATTGCATTCATAATTTATTTTCTGGGTGTAGTGATGAGCTCTTTCTCCATTAATGCTATCATTAAGCATTGCCATTTGATTACTGTGACTTTGTTGGAATGGAGTCTGTCAAACATAGTGACATCAGGGAGGTGGAGGACAAAACTTTGCTCACATTTATTATTTCTCTTTGTCTATGTAAAATGTGATTTAAAACAATGACCTGAATTAAAGAACAATGGGAATAGAGCATAGGCAGTGTAAGCAGAAGCGTTGCAAAGTGGGCAGGAATTCTCTGGCTTTCATACAGTTATGTGGGCGACTGCCACTCTCAGTCTAGGTTCAGGTTTCTGCTACACACCCATCGAATGGACGAGCTGTAAACACTACCGATACTGGCAATCATTTTGACCACCATCCTCTAATATTCATCTTCCCTCTGGCATAGTGTAACCTTGGGGGTAGGAATGCAAGACTGCATAAAGAAGACCCAAAGCAGGCATTAGAGGTTTTCACCAGAGTGGGCTTTAACTTTTGCCTGTGTTTGCTGTCAATTTAAAATATACATATATGAGCTTGCATTTTTACCAGTGTGCAGAAAACTTTTATCAATTCTTTGAACACTGAAGCAAGAGCCATAATTGTGCATTCTTTGATAACAACTGAAAAAGCTTCATTGGGAGCTCAAATGTTTGCCATAAGACTTTAGATTGTCTTCATTGAATCCCTGCAGTGCAGATAGAGGCCACTCCACCCATCGAGTCTGCACAGTCCCTCCAAACAGCATCCCACCCTATCCCATAACCCCACAGTAACCATGGCTAATCCACCGACCTGCACAACCCTGCACACTACAGGGCAGTTTAGCCTGACCAATCCATCTAACCTGTGCATCTTTGTGATGTTCGAGGAAACTCATGCAGGCACAGGGAGAACGTGCAAACTCCACAAAGACAGACACCCAAGGCTGGAATTGAACCCAGGTCCCTGCCATATGAGGCAGTAGTGCTAACCACTGTGCCCACATACCACTCATTCAGTAATGTTTCACATGTTTAAGAATGGCTGAGAGCTTCCTCTGACATATATTTCAAGCTCTAATCATGGCGTAGCCACAGAAGGTACAAGAGTTGAAGGAATGGACAGCCACTAGGTAGGGCAGGTGGGAGAGACAGATCAGGATTACCCCTAAATCAGTGACGCTTGCTGAAGCATTTTCAGTTTTGAATACAAGGAATAGAGGAATTAATAAGTCCCCCAGCACTAAGTGAGACCTGATCACGTGCAAGGAAAGAGTATAAATGCTGCAGTCGTAGGCGATTCAGTCATCATGGGCACTGACAGGTATTTCTGTACCTGCAATTGTGATTCCCAAATGGAAGTATTGCATCCCTGGCTCCAAGACAAAGTATATCACCAAGTACCTGTGATGAGAAGGGGAATAGCCTGAAGTCTTGATCCATTTTGGAACCTGTAACATAGATGATAAAAAGTGTTTAAGTCCTTCATGCAGTGGTTCAAGAGCTAGTTAAAAAGATTTTTTAAGAATTTCAAATGTCATAATCTCAGTTTCACTCCCAGTGCCTATGGTAGTGAATGTAGAAACAGCAAGGTAATATAGATGAACGCATTATGAGAAAAGTCATACAGGAAAGAGACGTTGTGAATGTTTCTGAGAGAAATGGCACATGTAAAGATGAATAGGTTCTACCTAAATATAACCAGGACCAAGTCGGGGGAAGGGTAGTTGGAGTCTGTGTGCAAGCCAGAAAAGGCTATCACTGCTGCCTCACAGCGCCAGGGTCCCGGGTTCAATTCCAGCCACAGGCGACTGTCTGCTTGGAATTTGCACCTTGTCTGCATGGGTTTCCTTCAGGTGCTCCAGTTTCATCCCACAATCCAAAGATGTGCAAGTTAGGAGCATTGGCCATGCTAAATTTCCCATAGTGTTGAGGGATGTGCAGGTTTGGTGGATTTGCCATGGTAAATACAGAGTCACAGGGATAGGGTCAGGGAGGATGTGTCTGGGTGGGATGCTCTTCAGAGGATCATTGTGGACTCGATGGGCTAAATGGCCTGTCTGCATACTGTCGGGTTTGTATGATTCTAGGGGTAGAGAGTAACAGAAAAGAATTGAAGGGGTATAAAACTAGAATAAAACTAGAAATGTTCCAAAAAAAATGACTGGGAGAAGTGAGGAATATATGAAATGTGATGAAGGAGGTATTAAATTCTGTGAAGGTCACAATCTGGAGTGTAACTAGTAAAGTTGGTGAGCTGCACACATAAATTGCTATATGGGATTATAATATGGTTATATTAGTAGAGACATGGCTAGTTTCCAATTTCAGGAAGCATTGAAAATGAAAAGAGGAAGAGACATGACGGTACTTATTATGGTGATCTAAATAAAAAAGGATTTACCAAATAGTTCTAGGACTAAATCTACTTAGCTTGATCTAGGGAACAGAATGGAACAGTTACATTATTAAGAGATTTTTATAGAGCTCCTATACATGAGAAGGGATAAATTAATACGGTTCTTGGCAAATATCAAAGGTATGTAAGAAAAATAGGGCAGTAGTATTTAGAGAATTTTATTATTCTAATGTAAACTGAGGTCATTGTAGAGTGAGATGTGGAGAAATAGAAAAATTTCTGTCCCCAAGAGCACACTCTCAAACAATATGTCCAGACACTGGGAAGGCACATGGTGGCTCAGTGATTAGCACGGCTGCCTCACAGCGCCAGAGACCTAGGATCAATTCCACCCTCTGGCAACTGCTTACATGGAGTTTTCACATTCTCCCTGTGTCTGCATGGGTTTGCTCTGGTTTCCTCTCACAGTCCAAAGCTGTGCGGGCTTGATGGATTGGCCATGCTAAATTGCCTGTACTGTTCAGAGATGTGTAGCTTAGGTGGGTAATAAGGGGATGGGTCTGGGTGGGATGCTCAGAGGGTCGGTTTGGACTTGTTGGGCCGAAGGGCCAGTTTCCACACTGTAGGGGTTCTATTGTAGCTACTTTTGGGAAATATAGTATTATAGTAGGAGACCAAGAGAGAATGGTAAAAAGGGGAAGAATCATGGCAGATTTACCTTGGCATGGAGAAATGTGAAGTGATGGCCTCTGGCGGCAAGAGTAGAACAGAATATTAACCTATTACAAATGATACAATTTTGATAAGTGTAAGTGAGCACAAATCATGAAAAATGGCAGAGCAATGTGATTGAGTAGATATTAAAAAAGCATTTAAACTAGTAGAGCTTATAAATAGGGGAATAAAGTGCAAAAACTGAGATTGTACTAATTATTTATAATTACCAGTTAGATCTCAATGAGTATTTTCTGGGAAATTCTTTCAGAAAATGATTTTGAAGGAAGGAAGCAGAGTTTTAACATAATGTAACTAGACATGACAGACTTCAGTTATAAGGAGAAGTTGGAAATTGATGACAGTGTTCCTAGTTATAAAGAATTTAGGAGATGAATTAGTATAGATTTTCAAGATGGTACCATGTTGCACTAGAGTAAGTAAAGGAAAAAAATCTTCCCTCTTGTGGGAGAGTAAATAATTCGAGGTCATAGATTCAAAATCATCTACAAATTGAGATTAGGTGACTTTTTTAACTTAAAGATTTCCCAGGGTCGTGAAATGCTCTAACTGAAAGATGACGAAGCTGCTTCAGTAACTATTTAAAAGGAGTTTGGCTAACTAATTGAGGATGAGGGGCTTAGTGCTACTGAGAAAGGGGGAGGATAAGAGTAAAGAAGTCTTACTGCAATAGTACAAGATGGCGGAGCCCCATGGGCAGTTTTAGTCCCCTTATTTAAGAAAAGGTATAATTTAATTGAAGGCAGTTCACAGAAGGTTCTCTAGGATGATTCTGGTATGGAAGGATTGTCTTATGGGCAAAGGTTGAACAGGTTGGATGTCTGCCATCTGGAGTTTAGAAGAATGAGAGGTGATCTCATCTAAACATATAGGATTCTTAACGGACTTGTAGGGTAAATGTTGAGAGTACCTTTCCCCTCATAGGAAAGTCTAGAACCAGAAGGCATAGTTTTAGAATAAAGAGGCACCAATTTAAGACAGAGATGACGTGGAATTTCTTCTCCCAATGGGTTTTGAGTCTTTGGAACTCCTTGCCACACAGAATGTGTAAACTTCACGCAGGCAATCAACCAAGGCTGGAATTGAACGCAAGTCCCTGGTGCTGTGAGACAGCAGTGCTTACAACTGAGGCACCATGACGCCTATGGTAAATTTCTCGGATTCTAACTTTTTAATCTGTCAAAGTTTGTTTTAATGGATTTGGCACTCTTTAAATCAAGGGATACTGAGATCGGGAGTAGGTGTTAGCCTCAGACACTGCAAGATGAGATGTAGGGAGACCAAATGCATTGGAAAGCTGAAAGTCTAAACCTCAGAACAGGAGCCCTTGGTGAACAAGTATAACATTTTTACATTTTCCACACCAGAGAGGTCACTTATTTCTGAATTAGTGTCATTTTGACCTGCCTGTTCCATTAGCAATTGAATTGAGACTGTTGAACTCATTTCATACAGGAGTTCATACATCTGGTCGTTGGAGGAGAATTTCATTCCATCGACCTGGCTAATACAGAAATATTACAAATTACCATGTTCCCATTTTATTAAATGTATTTTGCCTCTGTTCTGCCCTGTTCCATGCTTATTGGATTGTTCTATTAATTATTTCTTCAACAGAATCTTAAATGTATTCCTTTGATTTATCCACTCCATCCTGGCATCATTCTAAACATTTTTTGCATGGAATGAGGTGATCAACTCATGTTAGCAATAGCAGTTGAGAGTTCACAGTTCAAATTCACAATTGTAATTTTATTACTTATTGACCGTAGGTAGCCAAGGAATTAATTAAAATTTTTAGCAATTTAAAAGTTTGATTTATTAATTCCTACAAATCTGGCAAATATTCAGGTCTTACCTGTGACAACCCTTGCCTGTAAGCTTGCCAAACGTATGGCTCACATACCACTTCTCTTATAATTTACCGTAGCTCCATATAGTACACAAGGTGTCCCCAATTTATAAATGTCTAACTTACCAGTGCTTGTACTTACGAATGCAATCCTATACAGGGGTGTAATTTTAAAGATCTGTCATACTAATGCTTCCTATACTTATGAATAGCTACTTTATATTATCCTGCATTGAGTTTTGACTTGCTTCCAAATTGACTTGTGAACTCATTCCAGAGTGGAACCCATTCACAAACCAGAGACTGCCAGCAGTGTCCATGTCTACCTTTATTTATTGCTCTCGAGTAAAGGGAATGCAGTGGAACGACTTGCATTGTGAATCCAGGGCCAGAGGACATGAGCAGTAAATTAAGAAGCTCGAGCAGTACGTGAAAATAAGGATTTTTCTCTATATAATAGGAAATAGAAGGAGGAGTAGTCTGTTCAGCCCATCAAGCTTGACCTGCCATCCTTAAAAGTCAGAGCTGATCATTTACATCTCTGCCATTTTCCCATATACCTTGAAATCATCATTTTCCAGAAATCTGTTGATTTTTATCTTGAATATGCTCAAAGATTGGATAGCCACAGCTCTCTTGGGCAGAGAATTCTCCACTGAGCTAAAAAAAACAGCCCTCATCTCAGTATTAAAATGAACTAGTCCTCATTCTGAGGCTGTGTCTCCCAGTTCTAACCTCACTAGCCAGGGCAAACATCCTGTCCACCTATGAGGAATACATCCCCAAAATCAAAGCTTAATGAGTATCTTCTTGGGAATGGTTTTGAAGATCATATTAGTGAATAGTGTTAAAAGGAAAATTCTGTACTGCGTACACAAGAATACATTTATGTGTTTACGGTGTCATGGAAAATTAATTGTGATGGATGATACAATGTTAAGGACTTTATACTAGATAAACATTGTGTTGCTTTGTGTGATTTACTTTAGATGTCAGCGAGAAAATGTTTTTAATTTTTCTCTCTGTGGGCTATATCAGTTAAGTGCATAAGGGAATGAGCTTTAACTGTTTGATGGTGGAAACAAGCTTGGTGGAGTGAATTGCCTTTTTATCATTTATACATTTCCACCACTTTCCTTCATTGTCATCTGTTCCTTAATGCTAGAGACAACATTAAGTGAACTAGTCAAACTCATTCTTAGTCTCACTATATCATTCTGATAACAATCACAGCCTACAGTGTAAGAGTCTAGTTAATAACAGGCATGGCACACAACAATCCCTTTATATTCTGTTTGCTGTGCATGACCAGCTTGTTCCATTGCACAGTTCCATTCAGGAGGACTTGCGGCCGTGTCTGAAGGAATGCTGCTTGTACAGACGTTTCTCTGTGCAGCACTTTCCTCATCACAGTGTAGCTGTACATCTGCATGGCCTACAGCAGTACTTCCTAAATCTTTCGTCACTGTGACACCATTTTGAGGCTTGAAAATTGTCAGAACCCCTGACTGGGAGCTATGAGTAGGACTCTAGTGGTTGGAAGGCAGTGTCACTAAACCTGGGTAACAGTTTCTGCTTCTTTGCAGATGTTTCTTAGCTCTTGAGAATGACTGCTATGTGCTTCTGGGCAGTTCCTGACTTGAGTGAAGTCAGGTCCAGTTGGCCTTTAAATATGGTGCCACAACCTTTGACCCCAGAAGGTGTCACCGGTGACGAGAACTTGGTTGAGTCACTGTTGCAACATCTTGCATGCAGACATAATGAGGTGAAAAGCATGTAATTGCACAAAATAATTTGCCCCAGGCATTGGCAGATACAATGTGATCTAAAAGATTTGTTTAACTTAAAAGTGGAAAATTTTAGGAACAGTTGCCACAAATTGAATATTTGCACGTTTTGGGAAACAAGCAATTTGTGCCCTGGCTGACATGACATTTGCATTTTCATAACAAATGACCCAGATGGATGGTACTACTTGGGGTGCATTTTTTTAAAGGAAACCATTACTTACCTTTTGAAGACGACTAATGGCAAGTATTGTGTTAACCGGATAGAGTTTAGTGGCATGTGAAGACGGTAAAGATGACAAATTTGGTAAAGCCTGAAAATGTGTTGTTGTGTTTTTAAGAAAAAGATTCTTTTTAAATAATAACAATTGATTTGTCAAAGTATATTTTGTATTTTCATTGGGGAATTATACAATGCTGCTGAACTCTGCAGTGAATCACAAGATCCCAGCTCCATTATTGTCAGGAACTTGTAGTTGGAGAAGGAGGAACAGCAGGGAATATAGTGAATGCACTTTAAACTATAGAAAGCAAACTGCAAGCTCTGCTCGTGTACTTGAACTGTATAAATTGTATCTCTAAGAGAGAGACAATATAAAAATAAGATAAGAGAAACAAAATGCGATCTTTTGCACTTCTGGAAATCCCAAACAGCAAGAACTGCTTGAAACATTTCATTAGTTTGATAGCACCTATTGGAGAGATCATTCATCATCGTCATCATCAGCGGTCCTTCACGGACAAGGATGACTCTTGTCCACTCTCAGAGAGAGGCCATACTTAGCTGTACAGGCCGATGCGGCTACTGCAGGCATTGTTACACTTGGGGCAGCTGGGGGTCACAGGAAGGGGTGAATAGGGCATTGGTGTGGTGGTACACTTCTTTTACTGTTTCTGTCTGACTTCCATTTTCTCCCAACGGCAAGTCTCGAGGTGCTCAATGGCTTCCCAGATGCTCCTCCTCCACTTTGGACAGTCTTGGGGCCCATGATTCCCAGCTTTCTGTGGGAATGTCACACTTCTCCAATGAGGCCTTGACGGTATCACTGAAGCGTTTCCTTTGTCCACCTGGGGCTTGCCTGCCATTTCGGAGCTGGGAGCAGAGCATCTATTTGGGGAGCCTCGTGTTGGTCATGTGGCTGACGTATCCAGTTTACTTCAGTCAATCAAGGATGGTCAGTGCCTCGATGGAGGGTATTTTGACCTGGTTGAGGATGCCGGTGTTAGTGCATCTTTCTGCCCAGTGGATGCCCAGAATCTTGCGCAGGCAGTGTTGGTGGTACACTGCCTTGAGGTGCCAGCTGTAAAGAGTCCACGTCTCAGAGCCAGAAAGGAGCGTGGGAACCACCATAGCTCTGTAAACCATGAACTTGGTGTTGGATCTGATGTTGTTGTCTTCAAACGCCCTTTTCCTCAGGTGGCTGAAGTCTGCACTAACATACTGGAGACAATGCTGGATCCCTTCATCAGAGCTGCTTTGGCTGACAGGACACTCCTGAGGGTATTGGAAGCGGTCAATATTCTCTAAGGCCTCCCTATGGGGCTTGATTATTGGGGCTTCGCTCCATAATGATGAGCCACGTTGGTGGAGGACCTCCCCTGGAGAGAATGGAGTAAGGTGTTCACTATATGTTTACTCTAAGGATGGATAGAAGTTTGCATGTAAGGACCATGGCATGGGGCTGTCAGATCACATGCAGCTGGGACCTGAGTCTGTGGGTTCCTGAGATGTTCTGTCTTACTATCTCTTGTTTATACATATTTTTAATCAAGCCTTTCAGTGTGCACTCAGCAGAGTGTAGATCACATCTTACTATATGGACAAGAGTTGTTTGAACTATTTATCAGAGTTCTGATTGAAGGACCACACCTGGAACATCAGTTCATTTCTTCCCACGGATGCTGCCTAATGTGTTGAGCCTATCCTGCATTTTCTGCTTTAGTGAAAACAAGGCAAGCTGACAGATGAGGATTCAGTATTCATTTGCCTCCCATCTTTTAGTACATTGGTCTTATCGTGTTGTTGCTGGTGACAGCCCTGATCTTTGTGGCAGTATTGTAAGACAAATGAGATGCCTCATGTGAACCCACTTGAAGAGATCATTTATTGCAGTGGGTCCAGGGCAGCACATGTCAGATCTGTAATATAAATTCTGTCTTCAGCTGTATATTTCTTTCTGTAGACTGTGTACAGTACAGCAAGACCAGATAGAGAAATTATGGGCCCTGCTGCATGTCCCATTGCTAGACCCTTCATCCCCACCTGCTTTTTAGGCTACATCTTCTGGTGAGTACTTTTGCATTACATTTTGGATTCAATAGAGTAGTGGAGCACAGAGGTGGCATTTGGTCTGCACCAGCTCTCAAACAGAGAAATTCAATCAGTCGTACCATTGCAACCAGTGAACCCTCACCGTGGCACAATCTTTTTCTGTTTGTTTGCCCCTAAATATTTATCTAATTTTATTTTGAATACTAATTTAAATCTGGATCCACCACAGTATCCGAAAGGGAGTGCATCCCAAATTCTAACCATTCTTTGTGTAAAATTCTAACCATTCTTTATGTGTTGCCTTTTTTTGCCAATTTATGTGAAGTGGGATCTGGGCTATCTGGTTATCAATCCCTCAGACACTGGAACTGAAAGAGCTGTAATCCAGGAACAAAAACAGAAGTTGCTGGAAAAGCTCAGCAGGTCTGGCAGCATCTGTGAAGAGAGTTAACGTTTGGGTCTGTGAAACCCACCATCACAGAAACAGTTAAGTAGATAGTATAAATGCAGTTAGGACGATATTGGACAAGGATTTGAGGGAGCAGGGGATAGATGGTAACTTGGAATTAGCTTTAGACCATGATGAATCGTAAACATCTGTCAATTGGAGGTTATATAGCTTTAGGTGCACGACTTCAAATAATTCATAGAATAGTTCAAGGAAGCAGGTCTTTGTGAACTACCAAAGCTGGCATTAGGATTAAACACATGCAGATGGCATAATTCTGCATTACATTTTAACGAAGTTAACCGAGCACCTCCAAAAATAGTTATAATAATAGATTAACATTCGGAAAAATGGGAGAAGCCTTGAGTGGAGCATAAATGCTGATGTTGATTCGTGGAACCAAATAAACTGTTCCTGTGCTGCATGTGCTTGTAATCCTGTGCAGACATAATTTCCTGAGTCCTGGACTGTATGTAACATTGGGAGAGAAAACCCAGAGAAAATAAAATTTCAAATGATAGGCCATGCATGGGGTTGCACATATGTTATTGTCTAAATATATGTCTATGCATGCAATAAAATGATGTAATATTATAAATGGGTCTCCACTAGTCAGAGAAACTGAATACTGATATTGAAAATAATGGACATTTGATATTGCACCATTGCAAGATCCAGGTTTTTCTTGGAAAACAACAACAATTAAAAATCAAAACTTATTAAAAAAAGAATATGTACAATGATAAATTCCAGTTTAGAACTTTGTAGCAGCATTGCACAGTGCCATCCATAGCTTGGTGAGTAGCACTCTCACAGTTTGAGTCAAATAATTTTGGATTCAAGAATCAATCCAAGAATTAAATCACAAAATCTAGTCTGACACTCCAGTACAATACTGAGGGCGTGCTGTAGTATCAGAAGTGCTGGCTTTCAGGTAAGGCTTTAAGTCAAAATCTGTCTACCTTTCAAGATGGACAAAAATGATCTATCTCAAACAAAAGTAGGAAATATGTATTTGGTGTCCCACCCAATATTTATCCCTCTACAAACATCATAAAAACAGATTTTTAGATCATTATTGCATTGGTGTTTGTGGAAGTACACATTTAAATTTTCCACGTTTTCCCCCCTTACATTACGACAATGTCTACATATCAAAACGAAGATTTCATTGATTGTAAAGTAACTTGGGATGTCCTGAGGTCACGAACGGAACTTGCTTTATAAAAGCAAGTTCTTTATTTACTTCACATTTAAAGGGTGTATACTACATGCGCTATGTTTAATGCAATAATATACTAATACAGGGCAGCAATAACCACATGTTTGGACTTCTTTCAGATTGCTTCGATTTTCATTATGGCAAATTGAGCAGAGGTAGATGGATGAGGTTCAATATTGTATCTGACCCAATATCTGGCTCTAGCTAAACACAGAAGCTGATGGAACCCAATAAACTGAATTTAACTTCTACATTTATTTTCTGAAAACCTATTTGCAGGTAATAAACAACTCCAAATCTTTCAGAGAGATTTACAGTCTTATTTAAAAAAAAGCGAAGCCCTTCAGGCCCTTATTACACAGTAAAGCTTCATTCACAAAGCTCCTTTAAAAGCACAAATTATTTGTGCAGCTGTGGGATGGTATTAAGAAAAAAACAGCTGTACAGGATTTAATACTTACTCAGTAATAGTATTTGTTTATATTTTAAAATCTGGTACTCATTTTGCAAATCTTATACAAGCACACAAAGATCATAGTGAATGGAAAATTCCCTTCAAACTGAAGCAATGTAGAGCTTTATTGAGACTGAAGATGAAGCATGTTGCTGGATATGTGCAGAGACTGTGCTTTTCATCTACAGCTTAAATGGATTCAAAGTAAAAAGATGCTGCATTTTCTCACATCCAAAACCTTCAAGACACTCTTTGCAATTTACAATGTCATGCGCATAAACCTATCTCATTTTCGTATGTGGTGCACATGCAGTTTCTTATTGATTTTCAAATTTCCTTCTCTTAGAGGAGTTGACTGTCTTATTGGGGTGCATGGTTGCCAGCTGGGCAGTAGCCACTATTCATGTATTAGTGTTCACTTTACAGTGAGTATCAGTAGGCTAGCTCAGACCATAAAAAACACCACCTTACCCAACATCCGCAACTCTGATATCTATAATACAGCTGAGAGGAAGTATATTCAGCCTCTGGCAATACTACTGATTAGCTAGCCAATGAATATGACCAGAACCACAATCAATATTCACTTCTTCCCATTAAATAGACTCCTCACTTGATGTCACAGGGGACAGCTCGGGGAAGAGTAGCTCAATGTCTGTGAGACGTTTTCTTGAAAGTGTCAGAAAAGACTTGAATTTAAACTGGCATCTTCTTGTCTGGACAAATGTACACTAATAATTGAACATGATTTATTGCAGGGCACCTCATTCATCTTTTTTAAAGAGCTTGTAACATTTTAACAATGCTAACAGTGATATAATAACTTCTAAATATAAACTTTCAACAATCTTAAGTAGTCTAATCCTACTTAAAAGTGTTGTTTTCCTACTTTAATGTTCCTATAATGAAGTGCTACTGGGTCTAGGATAATTTACCATAAGAAATAATAACACTTTAAGTACAGCAAATTGGCACCCAGCCCATGGAGCTGTCCTGAACTGACAGCAAAGCGCCTGAGTTAAAGACTTGAGTCTCCTCGTCAATGCACTGTCATGTGTGAAGTCTGGCCAATATGGACACTAATAAAGGGGGGATTATTAGCCCCAAATACTGGTGAGTTTTAGTCAAATGGGAAGTACTATAATGAAGTTTCTCAAACAACAACAAACCTGATCCATTTCCAGGGAATATAGAAACAGGCAACCATGCTTTCCATTTATAGCTTAATTGAATTCAAAGAAGAAAGATACGAGGTCACTCATTTAAACATTTTAATAAGTGCACCACTTCATAATCTCTTTGCTGCTCTTGTTTTAATGGTAACTAACTGAGCAATGTTAATGTTCTCCATTAGGCTGTTTTCCCTCAGTCATCTCTCCTTCAGTGGGCATTATTGTTTAATACTACAAGGTAACAATGATAAGAATTCCAGTGGACCTAGGAGCAGTACTGGACATCTATAGTTTTAAGAATGACTTACGCTGATAGTTGGAACTTGCAGCAGTTGAACAATCAAAGACCTTGCAGACAAAACTTTGGAAAGATCAACGAAGGAGAAACAGCACTTAATGACAAAGCATTTTACATCAATCTTGGTAAGAGAAGCACAGAAGCAAATGTGAGTTAGATGTTAGTCCCATTTGACAGTTACAGATTCCATTGGCAAGTCCCGATTAAAGGTTCCGCTAGGAAGTGTAAAGACATTGGAGCTCTGTAACTAAAGTCATAAATGACTGTTGGACCAGGGAAGAACATTGCATTAAAGGCATAGAAGAAGCTAAATGGGCTAGAAGTTGAGAAAAAGACTGCTTATAGCCCGCTACGTACTTTGGCACCATAGCGTGTGGAGGTTACTAGGTATGGCTGCATTAAGGAAAACAAGGGCCATCAAAGTAATCGAAATAGAGGTTGTAGCACCTGTAATATCACAAATTAATAATTAAAGCAACAATGGGGCAATTTAAAAGCCTAAAACAGACAGAATATAACAGAAAAACATATAATGGGACTATGGATGCTGTGATAACATTCTTGAAAGATGTAGACTTAGCAGAAGATTTCAGCATTCAGGGATATCCATGGATTGGTTCATTAGTGATCTTTATAAATTAGTAGAAAACTATGATGATGGAATATTAAAATCAGAATTCATAAGATGTAGAATTATCATTGGAATTACTGATGAGTGTTTGTCATATTTAGCACGGGCCAAATAACATTTGACTTTGGACAAAGCTGGTTATTTCATACTGGAAGCAGGGAGAAGGAAGAATCACAGCCAGCCATCTATTGCCTTCCACACCCATCCAAGTGTGGAGGACGGCGTTCCCTCTAATTCAGCTCCCAGCTGTGTGGGCCTCCAAGGCCCAGGTGTGGCAGCAACTGCCAGAGCCAGAAGTTAATGCCATGGTTGGTGTGCCAATGCTGATCACTGATGATGAACCCGGGAGCAGTTTAGAGAGAGAATTGGTAGAATGTTCCAGTTATATGTTCAAAGAGGCGCTGGTTAGGTGTATTGGCCATGGGAAGTGCAGGGTTACAGGGAAAGGTCACGGGGATGGGTATGAGTGGGATGCTCTCCGCAGGATTGTTGTGGACACTTTGGGCTGAATGGCCTGCTTCCACACTGTAGGATTCTATGATTCTATGATATGGAATTGCGTAGGTGGGGGTTCAATGTCACTCATGTCCCATTTGATCCCTCTTCTGGGGTTTCTCTCTGCTCTGATGCACGGTTGTCATTTTTGAATTGGATCTATGGTACTCAGGGAGTTTCTATTTTGAGACACCTGCGTAATTATCGATATGCTTCAACAGTGGGGCTGCCATTGCTCCAGACCTGCTGGTTCTCTGAGAGTGCCCCTTGGAGCAGCTCGAGTATCAGGCTGCCTTTGGGAGATCATGCTGCTCATCTCTTTGAGAGTAGGTGTGGAGTCTGGAAGCCCAGAGGAAAATGAGGCTAGTATTTTCTAGTAATATTGAGGCTACTCTTGAAATATAACCCATCACAGCTGCATCATTCTTTTCCCTGCAGCCTCCATGAGGTTGTAAATATTTTAAAACATGGCTGTTCTTGGTTTGTGTTTACCTTGGCTTTCTTGTTTTTCACAAAGGCTGTAAATAGTCGACCATGTTGAAAACCCATCTTGGTTTTCACACACACATTTCTCAAGATGCTAATACATTTCATTTGAGTGAAGCGATTATATCACTGTCCAACTCTATTGATTGTCATAAGTGTAAATCTCATTATTGGTTGGCAGCTTTCATACAGAGCACCAAGGATAAAGCTCAAATCCAATCAGGATCATCCTTTACACCTTGAAATCTGTTTACTGTGAGGCCAATATCCTGATTGACAGTACATTTATTGGCACTGTTTGAAGCTAATTGAATACATTGGATTTACCTAAAGTTAAATGAATACTTTCTCCTTAGTATAGTCACAGTAGAGTTGGATCGGTAATACTCGGACACAGCAGCTCATTCACTTTATTGTCCACTTGCCGGTTAAATTGAAATTTTGATGCATGGAAACATTCCCTGCAGCAACTTTGGAATAGTAGATTAAATCCTGTTAAAATAGATTGCCAAGCATTTAAAAATTAAGCAAAGTGTGGTGCTGTTGTTTGGGGGAGGGGAAGTGATGAACTGCATCACTAATGGTAATACAGCTAAGTGATAGCAATTCGTTGTTTTTAGATAGTTACATTTTGGCGTAGGTGGGATTTACAAATCATTTAAAGGATCCTTCATCCCCTGTGCTGGTTCAGGCAAACCTTTTGACGGTGTTATTCTATTTCCTATCTGAAGAACTTTATACCTAGCTGAATGATATTGTCGACTTAGTACTGGTTTGTGGGAAGTTCTGAGCTATGGATTCATGGGGCTGAATTTTCAAGGATTGGGGTATAGGTCAGCCTGGAAGTGGATGAATGGGAAGTCCAGGACAGGTCATCGGTTATCATCATTCTGAGGATCTTGATGCTCTTCACTCTCTCAACTTCAGCTCTGTTGATGTAGATGGGGGCATGTTCTCCTCCTTTCTTTCTGAAGTCGATGATCAGTTCTTTAGGATGAATGGGAAGGGTAGGGAGGTCCCCTAAGTCAGGAGCATACACCCACCAAGCTATCCGAATGTCACATTCCCCCCCTCCACAGTATTATGCTGGAGCTGACAATGGAAATAGTTACCAAAACCAGTCATACTGGGTAACTAGTTAAACCGCTCTGGGGCTTGGCACAGCATTCTCCTGATTTCAGCTGGATTTTGTGTCCAAGGCTCAACCACCTTCAGTTGCTTCAGCAGTGATCTTACCTCAAACACAAGGTCAGAAATGGGGGTGTTCGCTGATGATTGCAGAATGATTGATTGATATTATTGTCACGTGTACTGAAATACACTGAAAAACTTTGTTTATGAGTGGTCCAGGCAGATCACAGCAAGCAAAGAATGTACAGATCATAAAGACTTGGAGGCATGCTGGTTACATTATTTGATGCTAGAGTCCATTCAACAGTCTGATAACAGATGGAAAAAAGCTGTTCCTGAACTTGTTTGTGCGTGTTTTCGGCTTCTGTATCTTTCTGCCCAATGGAAAAGGTTGTAGGAGGTCATTACGAGGGTGCGATGGGTCTTTGATGATGTTAGCTGCCTTTCTGCAACAGCGAACCGTGTAAATAGACTCTATGGATGGAAGGTTGGCTTCCATGATGGTCTGGGCTGTGCACACTGCCTTCTGTAGTTTCTTACAGTCCTAGGCAGAGCAGTTGCCATAGCAGGCCATTATGCACCACACAGTTTGCTTTCACTGGTGCATCTGTAGAAGACTGTGAGGGATCTTACAGAAATGCCAAATTTCATGAGCCACCTGAGGAAGAAGAGGCGTTGTTGTGCCTTCTTGACCGTCGCATTTACACAGGAAGTCCAGGACAGATTGTCAGCTATCGTCACTCCTAGGAATTGATGCTCTTCACTCTCTCAACCACAGTTCTGTTGATGTAGCTGAGGACGTGCTCTCTTCTTTTCTTTCTAAAGTTGACGATTAGTTCTTTAGTTTTGCTAACGTTGAGAGACAGATTGTGTTCATTGCACCACATCACCAAGCCCTCTATCTCCCTTCTGTATTTTGACTCTTCGTTGTTAGATATCTGTCCCACTACTGTGGTATCATTAATGAACTTGTAGAAGGCTTTCATTCGGAATTTGGAAACACAATCGTAGGTGTACAGGGAGTACAATAGGGGGCTGAGGACGTATCCTTGGGGGCTCCAGTGTTGAGTGTTATTGTGGAGGAGGTGCAGTTACCTATCCTCACGGATTGCGGCCTATGGGTCAGAAAGCTGAGGATCCAGTTGCAGAGGGTGGAGCTGAGACCAAGGTCACACAGTTTTGAGATCAGTCTGTAGGGAATGATGGTGTTGAAGGCGGAGCTGTAGTCAACGAGTAGGAGTCTGACGTAGGTGTCTTTGTTGTCCGGATGTTCCAGGGAAGAGTGCAGGACTAGGGATATGGCATTTGCTGTAGACCTGTTATGTCGGTAGGGAAACTTTAGGGATTGAGTGCAGGTTGGGAGACTGGAGTTGATGTGGGCCATGACCAGCCTCTCGAAATACTTCATGATTATTGAAGTCAGAGCTATGGGGTGGTAGTCATTAAGGTATGTTTTATGTGCTTTCTTAGGTACTGGATGATGGTGGTCTTCTTGAAGCATGTGGGGACTTCGGCTTGTAGAAGGAAGAGGTTGAAGATGTCAGTGAATACCTCCGCCAGTTGGTGAGCACAGGATCTGAGTGGTTGGCTGTGTAGGCCCATCACCTTCCTTGGGTTGACTCCCAGGAAGTCTGATCTGACTTCTGAAGCGGTGACAGAGGGAACAGGTGTGTCTGGGGCTGTCAGGGCAGGCATAGCCACGCTGATGGTATGCTGCTCAAGCCGAGAATAGAAATCATTGAGCATGTCAGGGAGGGGTGTGTCATTTTCCCCTATCTTATACTGTTCCTGTAATTAAGGCCTTGCCATAGACTGTGGGAGTTGAGGCTTTGCCATTGACAGTGGAAGTCTTTGGCAAGTTATGTCAGTGTTCAACATCATTTGTGACTCCTCACATACTGAAGCAGTCTATGTCTAAATACAGCAAGACCCAAACAACATCTAGGATTGGGCTGACAAGCGGCATGTAAAATTTGCAACTTGCAAGTGCCAGGCAGTGGTTATCTCCAACAGGAGAGAATCTAACCATCACTCTTGACATTCAATGTCAGTATCATCGCTGAAGCCCCACCTGTCAATATCCTTGGGTTACCATTCACCACAAACTGAACTGGGCTAGCTGTGTAAATACTATGGCTACAAGAAAAGGTCAGAGTCTGGGATTCCTGCAGTGATTATCTCACTTCCTGATTCCCCGAAGCTTGATTAACATTCCATCAATAATAAGTCACTCCTTCCATTATCAACATTCAGTGGCAGCAGTGGCTCCTTAGCTAACATCTTCCAAACCCATGACCTCTTTCACCTAGAACAATAACAGCAGCAAATATATGTGTACAGGCGTACCTGCAAGATCTTCTACAAGCCACTCACAAATCAGGCTTGGAAATATATTGCCATTCCTTCAGTGTCATTGGGTCAACCTCCTGGAACTTCCTTCCTAACACTACTTTAGGGCTGCCTCCACTGAATTAACAGCAGTGATTCAAGAAGGCAGCTCAGGCCATTATTAGATAGACAATAAGTACGGGCCCAGCCAGCGACACTCACATTCCATGTATGAATAAAATCATTTTTCTAGCTGGCATACATGATAACCATGATGTCAGGAGTCCTTCTGTGAAATGATGGCAGCCTCTCAGTGGCAGGCTGTCAGGCTAGTTAGGCATTGGAGCCAGACAGCCCATTCAATGTGATAGGCAATGCTCCAGAAATCAGCTGGAACCTTGGCAGTGCCCATTATCATGAGATTTTCCTTCTCCATTGACTGGCTTTAACCTTTTCGGTACATCAAATATCCCTCACCTGTGGCCACATGACAGGAATACATTTATCCCCACTCCTCCCTGCTTACATCAGCAACAGTCATCTGACAGTGGGCCTGCCAAACCTCCAGGTGTGGATCCAGGAGTCACAGTTTAAGGACACGGGAAAAGCTATTTTGGACTGAGATGAGGAGAAGTTTCTTCACCAAGAGAGTTCTGGGCCTATGGATGTCTCTATCGTAGAAAGCAGCCGATGTCTAATCATTGACTAATTTCAAAAAGGAGTTAAATATTGTTCTTAGGATTAAAGTGATCAAAGGTTATGAGGAGGAAGCAGGAACAGGGTACTGAGTGGAATGATCAGCCATGATCACACTGAACAGGATCGAAGGGCTGAATGGCCTACTCCTGTTCCAAGGCATTATGTTTCCAGCCCTGGGCGTATTCCTATTGGTGCTCCTCAGAAAGTTGCCTGCTGTCATTAATTCTACAGTCCTCTGGAAGTTGCCACTTAACTGTTTGTTTCCTCCAAGACTGCCCTCTGGGCAATTACATTTAAAACTTCTCAATGTGATTGCGGCATTAGGATCTGAAAAAGAAAATTCAGTCCAGATCATGAGAGCATGGAGCTTGGTCCAAAGGCAGCTCACTTCAGGCCTCTTGATAGCAGGGAAGAAGACATCAGCATTATCTTTTTCTGAATTTTTTTCTGAAGAAGGGTCTAGGCCCGAAACGTCAGCCTTCCTGCTCCTCTGATGCTGCTTGGCCTGTTGTGTTCATCCAGCTCTACACCTTGTTAACTCAGATTCTCCAGCATCAGCAGTTCCTACTATCTCATCTGCCTTATCATTCTGGATTAAATCTGAACCTATGTCCCAAACTGGGACGAACAGAACAGCACTAAGTCATTAACATGTATACTTTCTTTGTCTCGCTTATCATTTTTGTTTTGTACTTTAAAATGTTTTCCAACAACCCAAGTCCAATATAAAAGGCAACTTGTATGGGAAAGCATGGGAAAGGTATATCATGGAAATTACAATGTGTGTGATAAAGTGTGTCTCAGGAATGATAGGAAATAAAGATCTTGCATTTATATAGTGTCCTTCACTGCTTCATCGTATCTGAAAGAGGTTCTTAGGCACTCAAATAACTTTGAAAAGCAGTTAATGTTGTAATGTAGAAAATGTAGCAGGCAATTTGTATGTGTAAGGTACAATGAAGTAAATGAGTAGAAAATCTGTTTTATTCATGTTGTTTAAAGACCAGGAATTCACTGGGATACCAGTTCTGAAGAAGGCTCCTGAACTGAAAGGTCAACTTTCCTGCTACTCTAATGCTGCCTGACCTGTTGTGTTCCTCCAGTTCCACAATGTTGTCTCATCTGAAGGACAACTGTTCTGACTTTTCACCCAAGAGTACAACTTCTGCATCTGCTCTCAGATCTCTGCAGTGGAGCTTGACCCTGACCAATAGCCTATTTATGTACTGACAACAGCACAGGATGCCCCCTGAAAACACTTTTTTTCCCCTTTCTGACTGGTTAAAAAAAATCAAATTCTGATCACTATTCTCTATAACACTGAAGCATCCACAGAAGCAATACAGTATGTAACTTACATTAAACTTTGTTTTAAGACAAACATAGTTTTTTCAGGATTCTGGGACCTTTATAACTCATTAATCCTCTAAGAATAGAACAGAAGAATATGGAGTTCTGTTTCACCAGTGGCAATCTGAAATGAAAGTTGATTTGAATGACCTGAAAACCCATAGCTACAGTTTGTGCTGTTTGGATGGCGTGTCTCAAATCTTCTGATCAGTATCAATTTGCCTGTTTCAATTCCAATTAGGCAAAAGTAGAATACACTTACCTTGCTCTAATCTTTCTTGTCAAACTTCCAATGTAGGGTCCTGCAGAACACCTTCAGAACATGATACTCAGAAATATTAACAAAGTGTATCTGTACAGAAGCTGCTGTAAATCCTGGTAAAAGCCTCAAAGCTTCTCAGTGTGTTAATGAATGAGTGTACAAGTGGATGAGTGATTGAATGGGTGAATGTAAACAGGATGTTGACATTTATGACAAGGCGAATGGAATATAAAAGTGAGCAAGTTCTACTGCAGCTGTACAGGGCTTTGGTGAAACTACACCTGGGCTATTGTGTGTGATTTTGCTTTCCTTATTTGAAGTATTGCTTTAGAAACATCTCTGAGAAGGTTCAGTCAGCTCATTCTTGAGATAAAGGGCTTAACATATGAAGAAGCATAGATCAGTTTAGGCCTATATCCATTGGAATTTAGAAGATGGGAGGCGACCTTATTAGAACACATAAGATCCCGAAAGGACTTGATAAGGTAGATACCAGGAAGGTTTTTCCTTTTGTAGTGGTGGCTAGAATTAGAGAATTTGATTAAGCACAATATGTCTCTGTAAGAGAGAGGTGAGGAAAAGTAGTGTCATTAGCCTGGAATTCTTTACTTCACTATTACAGCAGTAATCATTCAAGTTAATGATTCAGAACCTACTGAAGTCTCTGACTCTACATTACAGTCAGAGACATTCACACAGGATCCTGGGAACTGCCCACTGGTAGTTTAAACTTCCCGGGCAATAATCACAGGAACAATATGTCAGCATTTCTGATGCTTATTGCTGGTTGAATATCCCATCTCCAACAATCCAGGGACCAGAAGATCTGAGCCAACAAGTCAGTGCAGCTTGTGATGCCTCAGGACAAAATAATATTTTTCTAAGTATAGCTTAGAGCCATCTGCGAGACCCTACAGGGAGAACAACATTGTATAACCTTCTGGCAAATGAAGCATGAACTGTCAAATAAATCCCACCATCTGCTCAATTGCCAGATTAATTGTTCTGAAAAGGTTTTTATGTTGACCCATCATTCTGCGTAGATTTCTTGACACTTGTGGGTAAGCGTCCATAAAATGAACCACACATTTCCCAAATAAGGATCTATAACTCGATTAATAGGACAGAATTTAACTGGCCACTCCACCAGGGCACCATTCACCTTCCTCTACACAACTGAGTTTGAAAGTTTGTGATGGCAAGGCTTGCGGACAGCCTTCCTTTCCTGAGATTAATTGAGTCTCTTAAGTGGATAGGTAATGCCCTGTCTCATCCCACAGTGGTGGATAAGGAAATCACAGAGTGTTTGGGCCATGGTGTCTTGCTCAAAAGTACACAATGCCTAATTGTGGGACTTTGCATCCTCCAAAGTACATTCCCCTCTTTCTCTCAAACCTCTCTCCCTGCTGGCCAGTGAACTTCTGCCAGTGACAACTGTTTCTGCTAATTCTCTGCTGCATACAATACCTGCAACAAACACCATTCCCAATGGTGCCACTGAGCATTGGCAAGCTTCCAGCAGAAAGTTCCACCTTAAACCATCCTGCCCCCAGAAGGTCCAACACTGTTGAGCAAACTATCTAATGGGCTCTTAATTCCACTGGGCCTTTCCCAAAAGAGACGATGCAGTGATCCTAGCAGTTCTCCAGCTGAAAGGCCCATTGCTAACATTAATTTCCACATACAGAATTTGAAGGGCGTACCACAAATGAAGGCACATATGCATACATGCTTATACAGACACATATACACACACACAAAGGCACTTACTGAAACACACACGCATGCAGAGTCACAGATTAATGTGACGATTGAAGATGTTCACTTGAGTAATCAATTTGAAGTGAAGAAAAGGGGATATTACAGATTCTTTTGTGATGTGGAACAGTATGGATCCAATTTGTCATGAGTTAATAGACAACAAAGTTTCAACAGTCTGTTTTAAAGGGCAAATTACTCTTATCTTCAGTAGAACTGTTGACAGAGATCTAAGCTGTAATCATGGTACAACTGTTGTGATTATTGGAGGTCAGGCAACTTAGCTTAGGCTCAAATGTCTTGAGCTGCTTTATCAATACCCTTCCCAGCATCATAAGGTCAGAAGTTGGAATGCTTACTGATGATTGCACAATGTTGAGTACCAGTAATGACTCCTCAGATTGTGAAGTATGAACAGAAAGACTGCACAACATTTAGGCTTGGGTTGATAACTTATGAATAATGGAGTGGATTTTACATTGACCAGACAGCCGTTTTTCTAGATTAGATGGAGTTGCACAAGGGAAACCTGTGGAATTCCCATTGTAACACATCCTGAAGGAATTGCCTGAAACTTGAAGTTTCCTGTGGGCAAGTACTGTACATCTGGAACCTTACAGCTGTCTCCATCTAAATCAGAGAATTTGCAGGTTCCAATGAAATTAAGCAAAAGTGTTATCCAGGAAAAGTTGAGCTAACTCCTGAGTAACTAGTAAATAGCATAATATTTATCTGACACACACCCAACTACTCCTCCCCCAGATCAATTACACCCCTCAAAGACCCCAGTAACCAACTCTTTCCCCTGCTCTGCCTTTCACTTACCATATCCCTTCCGTCCCCGACCTGCTAGATCCTAAACAGCCTCATCCTGTCGGACTGGACAGGAATGGCCCCAGTGTCACTGGATCTGAACTAATTTAAATTCCTCCTCTAACCCCTGCTAGAGCTGACCACCTGACTCAATCACCCTGTCACTGGACCCGAACAATTCAGACCAGATTTTCACCCTCACGGTTTCCCCATCAGAACACCCTGTCTCACCCACCTCACCTTCACTTAAATATAGCATCAATTACCTTGCCACCTTGCTCCTGGCATCTTAGCCACTTGGCACACCACCCCCATCCATCCTGATATCCCCTCTATCTAGCCCTCTACCTTCATCCCCTACCCATCCAACATCCTACCTTTGACAACCTGCTGCTCTTCAGTTGGCACTCGTCACAGCTACTACCCTACTGACCTGGCACCATATGCCCATTACCTATCTGACACTCTTCCCTCCCAGCACACTAACATCATACTAACTTTATGAACTTACCAGTTGACCAGCAGCTGCCAAAGAATTTGTCCAAACTTTTACAATCTGGCAAACAAGGATCTATAACTTGATTGATAGGAATGCTGAGGAGCAAGGTGGACATCATTTAGGTGTAATGCCAGGGTTCAGGGGTTGGGGGCGGGAAGCTGGAGGTGAAGTTCAACGTGATGGGTCTCCGCATGTAGAATGGGTGGAAATGGGCCATTGGGGTAGTGCGAGGTAAAAGAGGATGTGGAGGCTTTTGGTGTGTACCTGGCAACAACACAGGCATGGTACTGATGGTGCCATTAGCCTGTGTTCCCTGTCATTACTTCTGTTCTCTAGTTATGCAAAGTGCTTCTAGAAAATAGCCGGAACAATACTTCATTGATTTGCTGTTACAATGCCATAACATCCAGCAAATGTGAATCCTGCACTTTCGTTCATCAAACTGACTCTGATTCTGCCCACCTTCAGCATTGTTTTACGGAAAAAAAATACCCAGGGTGGGCACAATCAGAGTCACTTTGATGAATGAAAACACAGGGTTCATGTCTACTGGGCATTATGACATTGTAACAGCAAATCGATGAAGCAGCAGCTGTTTGCAAACACTAGCTACATTTAATTTGCAAATATTTAATCACCCATTTGCCATGCATGCACAGTAAAGATGCTTAGGGCTCAGAGTTGGTCAAAGCGATTAGCAACATGCCATTGGTGCTTGGAAATTGAATGTGAGCATTTTAATTTTGTTGACGTTAGCAGCAATGATGTTACAAAAAGCCAATGCTGGCCGAAGGGGAGCCATGCAACTTCCAAGGGTTTTGTGTGAGCTATACAACTTCACCTCATCATCTGTCTTCTAAGTGTAACAATATTCAATACTGGAAGCAGTGAGAAGTTCAGCGTTTGTTATATATGTGAGCAATAGGGTATCAGTGACCTGCAGGTACTCCCTTCTCATAACATTGTTGCTGCTCAGACAGTCTGAAGATGGATGGATGGTGGAGATGTGCCCTCATTATTCAAGCCTAGCATGTCTCACTGTGTGGGTGAAGTGTGCTCAGCCCCATCTGCAGGTTATATCATCACTGACTATTCTGAGGTCTAAGAACCCTTCTTCACTCCTTCTGTACCCAATGTAGGTCTTTTCCACTAAGAGTCTTCTGCCCTTCCACTGATGAGATATTGGTCACTGTGGCTGCCTTCCTGACAAGATGAAAGCAGATGCAGGAGGAATATGGTCAACATCAAGACAATCAACAATGACAGGCGGCTTTAGAGTGTGAGGAGCAACCAGCATAGGATGAGGTCACTGCCACATGACCCGACAGGAAGCAGAATGTTTTGGTCCCAATTCCATTCCCTGGGGATAAGCGAGGTGCAGTGTTGACGGAAGCTCCATATTTCCCAGGTCACTGTGCTGCATGGCCCTAGATTTCAGCTCCACAGAGCCAGCATGTAGTTAAAGCCAATTGGGCATCAGAAAGTAGCTCTTTAAGGACTACTGGCATGGCTGCTTAAGGCTTGACACAAATGGGCAGATGGGAAATATTGATAATATCGACAGGCACCAAATGTAAGTTGCACATCAGGCACTGGAGATCCAGACCCTATTTTTGAAATATTTCCTTTCTCTTATACTTGAAATAAAGATGGAAATAAGATATAATTTTACCCCACCATTAATGAGAAAATCTACATTAAATGTTGTCTTGTAAAAGCAAAATAATGTAGATGATGGAAATGTGGAACAATAACCACAGTTATTGGAAGCATTCAGTGGTCTGGAAGTATCAGTGAAGATAGAACCTGAGTGAAATAACTGCACAGAGGCTGGAATCCCGTCACCAAATCACCCTTCATTTACATGTGCACAGTACACTGACTGTGGCCAGCCAGCTCGGAGTCAGTCTCTGATTGGCCCAGGTTAACAACCCCAATCAAGGATCTCATAGTCAATAAATTCCAATCACTGATTCCAATCACTACACTGAGTTAACGTTTCATATTTGGGAGCTTTCATCAGATTTGAAATGGCTCATTCTGTTTCAATCTTCTCAGATACTGCCAGACCTGTTGTGTTTCCAGCACTGTCTTTTAAGATTAATAGTGCCTTGACATGGAGTATGGTTACTTTTTGTTGAGGAATCAGGAATATACCTAGGGATAAACAACATAGTAGATGAGAAAGGATAATTGCCCTTGTCCGGATGTGAAGAATAATAATTGAAGGATATAGTTACGGTTTTCATTTGAAACATTCAAGATTTATTCTGAAGATTCAAGCTCAAACCTTGCATTTGAACACAATACAAACTCAAATCGTCCCAGCAACTGGTTTGTTTAAATACCTTCAAAGTTAGCAGGGAGAGCATTTGTGATTACAGACTGCCTCATCTCAGCAAAGATTTTTTTTTAATGATAAACTAAAATAATAGGTACCTCAGTAAGTAGCCTAGTTCCATTGAGCAAATGGCACAGTACTTGAAAAAAAAGGAGAAATTTGAAGGTAACACCGAAGGTTTTGCTTAGGAGCTGTGGAGTTTTGCAAGTTTACAATATTCACTCCGTCTCCAGCGAAATTACTCCTGTCAGCTCCTTATACAATGGAGTTGACTTTTGATATGGAAAATACCAAGGTTCAGACTGTATCACTCTCTTTCTAGGCATGACAGATGGTGGCAGAGATATAAAGAAATAGTGGCAATGAAACAGACTACATATTACGGTTTATAAATAGCAATATGAATTTGAGACTCATTATAACTTTGGATCTGTCACTGGGTAGCGCAGCTGCCATTCAATCCTGTATGGCATTGATATGGCAAAAAAAGCTGCTGTCACTCACTGTTGAGTCTAACTGTCCATCATGCCAGGCTCTATCTGTTAGATACACTTCTGATACATTTTGATAAAGTACTGTGTCAGTCAAACTGAAAAACGGTGGGATCCCATTTAAAGTTATTTCTAAAACATTCATCGACCGGTAGAGAGACAAATTCAAATGTCTTGAGCAGTGAAGTCAGTAGAATCTCTCTTTGAAATGTGTCCTTTCACCATGAAAATGAGAAATAAAATTCTTTTCAAAAGTTTGCTAAATTGTTTTGGGGTTTCGGAGAAATATGAAAGTCCTCAATTTACTCAGTCTGGCTTTTTAACAAACAATTCCAATTGTATAGTTAGCAGATTTCATTCCAATTGCATCGTTATTATTGGGATTAAGCAAAAACTGTGTAAACCTGGCTAGATTGACAATCCCTTTTCTTAATCCCGCTCTTCCCCTGTTTTAGATCACGCCTTCTCAGTTAGAATTTGTTGATATTTAATGTCTGCCCCCAAATCCTGATGATAGAACATTTCTACAGAATTGCCTTGATAATGAAAGTGAATATATTATATGTGCAAAACACTTCAGAACAATTGAAAGGAACTTGGTGTCATTCTTCAACGGGGTGTGAGTGTCAATAGTAAAGCTAACATTTGTCGCACATCTCTAAATGCACTTGAGCTGACTAGCTCTCCAGGCTATTTCAGAAGGTTAAATAAAAGTCAACCACATTTCTGTGGTTCTGAAATCACATATCGACCAAAATGGATTAGAATGGCAGATTTTCTCCCCTAAAGGACTTTTGTGAACTAGATTTCTTTTTATTACAATCAACAATGGTTACATGGTTACTATTATATTCACTATTTTTTAATTCATATTTTATTGAATCCAACTTTCACCATTCATCATGGTGGGATTCAAAGTCATGTCCCCAGAGAATTAGCTTTGAACTTTGATTTACTGGTTCATATTCTAAAAATGAAAGGCTTTCTTTGTTTTGCTTTTATGTTGATGTTTTTGGATGAGTATTAATACAAAGCTCACCTTACACCTAAGAACGAGTTGAACATCTGACTTAGAAATACACTAATAACACAGAAAACACTTGCTTTTTACATTTTTACATATAGTATTGGCATGATCACTGAGGTTTGTTCTGCTTACCCCCCAAAAAGAAGCAAGTTCTAGTACTATAGAGCAGATAAGATGTAGAACAACAGACAAACGCCCACTAAAGCATTAGTCTCGGCTTCTATTTCCCACATTGAACATCCTTTTGGCAATTCCAAGTGAGGTTGTGAATCCATTGCTGATGCAATTATGAAAAACTTTGCACTGCAGGTCACTACATATATGGCTCAGACTATCTAAAGCTTATGTTATGTTGGACCTTTAGAGCTAATAAGGGACAATTTTATCTCATTGCGTGAATTACATTCAGAGTGAGTTTCTGGGGGCAAACAGATAACATCCTAGCTAACTGCAACATCTAATTCTCAAACTATGATTTTGAAAATAATTATTTCTTTCTTCTTTAGGAAATAATGTTTGCAGTATGTACTGTTTAAAAGAAAATGGTGTTGAATTAATATGGTGAACGTAGTCATGGGAATTTGCTTCTTTGCAAAATCAAATTACTGGTCTAATAATTGCAGTAACGTAGCACCAGCTTTTCCTGAATGAAGTTAGTTTTGCTAGAAGAGATTCTCAACATGGCTTTTCTGGATAAAATAGTGACTTACCAGACATTTACAGTTTGTTTTTATGACTTCTTGGCTCAAAGGCATTATACAGAATTGAACAGAATTGAATGCAGGTTTTGGCTTGCTGGCTGACTTTCCAATAGCAGCTGTGATTAGTAATAGCCACTGGAATCTTGGCCAGAAAGTGAGACCATATGGATTAACCACATTGTAAGTATCACACATGAGATCACAACCACTGCATTTTATGCATATTTTCTCTGATGTATATATATGTATGTATATATGTACATATATACATACAGACACACACATACACATATGTACATATGTAAATAATTATTTCATCTTTTAAATAGCTGAAATGTTCAGTGATCTGCATTTTAAGTATATCTGGCAAGCACTGCGACAAAGACAAAACAGAAAATGCTGTAAAATCCCAGCAGGTCTGGCAGCATCTGTGGAGAGAAATCAGAGTTAACACTTTAGGTCCAGTGACCTTTCTTCAGAACTCAAAATTATCTGTGACACAGAAGATACTGCTGTTCCTGCTTGTAGTCGGTCCTGCCTGGAGATTTTGTGACTTGGCATGTTATGACCACCTATCCTCTGTTATCCTAATGTATGCACTGTAGCTCATCTGAAGCCACTTTGTGACATTTGTCTTTTAATTGTACCTGGGCTGATGCCTCTTGTTGAGGCTTTCCACTTTGCCTTGTAGAAAAGATCTCTGTAGCTTTACAGCTCTGCTCAACTAGCATTTTCTTTTCTGCAAGTCACTTTGCTGAGTTATTTTCCCTCTTGCAATTTCCAGGTTGTCTTCATCGCTCTTAAAGTCCGTTTATAGAATTTTAAACATTTGTCTTGCATCACATTTTCTTTCTCAGATCCTTATCTATTTTCCAGCTTCCTTAAACATTCAGTAAAGTAGACAGGTTGCAACATCTTATGAATTTTCTTCCTTGTTACAAGCTTGACTTTTTTTGTTGTTAACATGTCCTTCAACTTCACAAATTCTGCTAATCTCTAATTTTATATCACATCTACCAACTTCTGTTATAATTTGTCCTAAACAGGTAAACTTATCTACTTGTTCCCACATGACACAGTCCACTTCAATCTTCTTTCAAGTTTCTTCTAACGTATTCCATCTAACTAACATTGTTTTTGTCCTTTTGTTGTTCATACTCAATCCATATTCTAAACATTTAATTTTTACTTGATCTACAATATCTTGTATGGCCTCTTCTGCTTCTGCTAGTAGTGTTGTGTCATCAGTGTAGAACAAGTTTATGTTCCTGCTTCCAGCTTTTGCCCCTGGAAGTACATCTGATTCTCTATATAAGACACTCCACAAGCTTTGTTGCACTTCTTTCTTCACTTCCTACCTGATTTTTTGGTGCTTTATTTAGTTTTTATATTTGTGTGATATTTTACATGGCAGGCTCTCAATAAATCTCATTTTTTTTTACTGTCAGTGTTACATTTCAAAAACATGTCTGTAACCTTTTGAAATGAACAAAACCAAATGCTCTGTTATAGTTTAAGAAGCATATATAAATGTTCTTGTATATTTCTAGATATTTATTGAAGATTATTCTGAAATAAAAATATTCTGCTCTTGTTCTCATTGAAGGTCTAAAGTCAAACTGTTTCAGCAAAATCTTCTTCAAATGTGTTATTATTTTTTATCTATTATGATTTTCAAGTCACTTTTATAAGATAACTCATTAAGCTTCCAGTTCTAAAGTAATCACGTATCAATGCTTTAAACTTCCTTATGTAACTTAATGAATAATGAGTTTTTCAATGAAGTCACTGGAATGTATCCTTTCGTCTATATTTGATCACAAATTTCTGTTATCACCTCCAGTTCTGTTTCTTTAAGGGCTTTTAGATGTCCGTTGTTAGATCATTGAAGCCAAAGCTTTTCCTGTCCTCATGAAGTTCAAAGCATTCTTTATCTCTGATATCATTATGTAGGGTCCATCATTTGCCTCTATATCTTGAGAATTTCTTTGATTTGGAACATTATACAATTCCCTACTATATTCTGTTCATATTTTTGCATTCCTCCCACGTAATATTTTCCATCTTTGTCTTTTATGTTCCTGATATCTGTTGTGGATTCTATCTGTCAAAATTGGACCTTCTAGTGTGTAACTCTCATTTGTGATTTCTTTCCAGCCCCAATACATCACAACACATCTAATTCCATCATTTCTCCTCAGCCTGCCTGCATACGTCCTTTATTTCCTTTCCAATTTCATCATAAGCATCTGTGTTTCTTTTCTTTCACTTTCCATCATCATTGTTAGTATCTCATCTGCCATCCACTGTCTCTTTGCTTTCCACTTTTGTTGTTTTTTTTTTCCTTTGTAGTGGTTGCATACTCTCTTTCGTTGTCTTTTTTTTCATTTGCTTTCTATTTCTTGCTCTGAGAATTACGTTTCTTTGGATTCCTCAATCCTGGAGCGCTTATTTTTGTTTTTGTACATTTGGAAGGAATGGCTCTCTGATGTTCTTATTTTCAACATGTCAAAGTTGAAGTGGTCACGCAGCTTTTTCTCATTCTGTAATTTTCGTTTCAACTTCAATTTTGACACAAGAAAGCAATGATCTGAATTTATATCGATGCTGGATGCATATGAATGTTCTTTATACCATTTCTAAAATGTTGTTTCACCATCTATTTGATTTCCATGCACATAACCTGGACTTTTTCAAGTGTATGTGCATCTTTAAGATTGCTTAAAGAAAGTGCTTGGCACTATCATATCCCTCTTGTGACAAACTAGTATCAGTCTCTCTCCTCTTTCATCATCCTGACATGAAAACAGAAAATGCTGGAGAAAACATAACAGGCTAGGCATTGTTGGTGTAAGAGAGAGAAACAGAGTTAACGTTTCAGATCTGTGACCTTTCATAAATTGAATGCATTTCTGATATTCCTTCATTAATTTGAACATTTAAATCATCCCTTGTGATTACCATCAGTTGATTTAACTTGATCATATCACGTCAGGATGTTATGATAAAAATGTCTTTATTTCCTGATCACTATGATCTTGTGTCAGGGCATAAACATTTATGACAACCAAATCAAAAGGCACTCCTTCAATCTTAATCATGATCACTCTTTCTCAGATTGGCCAGGAACATCAATCAGATTTCTTTTATCATGTGTTTCTTAGGATTCTTATTCCATTGCTATGTTCCTCACTGCCTGGGAAGTACAGAATATCATTTTCTACAAGATTTTACCATTTTACAAGTCAGCAGTAGTATCTCTTCATTACTTGTATGGATTATTAAGTAATCCTGCCTTTATATAATTCTCATATTCCATGTTCTCCTACTCCCAAAAAGTCACCTCTTGCAAATGTAAGATGGTTAGAATCTGGAGAGATAGAAAAGAAGATTTATGTGCAGAAGGAACATTCAGAATAAATAAAGCAGGAAGACAATACCAATTTACAATTGTCTCTTCAGAGTCAGCAATGTCTGCGTAAAATCAATCACTATCATTTTGATTGGATGCCTTTGATTGATAGCAACCAATAGCTGTCATGGTGCTAAGTGTTTTCAATGATTAAACAATCAGCTCCTAATGTTTACCTTGATACAATTCCAATTCCTCCTCAATAAATGGACAAATCCTATATATCAGAATATAAATCTAACTGTTTAATTGTTACAATATGGTGGTGTAGTTCCCATCCTGAAAATGTAATGTTAAACATAACACTGGATTTTACTTTGAATTATTTTTTAAACTCTTATGATGACAGTTGGAAAATGGACTGCAGAAAGCATATTAAAAAAATCAAATTGGTAAAAGCCAGGTGACCTATCTTCTCAATGACTGTACGTTTAATTTATTTTACCATGAATGTGAACATATGAAAAGATGGACAAAAGAAGACATTGGCAAATCAACTCTGATCCAAGAAATCACTACGCACGAATGCATAATAGCATGTCCTTGTGCTTTAACCTTTGTGAGAAGCAAGAATCTTCAAGAAAACATCTAAGCCACTTCAAACAAAATCTCACAATCTCTTTTTTAAAACTGATAGGTGATCAAAAGGTTTGTCAGGAGATTACATGGCCATGAGATACATTCCCCAGGAGATCACAGTGACCACGAGATACATACCCAGAAGATCACCATGGTCATGAGTTACATACTCAGAGATATCATTTTGATCATGAAGAACATAACACACACACAAAAAAAGAAAAGCAGGAGTAGATCAGAGAGCGCATTGAGTCTGCTCTGCTACTTAACATGATCGTGGATGGTCTTGGGTTTCAACTCACCTGCTAGCACTCCCATGTCCCTTTATTTCCTGACAGACCAAACATCACTTTATTTTAGCTTTAAATGTATTCAATAATGGCAAACTGACAACAATCTGAGGTGCATAATTTCAAATATTAGAAACCCTTTGAGTGAAGAGACTTATCTTCAACTCAGGCCTAAGTGATCCGTGCCTCATCTTGTAACTTGTGCCTTCAGTTTCTTGATTCCTCGGCCAGTGAAAACAACCTTTCTGAAGAAGGGTCTAGGCCCGAAATGTCAAGCTTTCCTGCTCCTATGATGCTGCTTGGCTTTCTGTACCTCCCTGACTCTTCATAATTTTTGAGTCTTTCAATGAGATCAGCTCACATTTTTCAAAATTCCAAAGAACATAGACACAGTTTAATCAGTTTCTCATTACAGAGCAACCCTCTCATCCTAGACACCAATGTAATGAATCTTGTCCATAATGTCCCTAGGCCATGTATACCTTTCCTTAAATGTGGAGACCAAAACTGCAAATGATATGAGATATATGTTCTCATTAGATTGTGTATAATGGCAGTAAAACGTCTTTATTCTTGTACTCCAATAATCTTTTGATGAAGGCCAGCAGTCCAAAAGGGAAGACTCGTAAATTTTGGAAAAGGCACAGACTGATCCAATTCATTTTGTATACTTTAAAATGAAGTTCCTGTGGGATCAGTATGTTCGTTTCCAAATATTACAATTTTAATTTTTTTCTTTTAGGAAGCTATTTGCTTCTTTAATCATTTTTGATAAGACCATAAGACTACAAGGAATAGGGACAGGGGTAGGCTGTTCGGCCCCTCAAGCCTGCTCCACCATTCAATAGGATCATAGTTGATCTGACTCATTCCATAAGTCTACTTTCCTGCCCTTTCCCCTAACCCTTGAATTCATAACTGAACAAGAATCTTTCTATCTCAATCTTAAATATACACAAGGACTCTGCCCTACAGGTCTCTGTGGCAGGGAATTCCAATCCTTTGAGAGAAGAAATTCCTCCTTATCTTAATCTTCAAAAAACACCATTTTATTATGAGACTATCCCTTCTGGTCCTAGACTCTCCCATGAGGGAAAACATTCTCTCAGCATTGACTCTGTCAAGCCCCTTAAGAATCCTGTGTGTCTTAATGAGATCACCTGTCATTCTTCTAAACTCCAATGAATAAAGTCCCAATCTATTTATCCTTTGCTGATGAAAAAATCCCTCCATACCGGAGAGATAACTTTGTATTCCTTATACAAGTATACCCAAATCTCTCTGAATGTTGGCATTTTTTTCACATCTTTTAAAATTTATTATCCTTTTGTATTCTTACAGCCAGTTAATAATCTCACACTGTCCCATACTATAGTCCATCTGCCACTTTGTAGTATGCCTATATCTTTTTGTATCCTCCTCACAGCTTGCATTTCTATCTAGCCTTGAATTATCTTCAAACTTAGATGCATTACTCTACCTCTTCGTCTAAGTCATGTATATAGATTGTAAATAGCGGTGACCCCAGAACTGATCTATGAGGCAATCCACTAGTCAGCCTGCCAATGCCCCATTTATTCCTACTCTCATGTACCAGTCCGTTAAACAATCCCTTTTCCATATTAGTACATCACCTCCTAACTCTGTGAGTCCTTACTTTAATGTAGTAGCCTTTTGTGTCACATGTTATCAGGTGCCTTTCGTAAGTTCAAGTATAGTATGTCTACAGTTCCTCTTTGTCTGCCATTCTTGTTACATCTCAAAAACGAGTAAATTCATCAAGCATTTTTTCTTTTATATAACCATGTTGACTTGTTAATCGGACTATAACTGATATAAAAAATCACATCTCAGTCCAAACCTGTGGAAATCATACGCTCCTCCTGGTTCCACAGCTGTGGCTAGCCACTTTCCATCCTTGAAAATTGTTTCTATTGCACTCATTAATTCTCCTAATGCCTGGAGTTACCACTTAGCTGGATGAATTTGCTTCCCAAACTGGGGTCATAAATCACCCGTATTATCCTCAAGAAATGGATGGTGGTAATGTCACTGTGTGTGTGTGTAAGTTTTTATAAATGTATCAAAGTTTTAATTCTATTGATTGTTACAAAAGCTCTACAAAAGTTACTGAATCTCCCTATGGTAAGAAACCTGCTGTCTTTAGGGAAGATCAGACCATTTAGTTATTGTTCAGCTGGCATCCCTTTAGTTGGATTGGTGTGCACAATTTGTAGCCTAGTTTATCTGTCCATGGTTCATAATTTTACAGTTAAACTTCATAATGTTAATTAACATTACTGGAATTTAGTCTGCATACCTACGACTATTTAAATGATGCTTGTGTGTGAGCTATTTCAATATCAAATTTTGAACACTT
Organism: Ginglymostoma cirratum; assembly: GCA_024137785.1. NCBI lineage: Eukaryota > Metazoa > Chordata > Chondrichthyes > Orectolobiformes > Ginglymostomatidae > Ginglymostoma > Ginglymostoma cirratum. The sequence continues at coordinate 8,712,915 of JAHRHZ010000061.1, read as the reverse complement.
CTTTTGACTTAAATTAGTTCAAGTATATCCCTCATCATAATTTACAAAGTTAATTCTCAGGATTATGTTTTATAGTACCCTTTGAACTCTCTGTAATTTCTATTCAAAGCTTAGATTCTGTTAATATTTTACATACGTCGTCTCTGACAATTTTACATATTTAATCAACTTACCCTCAAATGAATACTGATACTTGTCTAAGCTTCTTCAGAACAATTTCACACAGACTGAATATTCAAAGACAATAAATATACCCAAATTATTTCCCTTTCCACTGTTGCTAATGGACAGTCATTCATTCTGTAATCCCAAGTTGTGCAGGATATCTCATCTTTAACTATCTGCCATTCCTGAGTACTTCTGCTAATTGGTACAAATCCCTTTGGATGTACTCAATCATTTGGCCACATGGTTTGGTGTGGTCAGCTTTTTTTAAAATTACACAATGTGTTCTGTTTCCTATCATTTACAATTAGTGTTGATTATAGGGGACTCAGAAAGTGTTCCCATAAAACTTCACTAACCATTGCCTTGTGCAAAGCCATGTTCATTCATCTGAGTTCTTAACTCTCTATTACAGACTAGTTTTTAAACCACAAACTATTTTACCATTAGTTCCACACTGTTTTTTGAGGTTCCTGAAAATTGACATGTCTTGGACAATGTGCCAGTTATACCCATCGCACAGAGAGAGATGGCAAGAACTGCGGATGCTGGAGTCAGAGTCAATACGTATGGAGCTGGAGGAACACAACAGGCCAGACAGATCAGAGGACAGGAAAGTCAACGTTTTTGATTCGACCCGAAACGTTGTCTTTCCTGCTCCTCTGACGCTTCCTGACCTGTTGTGTTCCTCCAGCTCCACACTGTATTGACAAATACCCCTCACACAGACTGGGTCTATAGCGGGCAACAAATCTGCTATACCAATTTTCTGCTGCCATCAATGAGTTTCAATATTCATTAGCCATTTAGCTATAAATCAAAAACCTTCCAGGTGGATACCTGGGACAACTGAACAACAATTTTACTCCAAAATAAATAAATGAAAATATTTTGGATTTCTGCCCCTTTGGATAACAAACCTTCCTTTGTTTGTCATTCTGTCCGTCAACTTAAAGTCCAAAATAAATCCAGTTTATTAAATTGGTGGACATCCTGATACAAAGGGGCAGAAATTCAAAATATGTTCATTTATTTATTTTGGAGTAAAATTGTTTTTTAGTAGTCCCAGGTGTCCACCTGCAACAGGCATTAAGCCTCTTAAGTATGTAAACTGAAGTCCTAAAATCAACATTTGTGAAATCCAAGCACAAATAAATGACATTAGCATTATCTCTACCCAATTGTACAAGCAGGTAGTAGATGAAATGATAATCCTTAAGGAGACCTCTGGATGCTCAAAAGATTTCAGTCACTGTTTTTGGAGTTGAAAGCGAAATCTAGGCCTATGATCAAAGCTTCAGCCTACTACAAATGATGCCATCCCAAAATCTTTCCTACCCCGCCCCTGCCCTGCAAACCTTGCATCTACTTGTGATATAACAACCGGTTCAGTGTAGGAGCTAAATACATTTCCATTGTTACAAGGTCGTTCATTTGGTAACCATTGTATATTAGAGGTATTCAAATTTCATGTCCATTGTCTGCTGAAAGAAGTGAAAATGAAAATTTGTATTCTCTGCACCATTTTATGGTTTCTCTGAAGCACCAGAGAATACTTCATAAAGAGTAAACTTGAAGGAAGTTACCTTGGATAAGAAACCCACCAGGACAATGAAGGCGTCACAATATTGCTTTGTCTAGTGAGAGTATTCTTGAGAGATCTTAACATTGAGTCTAAATGCCATGAGTTCTTATGCTTTCAGGTCAAACATGAGCAAGCAAACCTGCTGCTAAGAATCCATCTCTTACTGTTTGTCGGCAAATGAACCAGTTCCCCTCAATGTTGAATATCTCCAGGAATAAAGGTTTGAGGGTGGAAGATGCACAGAATATACCCTGAATGGCGTTCTCTATTTCAGTTATGAACAGTAGTAGACAATAAAAAAAGTAATATTGAGTGTGACACCCAGGCACACTTGCAGTTTTTATAACCATATTGATTAATCATTATAAGACTTTTGTAAAAATCCTAGATACATAACTGACAAGTGTACTACTATTGCAAAGTTGGGTAGAGTATTTGTGGATTTGAAGGCAGGATGTTAGAATTTGATGTTTGTAAAATGATAGGGAGAAGAGTGTGTGGTCCTTTAAAAGATGATGTGTTTTTTTCTAAACTTGCAGACTAAACAAAGGTGTCGATACACAGAGAGCTCCTGAAATTGAAACATTGTATCAAAAGGCTATGTGGTTAGCAACCCAGGCAATAGTTTGTTTCATTATTAAGGCAACCAGTTTGAAAATCAGCCAATTAATTTAAACCAGGCACTTGGAGACGAAAAACCAATTAAATGTAGATCTGATGGTTTTGATAACCTAGGACCAATCCTATTGTAAGAAATTAATAGGTTAACAAGGGTATAAAAGAAGAGGGCATTTGAAAATCAGTGTGAGATCAACTATCATCTTAGAGAGTTGACAACCATCAGCTCTAAAGAGAAAATCACCTTCTCTCACAGAATTCTCTAAGCTCTCAGAGTAACAAAAAGGCACAGTTGCATTCCCAGTTAATATTTCTGACACAGGAATTCGAAAGTCAAGGCGTTCCCGACTGAAGATCAGCAGAGAAGACACAGAATGTTCTGGAAAACTTATCCTGGCTGTAATTTTGAGAGACTAAGTTTTAATTTTTTAAAAAATTATTTTGGTTTATATAAGTAGGACTTTTACTTTTTGGATTGACATACTGTTAGAATTTCGTTTTATTTGGGAATAGCTAGGAGTTGGGATGAATTGATCAGTTTGTTAACGGTTCAGTTAATCTGTTCACTGTTAGAATTAGATAAATAAATTGTTACTGGTTGATGTTAGACTGCATGAAAGGAGTTAATTTCATTTAACCCCTCCTTTACGACAGCTTAAGGGTAAGAGGCAGGTTATACCACTTTTCATACTTCTTTTAACAGATTATAGGCTGAGGTGAGCCTCTCTGGATATTTTGATTTTAGTTATCAGAGGATGATTGACCTCTGCTTTATAACAGCTACATACCACAATGAAGGGATTGTTTTCAACTGATCATTTGATTTTCAAAGAAACAGATTTAACAACAACTTATTTGCCTGTATCTTACTGTACCTCTGTACAAAATCATATCATGTTACATAAAGCCAGGAGAGTGAGAAAGTGAAAGGCAACCAGAGTCAAAAGGACTCTGCACACTGCAGGGACTAACAATCATTTGTTGTATATTCTCATCTTGTTATCAGTCTATTAAATCAAAAAGGAAAATCTGATTGGCAGCTCAACTTCAAAGCGATCAAAAAAGAATTAAACTGTTAATGACATTTAGAAGCATTCACACTTCTTCAAATTAAAAGAAAATTCAAAAGCCTGGTGAATTGAAAGACTTAATGGCTCAAAGGTCAGTGTAAATCTTGCTATCATAGAGACAGAATGAGAGAGAGAGAAAAAAAAACCTATTATACTGGCCAGATTGGTGGCTGAAAAATCCCAGTGAAATTCACCTTCTTGTTCACCTGTCTCTTCTTTCAATCATTCTGCCATTTCGTCGGCTGTACCCACAGATTGGCCAAACAGTAAGTAATAGAGGGCACAGCCTGTCTGCCAAGCACTCACTGTGGGAGATAAAAGATATATGGTCTCATGAAGCTCTCGTGACGTATTTCCAAGAATAGATAAGAACATGTTCCTTTCACTGAAATGATTTTGGATAACAACATACATTGATAGGTTCATTTCAGTTATGATTTATTACCCTATCCATTATTTCATTGCCAAAGCGCAGGTGCAGATCACAAAGCCACTGATCATACTGAGTATTTGCAGCCTGCAATAACTGTGGCCCAATTTTAAATTCTTTATTTGTAAGATCATAAGATAGTCCTGGATGAAAAAAAAATCATTTCGTTTCATCCTTCCAGGACTTGACACTTGATAAGCAGATTATTACAGTTTGGAAAGGTTGAAGTTAAGATTCATGAGACCTACATGAGGCTGAGAGGTTATTGGTAAGAAAGGCTCACTGGAACAGAAGATCTAAAGGGGAGTCCAATTGAGGGCTTTTGCAATTCAGGAGGGTATTCATTGAATACAATTGTACAGCACAAAATGAAGCCATTGGAGCCATCGGGCCTGAAGGTTCTCTTTAAAAGAAGTATCCAATTCATTCCATGCCACACTTATTTTCTCACACCACTGTTCCATTTTCTATTGCAATCCATTACCTTTCAAATGCAGTCCACATCACAACAATTTACTGCAGAAACTTAATTTCCCCCATCTTGTCTCCATTCTGTTCTATTTTCTATTTAAAATATGTGTCAACTTTATTGTTTTTCCCTATCAACTGTATTAAAATCCTTCATGAACTTGAAGAGTGACCACACCAACTTTCATTTAGTTTATACGTTTGATGTAGTGAAAGGTTTGCTTTATCAGACAGAACTTGTCAGTGCGTCATGCGAAAGATAATATTAGAATGAGGGACTTGTTTAGAAAGGTAGCTATGGATGAGAATCTTAAAAAAAAGCAAGTGAAGCTAGAAAGGCAGAAAGGTTTACGGATTATCCAGCTGCCAACGTTGGATTGAATAAATTGTGGATTGCAAGTGGCAAGTCCAGAACTGAGGGTGACAGTTTAAGGAAATGAGGTCAGACATTTAGGACTGAGGTAGAACATAGAACATAGAACATAGAATATAGAATATAGAACAGTACAGCACAGCACAGGCCCCTCAGCCCACAATGTTGTGCCGACCAATTATCCTACACTAAGATCAAACTAACCTGCATATGCATCATTTTACTATAATTCATGTGCCTACCCAAGAGTCGCTTAAATCTCCCAAATGTATCTGACTTTACTACTACCGCTGGCAGTGCCTTCTGCGCACCCACCACTCTCTGTGTAAAGAACAAAAGTCTGACATCTCCCCTATACCTTCCTCCAATCACCTTAAAATTATGCTCCCTCATGACAGTCATTTCCACCCTAGGAAAAAGTCTCCGGCTATCCAGTCTATCCATGCCTTTCTTTATCTTGTACACTTCTATCAAGTCACCTCTCATCCTTCTTTGTTCCAATGAGAAAAGCCCTAGCTCCCTCAACCTTTCCTCATAAGACCTGCCCTCCGGTCCAGGCAGCATCCTGGTAAATCTCCTATGTGCCCTCTCTAAAGCTTCCACATCCTTCCTATAATGAGGCGACCAGAACTGAACACAATATTCCAAGTGCAGTCTAACCAGGGTTTTATAGAGCTGCGGCATAAGCTCGAAGCTCTTAAACTCAATTCCCCTGTCAATGAAAGCCAACACACCATACGCCTTCTTTACAACCCTATCAACTTGGGTAACAACTTTGAGGGATCTATGGACGTGGACCCCAAGATCCTTCTGTTCCTCCACACTACCAAGAATCCTGTCATTAATCCTGTATTCAGCATTCAAATTTGACCTTCCAAAATGAATCATTTCATACTTTTCTGGGTTGAATTCCATCTGCCACTTCTTTGCCCAGCTCTGCATCATGTCAATGTCCCGTTGCAACCCACAACAGCCCTCTGCACTATCCACAACTCCACCATCTTTTGTGTCATCAGCAAACTTACTAACCCACCCTTCCACTTCCTCATCCAAGTCATTTATAAAGATCACAAAGAGCAGAGGTCCCAGAACATTTCCCTGCGGAACACCACTGATCACTGAGCTCTAGGCTGAATACTTTCCATCTACTGCCACCCTCTGTCTTCTATTGGACAGCCAATTCTGTATCCAGGCAGCCAAATTTCCCTGAATCCCATTCCTCCTTACTTTCTGAATGAGCCTACTGTGGGGAACATTATCAAATGTTTCGCTAAAATCCATATACACCACATCCACTGCTCTACTTCCATCAATGTGTTTTGACACATCCTCAAAGCATTCAATAAAGCTTGTGAGGCATGACCTGCCCCTCTCAAAGCCATGCTGACTATTTCTAATCAAACTGTGCTTTTCCAAATAATCATAAATACTGTCTCTCAGAATCCTCTCCAATAATTTGCTCACCACAGATGTAAGACTGACTGCTCTGTAATTCCCATTATTATCCCAATTCCCTTTCTTGAACAGGAGAAATTTCTTCACCCAGAGAGTGGTGAGCCTATGGAATTCTTTACGACAGTTGAGGCCAAAGCAAGAAAAAGTTAGGTACGATTCTTAGGCTAAACAATCAAAGAGTACAGGAGAAAGAGGGAACAGTGGATGATCAGCCATGATCATATTGAAATGCAGAATAGGCTTGAAGGGCCTATGGTGCTCCTACTATCTATGCTTTTATCCCTAGCAGATCATCTTTTTCATATATATCTTGACTTTCATCCATCTCTCTTTTTAAAAAATTCATTCACAGGATATGGGTGTTGCTAGCTGGGCCGTATTTATTGCTCATCCCTATTTGTCATTGAGATGTGGTTGTGTGCTGCCTTCTTGAAGCATTGCAATCCATGTGGTGTAGGTACACTGGTTGGGATGGAGTTTCAGGATTTTATATATTGGTGTATATTAATGCTGTATTATCTTTGTCTTGTATTTTGTACTGGTGTACATGTATAAATTATACTTCTGTCCTTTTGATATTCCTTTCTCTTTGCATTATTTTTCATTCCATTCTGATTGTAAAGACACACAGACACCCAGTTATCCAGCTGATGCCCAAATTCTTATTGAGTCAGTTGCTAATTTGTGAAAAAATTGCCATAATATGACTGACTTGGTTCTAACAAAGCAACTTGTTATTTCCCTGGCCCAGGACTATTTTCGACGAGGTTGTGGGGAAGGAGGTGTGGGGAGCCCACAAACTGCACTTAGATTGGTAATGACCTATTAAGACCTCTTGCTCGAAGCTGATGGGGAATTCTCTATGTCATTGGAAACATCAGGGATCAACACAATCACCAATAGATGGTGCCCTAGTAGGTAACTGAGGCATTAGTCCTCCAGGCTGTTCTATACGCGCTTGGCTTTAGCTGCACCTATGCAGGGCCTCCCAAACTCCACATAAAATGATGATCTGGCTGCTGAGTTCATATTTTAAAATCAGATTTAATAAATTTGGAGTGAGAGTGACTCCAACATGAGTGCTGTTTCCCTCACTTTATTTGGAAGGCTGTGTGGGGCTGGTGGCCTCGTGGTATTATTGTTATACTATTAGTCCAGAGACCCAGGTAATATTTTGGAACTCAGGTTCATGGCAGATGATGGAAGTTGAAATCAATAAATATATCTGGAATTAAGAGTCTAATGATGAGCATAAAACCATTGTTGAAAGTCAGGAAATACCCGTCTGGTTCACTAATGTCCTTCAGGGAAGGAAGCTGCTGTCCTTACCAGGTCTAGGCTACACCTGACTCCAGACCCACAGCAAAGTGGCTGACTCTTAACTGCACTCTGGGCAAGACATGCTGTCCTGGCCAGCAGTGCCCATATCTTGTGAATTAATAAAACAAAATATTGGAGACCTGCAAAAGTCTTGGATGGTAATATAGTTGGAAGAGTGCTATTAGGAAGATGTCAAGGCAACGGGTTGGTTTCACCTAAGAATGAGATAAGAAACTTTTTCCTTCAAAGGTCAGCGAACATTCTTCTGTGAGTGCACAGTCATTGAGTATATTGGAGTCAGAGAGTAAGAGATTTTTGTGTATTCAAGCTTAATTAGCAGCACATCCTGCTCCAGCTTGGCACTTTTCAGCCTTCTGGACTCAACACTGAGTTCAACAACTTTAGATAATAACTTAAAATGTAATAATATTCAAAGCTATGGAGATACTGGAAAGTGGGACTAGAGTAGATTTGAAGTAGTGTTGGTAGTATGGACTTGATGGGTGAAGGACCTCTTCTGTATGTGTGATTTTATTATTCTAACTTATACAGTCATCTGATTCAATTTGTTCTTTTCACTTTTTGCTTTACTGGGTTGATCTTCTCTCGTTTCTTTCTTTATTCAGTAATCCATATGGCAGCTGTACGGTAATTTAAGTCTCAGTTAGACACGACCTCTGTTTCTTTACTTTATCCATTACATTTCTGTTTGTTTGTTGCATAGCATTTTTTTTTTTGTTATTTAATCTATCCAATCTACCATTCTGTCATGGACTTTCTTCAACCTTCCACTGACTTAGAAACTCTTAGATTTCCACCGTTTTTTTAGTTGTGATGTAAGGTCATGGACTTGAAACATAAACTGTTTCTTGCTGCCTGACATGCTGAGCGTTTCCAGTACTTTAGTTTTCATTTCAGTTTCTCAGAATCCCTTGTGTTATGGTTTTACACATGGGAAGGGGAGGTAGAAGTCAGATATAGACTTGTTGAATGGCTGAGTAGGCTTGCAAGACTTAATATTCTATTCCTGCACATGTTTCTTAAGTTTATGCTATCAGAATGAGGGTTTTAGGATTAACAGGTTGCTGGAGTGAGACATGGTGGGATTTAGGATACGGACAAATAGTTTTACATAAACACAAGTCGTGAAAAGTTGAAAATGGAATCCTGACTTCTCACTGGGACATTGAAATGGTCAAGTCTAGAGCTATCAAGGGCATGGACAAGGGAACTAGGAGTGAATGATCTGAGGCACCCTAGTTAATGTAAGCAGATGGATTGACGAAGAATGGTTGACCGGCTGATGAATTGGTAAAACTGGGCACAGACTCGAGATTATCAACATCAAAACAAATCGTGAATTTAGAAGGGGTAGTGGAAACTGCCGATGCTGGAGAATCTGAGATAACAAGGTGTAGAGCTGGATGAACACAGCAGGCCAGGCAGCATCCGAGGAGCAAGAAAGCTGACGTTTCGGGTCTGGACCCTTCTTCAATTTAGAAGGATGACTTTCACTATAAAATCATCTAAAAGGAATTCGAAGGGGAATTTCTCTCATGGTGCCTGTCTCTGTGAGACAATGGTGTATATACATTTATAGCTATATATATGCACACACATATACATGCATGTATATAAATATATGTGTCCATATATATATGTATATAGATATATATATGAATGAAGATACAGTAGATGCACTTATAGCTCTATAAAACTCAATTAATTTATTAAATACCTAAATAAATATACACGCTTTTAACCATTAGAGATATCTCAATCGCTGTCTTTCACTACCTTGAGTTCCCTAACTAACCCCAAATGTTATTAACTGGGAGAGTTGGCAGCTGGCCAGGCTGGAACTCTTCCTGGTGCCCTCACCATGCCTCCTAATGTAGGTTACCTCTTGGACTATTATTCACCGAAGCCCTGCTGAAAAATCAGGGTTTACCAGGCTGCTTTACACACAGGTCTCTGTGCCAAGTGTATGCCTTATTTGGAATTATCTGTGCATGTGACCAATCCCAAATGTCTTGTCCTTATTTGTTAGAGACAGCAGTTGCTGATTTCCTGCAATAGCTCTCAGCAGTACTGAACGACTCAGCATAATTCTACTCATGTAACAGCCTATTGTAATGTCTCTTATCAGTTCCTGTATCTACAGCCTTAGCCAACATCTGCCCACTTTTGATTTATCTAAGGATCATTGCTACTGGGTTTGCTACATCCTTGAATACGCTTCCAGACAGTGACGAGCATTACTTCCTTGCAGCAATGTGATCCAGCAAAGTATTACTCCATTTGTGTTATTTTAAATGCCTTTTATATCATTGTACTGTCAAAAACATGGTTATAAACATAACATGGTTATAAACAAAGTTACAAATCAGTTTACAATATCTTACTCAATTTTCTTCTCTTGCACCTCAAATATATTGTTATATGCTTTCCACATCTTGCAAAATACACATAATATCAATAGAAACGATGATGAATGAATAGTTAGAAATACTACAAACTAGCAGTGTCTAGATTATTCTTAACCTATGGTAAACAATCATTACAAACCCTCTTTTTCCATGTTCTTATTTCCTCAATCTGCGGCTGCCATTCTTCTTTGGCCATTGCTCCTTGTTTGGCTAATTCATCTTCCTTTCAATTTTCCTCTGGTGATAATTTAGAATGAGTTTTTACTTTTGTCACTCCATATTATTTCCCTTTCACATTTTCAAATGTGTACCTCAGCAATGGGGTGATGATAGGGCCTTCCCATCTGCTGATACAAAGCCTCTCGCCTCCTACAAAGGTAGGTGTTCTGTCAGACTGTTGCACACATATATACTGTCTGAATAGATAGCAGTTCCTGGGGGAAATTTATCTGGATGGCCATTGCTGCCAACTCAGCTGCTTGAGGACTCATGGTCTTTGGCAGTTTGAAGGCTATGCTATCCACTTTTCATCCTTGCTCATCTTTCATATAGATCCCACAACCAGTTTTCTATTCTCCATCCTGCTGAACCATCAACAAAAACTTTCAAGGGTGATTTATTATTCCTTTGTCGTTCTGTCTCTGTCTGTCTCTTGTCTCAAGTATTCCTTCTGTTCTCTTTACCATTACTTCATCCTTTTTATTTTGGTACAAATGGTTCCATAAAACCATAGGACATATGAACAGAAGTTAGGTCATTTGGCCCATTGAGTCTGCCCCACCATTCAATCCTGGCTGATAAGCTTTTCAACCCCATTCTCCTGTTTTTTCCCGATAAACTTTGATCCCCTTAACAATCAAGAACCTTTCTATCTCTGTTTTAAATATATTTAATGATCTGGCCTCGACAACCTTCTGTGGTAATGAATTCTACAGATTCACCGATAACACAGTGTGAAGGTGTAATCTTTTCGGCCCTGAAACTGTTACACAACCAGTCCATTTTCTCTCCCACCTATCCGCTCCTCCCACCTCACTGCCCAATCCCCAGCACTGCTCTGCACTCACCTGTCACCAACCCACCTACCTTCTCCAGCCCTACCCCTACTCTCTATTTATTTCAGGGCTCCCTTCCCCCTTCCCATTTCTGAAGAAAAGTCCCGAACCGAAATGTCGACTTTCATACTCCTCTGATGCTGTTTGGCCTGCGGTGTTCCTTCAGCTCCACACGGTGTTATCTCTGACTCCAGCATCGGCAGTTCTTACTATCTCCACAGATTCACCACTCTCTGGCTGAAAAGGTTTCTCCTTGTCTCCATTCTATAAGTTTCTCCTTATCTCCTTTACTCTAAGGCTGTGCCCTTGGGTCCTAGTCTCTTGGGAGTATTTACTATCACCACTTGACACTCATGGAGTGTCCCCTGGTAAATTACATTATCTGTTAACATGTGGTACTTTTAGCCCTTGCCTCACACATCTCTTTTAAACTCTCTCACTCCCCCACACCTTGAACCCGTGTCCCCTAGTAATTGACCCCTCCACCCTGGGAAAAAGCCTCATACTTTCCACTCTATGCATGCCATTCACAGTCCTATAAGCTCCTATCAGGTCTCCCTTCAATCTCCTGAGTTCCAGTGAAAACAAATGCAGTCTATCCAACTTTTCTTCATAGCTAAAATCTTCCATACCAGGCAACATCCTGGTAAACCTTTTCTGCACACTCTCCAAAGCATCCACATCCTTCTGGTTGTGTGGTGACCAGAACTCTATGCAATATTCCAAGTGTGGCCTAAGTAAAGTTCTATAAAGCTGCAGCGTAACTTGTCTATCCTTATACTCAATACCCCTTCCATTGAAGGCAAGTATGCCTTAACATTATGTATCAGGCCGTCTGGCCAAGAGAAATCCCTCCACCCACTGCTCAACCATTGCTGAAATATAGATGGGGAGTTGTGAAATCCCTGTGGCAAAGCTGTCCATGTATATTGCTGTCCCTTAAAGGTATATTCAAATTTATACTGGCACTCCAAGAGGATTGACTAAAATCCATTACTTATATCCAGCACTGTAAACCACTGTGCAGATTCACTCTGTTTAATCATGGTTCCAGGGCTAATGGACACTGTGGATGCTGAGTATGGTGTTACTTTATTTAGTTCTCAATAATCAATGGTCAGACACCAACTTCCATCTGGTTTCTTTACTGGCCAAATAGGTGAATTGCATGTGGAGGTGACTCGCCTTAACACCACTTTTGTGTTACCAGGCTTTGCACTAACTTTTCTATATCACCTTCAGCCTGTTTGGGGAACCCATACTGCTTTTGGGCCTTTGGAACTGGGCCCTGTATGCACACCTCCCCTTGCATCCCTACACAGCCATGCTTATATTTGGCAAAAACATCCTGGTCTTGTCCAATATTTCCTTGCAATATCTGATCCTTACTCATGTCAGTAGGTCTGATGCACATTTCTTCCATTGTACACACTCTCGCCTTATACTGTCCCACAGGGATTTCAGCAAAAAAATGCTCCTGCTTCTCACTTATTCCTGGCATTTACCATATTATATGGTTCACTGGATCAAAGCACTATGCTGCTCTGGCCATGTAATCACTTCCCAGGATATGCTCCTGGTTTGCTGGAAGTTTTACTGATGCTATCGAAAGCATCATCTCTACCTCTCTTATTTGCATATCTAAAGGGCTGACTAAAAGGTGTCTAAATTTTGCCGGTCTAGCCCTGGGCTGTATATGGTCTGGAGCACTAACCACGGCCTTGTTGCAAATGCAGTTGGGTACTTCCCCTTTCTCTGTCTACGCTTATTCACAGCTTCCACTGGGTCTCATCTATTAGCTCCCATGCCATCACTATAGCCTCCTTTAACTAATCAAATGTTCTCCCTCCCACATTTGTGGCTTAGGCAAGACTCAATGTATAGTGGGATGGAGACACATCAGTATTAGATCTTTCTCCACCTCGTTATCTAACCTGTGTATGGTTCTCTGCCTGTGAGCAGTTCGGAACAGCTCCCAGTGGTCTTCCCAGGCTGACAACCCCCTTTACACTTGGCTATATCTTTTAGCTGTTGAACATCATAAAGCATATGTGATGTCACTTGGGGGGTGCGGTTACTATTGCTCTGCTATATGTTGTTTCTCAGTGATTGGGGTCCCATAAGGGCAGTGACCCTTTCTCCTGCCCCTGCCTCTGAAGGGGAACCCCATTCCCTTGGTCCTCCTCTCCATATCTGGCTGCTTCATGTGCTAGCCCTCCCCAGCTGATGTTATAATTATCTTCCCATCCCTCCTCAAAGGTTGGGGTTACAAATGCACATATTATCCCTCCTTATGCTGTCATCTGACTCTATAACTTCTCTATCTGCTACATACACTTTGTATGATTGTCTGAGTACTCCATTCACTCCTGCACTGACTTATGCCCTACATGTATAGCCGCTTGCACCAGATTCCTTTTAGTTTCCTCTTCACTTTTCTCCTTTTCCCTTATTAATTTCTGGCATTAGATATTGTTCATATGATGTGGTCTGCATCTCCCTGGTTTTGTAAATTCCTGACCTTCAAAGTTTACTAGGTCCTGTGTCAGAACAACTTAAAGCTACTTCTTATTGAGACTCACCCAGGGATGCCAAATTCTGTTTTTGCTCATCTATGTGAGCCAACAGTAGACAAATATTCAGTGGAGACACTTAGTGCTCTATAAAACTCAATTAATTTATTAAGTACTTAAATAATACACACTTTTAACAACTAGGGATATCTCAATCACTGTATTTTACTACTGTGCGTTCTGTAACTAACCCCAAATCAGTTGGTTAGTTCTGTAACTAACCTGGGAGAGTCAGCAGCTGGCCAGGCTGGAACTCTTCTCAATGTCTTTACTGCTCCTCCTGACGTAGGTTACCTCTTGCAGTGTTATTCTCTGAAGTCCCGCTGAAAAATCAAGGGTCTACCAGGCTGCTTTGCACACTGGTCTCTGTGCCAGGAATATGTCTTATCTGGAATTATCTGTGCACATGACCAATCCTGAATGTTTCATCCTCATTTGTTAGAGACAGCAGTTGTTGATTTCCCGCAATCTTTCTCCCAGCAGATCTGAATGACTCAGCATAATTCCACACACTTAGCAGTCCATTGTAAAGCTTCTTATCAGTTCCTGTATCCTCAGTCTTATTCAAAACTGAAAAATGGGATTAAACTAGTCAGCTCCAGTTGAGGATTTAGCATTGACATGGGTACCTCCTTCTGACTAACCGCTGACAATAGCCTGTTTCTCTGCCATAAATTCTATGTTAACATTTTTGTGATTATTTGGCAAGTTTTATATAATGGCACACTCTAGCTATTTTGTAATCATTTGGCTTTATGACACATTCGTTGACTTAGAAAATCTCATTGCCTACGATTTTTGATCACAGCTGCAAGGTAAAATAATTCACCTTGTAGGTGTATCTCTTGATTGTTCTCTAGCTATCCTCTTATTACAGGTATTATCTTTTAGTAAATTACCAGCAATCTAAGTGCTTCTTTCACCAAGTAAATTGTCAATTTTAAGCCAATTTGTGCTTTGTGAAGTCAAGTCATGTGATATTTCCAAACTTGCAGATGACACAGAACTAAGTAGGGATCTTTGTTCTGAAAAAACAGGTTAAAGGGGATGTGGACAAGCTCAGTGAGTAGGTAAGAACAAAGCAGATGGATAATGATGTTGAAAAATGTGAGGTTTATCTACTTTGATAGAAGGAACTGATGTGCAGTGTAGTTCTTGGTTGGAAAGTATACATGTGCAAAAAGACTGAGGTGTCCCTGTCAATGAGTCACTAAAAGTTAACATACCAGTATAGCAAGAAGGCTAATGGAATGTTAGCCTTTATCATAAGAGGATTTGTGCACAGATATAGTGAAGTTTTATTATAATTACATAGAGGCTTGGTTAGAATGTATTTGCAACACTGTGTGCAGATTTCGTCTCCATATATCTGGAAAAATATTATTGCTATATAAGGAGTGCAATTAAGGTTTACCAGGCTTGTTCCCAAAATAGCAGGACTGTCCTATGAAGAGAGATTGGGCAAATTATACCTGTATTCTCTAGAGTTCTATCTAATAAGAGGAGATCTCATCAAAATTCACAAAATATTTAAAAAGATAGATAGGATAGATGGTGATAAGATGTTTGCCCTAGCTGGGGATTCTAGAATCAGAACCAAGAGGCACAATTTGAAATTAAGAGTAGAAACGAGGAGAAATCTTTTTCATATAAAAGGTTGTGAATCTTTGGAATTCTGTATCCTAAAGATTGTGGAAGATCACTCTTTGAGTATTTTTGAAATAGAAATTTATATGTTTTTGATTATCAAATAGGTAAAGCCCATATCATTTTTATTATTCTGTATATTTGATTTTTTGCTGAAATAGGTAAAGGACTGTCAAAAAGCCAAGCATTGTAGTGTTTGCTGCACTTTTTAAAAAGTAAGTTACCTGACACTTTCACTGTAATTGCTGTTTACAATGCTAGTGGAAGGAAGTCTAGTTGTAGATGAGCTGGAGACAAGGGCTTGATGCGAATGGAGATTCAGCTAGAAACAAGTAGCTGATTGGTCTGGTAATGGTGAACTGTTATCGATGACAAAGGCCTTCTGCTCGACAACAACTATGTGATTGGCTTCCAAGTAGTGGCTTGCGGGTGGAACGTTTGAGGCAGAAGCCCGAACTTCCAAAAAGGAAGCAGATGTCCTTCCACTGCAGTAAAACAAAACACCTCTAACCTGAAGTAAGTCAGTCTATTTCCCTCACAAGTTGCTGTAAGCTATGACTTTTACCTGAAAAGTCAGAGACTTTGTAAGTGTGACTCAGTCACCCTTTGCCTCTTGCAACAAGCAAAAGTACCTGGAGAAGTAAGACAAAAGATAAACAAGACCTGGCAAGCAAAAGGATCATCTCAGCAAACCCTATGGACAAGGATCATTGAACTGCCTTCCCTTTCATTCCCTCCACCCATGACACCCATTTATTTTGTGTCTGTCTGTGTGTGAAGAAAGGACGTTTGTATGGTGGTTAGAGTTTTAACCAGTTGAGTTACATGGTAATGATTCATAATTGTTTACCTGTAGCTTAAATCTGTTTATATGTAATGTGAAGTCCAAAAATCTAGTATGTGTTTTCTGTCAACCAAGGTCTCAAACACAGTTAAATTGGGGAATTTTGTACACTTTTATAAAATGTTTAATTTTTGTGACCACTCCGGGATTAGCAGGATTTGATTTTCAGTGTGCTACTTCAGTGGGGCATAACAGTGGTGAGAAGGTTATGGGGATAGAGTGGTGAAATGGGATTGAAGTGTTCAATCAGCCATGATCACAACAAAGCAGGCTGAAAGGGCTGAATAGTCTACTCCTGTTCCTGTAAACACTTTGAAGCTAATTAGCACACGCACACACGCACGCACACAGACACACAATTGTGATAGTCTCACCCAGACAGTTGAGGGCTCAACTGACATTCAAACATAGTGGTGCCTATGGGATCAACAGGTCTGAAAGAAGGAATATATGGCCAAGCGATTTTCATTTTTAAAATTTATCTGCTGGGGAATTGATCTTGAACACCCAAAAGGAATCATTGGGTGTCCCATGATCAGGTCTTCACACCACATATTGGGAGATCTATCCTCTTCATTTACCCTGTGGTGGATCATTCATGTCCTCAGCATGCCGTCACACTTGCCCAGCTCCTGTGAATTGACTTGATACCATTAACACTGAGCTTGGGGTGGGGCTGGGAGTTACAGAATTGTGTCCGACTCAATGTGTTTGAGACAGGGCTAGTGCAAATTTCACTCTACTGGTACCACATTTAATTAGAGTTAAAATTGGGATTAATCTTTTTAAAACTTTCTCTCCCATTGTTTTACCTTCATTCCTTAATTATTTTGACTTCAATTTAGTTGTTTCTCAATAATTTTAACTCAAATCTACTTTTTTGTTCCTTTATTAAGTTTAAACACGGACCTTATTATCAGGAATGTTTGCTTTACTGCCCAATCTGGAAGAGGTGGACACGTTGTCAAAGCTCAGTATCTAGTAAAAGGAAGTAACTCTTAAGCCATTTTTTAACCCAGTCAAGCCACAGGATATTAAAGCTCGAGAGGTCACATTAGTGAATGAAATGAGGTCAATTCTCTGACTTTTTAAATCCTGTGTATTGCCTGTCCTGTGCTCATGCATATCAGTACCAACAAAGCAAATGATTGTGCTTTTGGTACTCCATGGGTTAAGAATGTCCAAATTCATTTGACTTAGAGCCATTAAGACTAGCAAAAAGAAAAAACATTATTTTCCTCAGTTCAAGGTGGATTTGAATCATGTCCCGGAGCTGAAGGGACAGCGACACAACCACTTCCCTCGTTTTTTCAGTCTTAATGATGGTAAATTGTCTGAAAATAAATACCAGTGTTTAAAATTTCTTTCACTGACATAGATCAAAATATCAGGCTTGATTGCCATCCTGTTTGGCAGTTATTTGACACTAATATAGACACACATATACAGACAGATGGACAGGGCCAGCCAAGTGACTTCTTTCAACCCTCACTAATGAGAAAAAGATGCCCTGAGAATAGTTTGTAATGGTTTTATGAAATTATATGAAAAAATTCCATTTAATAATCTTCTGCCTTACTACAGAATACAGTGGCTTGATAAAATTATATATTATAAATTTTATATATATGTACTGCTGGTTATTTTTTGCTGCATTGATTTCTGACAATGAAGCCCATACATAAGGCTGCTTTTACAAATGTGCTATTCCAGTATGAAGGTTTCAGTGTCTGGGAAGTTGAGCTTAATTTCTGATATTCAATCTGTGGCAGGAGGAGCGTACATTGGTGAATTCTTCTACCATGTGTCACCTTACACTCTTTCTAAGTTCCATTTCTGCATATCGTGTAAGGTAGCGAGTGGAATCTACTCTGTGTCTGTAGCATTTCCGACCTGGAAGCAGCCTTTATGAGAGGAACATTGCACGCACATTGCTTGAACTGAAGCAGTTTACGGAAATACTATTTACAGTCCAGATCACGAAATGTTGTAGAATATGTCTGCTAAGATCCAAAATCTGCATGATGAACTCTATCTTGGACTCTTGTGTTGTGTTTTACAATTTCTTGCTACCTCACAAAAGCAAGTCAAGTGAGCCTTCAGAAAGCAACTTATCCTCTAATTATTGTCATTAGTTCTTTAATGGCTCAACTGGTATCTTAGGAATCATCGTTTTCTCCTTTAGCACCAAAATCACAACCTGCATTTATCTTTATGATTTTCAGTCTTATTTCTCTCCAGCTTTTTCTAAAAGGCATTAATGTAGTATTGATTGGTTTATCTAGAAGTCCAGTCGACAGATACCACAAGCTTGGGGTAAAAGTAAATAAATCCCCAGTCTTACTTGAAGCTTGTTGAAATGGCAGTCTTACCATTTAAATCTATTCTCAGAACGCAAAGTAAATATTTGCATATGCCAAAGGCACATTGCTAGTCGCTTTCTCAACTATACAGATCATAGATTGCATAACTTCTTCCATGGCTAATACTCAATATACTAACAAGGTATTCAAATTAAATCAACTCAATCGTTAAATTAATTCTGTATGCATTTGCAGGAAATTTTAATCCAAAATAGATCCCTATAATTAGTTAGTATCTTGCAAACACAGAATCCTGGTTTTGACACCCTGACATAAAGATAAATTAGTTCACTCCCTCGATGATCGACAGTTATTTCAGCTGTAAAGCAAAAATAGCGCAACTTAATACAACACATTACTAAACAAAGCAACTTGCTTAACATGACAGTTAAGATATTGCTTTAATGCAGTACAGATGTGATTCTTAAAAACACATTGAATCACAACATTGAGAATTAAATGAATGAACACTAGGTCTAATCAACATGCAACATGATCTAGCTTCTCTGCACAAATTACCACATTAACACAATATTCAACGACCGGTATCTCCTGCATAACTGGCAGATACCTAAGGCACACAATCGCCTTATTCTGATGACAGATTAAACAATGTGGAGAATGGTTTAGACCCATTTGTATAGAAATAACTGATTGATCCAGCCTCTAATTTGATGCACAGATTCAACCATCTTTCTTTCTGTCTGCTGCATTACAAATCAATCTTCAAGGCTGATAAATCTAATCCTACCAAAGTCTTTTTTATTTGCTGCAGAGAAACCTTGTTTCATTTTCTTCTCTGATGTGTCAAGGGAGAGGTAAGTACTCATGGAAAGAAACAAGATAGAAATCCCATACCAAGTGCCCTTTTGTTCATTCTTTCTTGGGATGTGGGCATCACTGACGAGACCAGTGTTTGTTGCTGATCCTTAATTGCCCTTGCACTGAATGGTTGGTTGAATTGTTTCAGAGTGTGGTTAAGAGTCAAATACATTATTGTTGTTCTGGAGTAACACTTGGGCCAGAACAAGCAAGGATGGCAGATTTTCTTCTCTAGGGGTTATTAGGGAAACAAAAGCATTTTACAACTGCTGATAATAATTTGTTCATGATCACTAACACCAAAACCAGCTTTGGGTTCACTAATAGAATTAAATTTCCTTAGCTATCATGGTGGGATTTGAACCAATGTCCATAGAAATCTAGCCTGGGCTTTTTGATTACTCGTTCAGTGTCATTACCACTACACCACAAACTTCAATATTCTTGTCATGTTCATCAAAACAAAGAAAAAAATTGATTATAGCATGATGATAGATTCCTCATGGACAAGTGGGAATTGTATCAGATATTTAAAAATCTACATTTGATCCTTTAGATTCGTCTGAAAGAAATCAGAATTCAGAGAGAGTTATTAACCTGAATTTTGTGAAATCCAGTGAGCTGGCTTAGATAGTGAATAGTACAAACCCATGCATTTATGTGGAGACTGATTTATCTGATAAATATTATTATTACTGGTAGTTTTTCATGTTATTTTGCTATTTCATAAAATTGAAATAAGGCAAGGATTCTGAAGCAGCTAAGTGCCAGGAATTAAAAATAATTGTTGGAAAATCATTTATAACACCATTACTACATCCTTAAATGAATTTTCACATATACTGTCTAGCAGGCTCTCCCAGACGGTGCGTTCCCACCACCATGTTAGTATTAAAATGGACCGGCTTTTTTAAGATGATTGTTTCCTGTGCATGTTTCCCAAATAAGAAAAGTGCAGGAGATGTGCAAAATGGATGAAACATCGCTATCTTCACCAGATTAAGCCTACACACTTTACAACTGGATATTAGGCTGATCCATTCAGAAAATTCATTATTTCCTATTCATCTGATTCCCTTCCAAGAACGGTGCAATTCCTCACAGACCTTCTTCTTTCCTGCTTCATAAAAATTAAGGCTTTTACCATCAAGCTTGGTTTTATTGAATCACTTCCTCCTGCTTTACATTACTTTTCCTTCTTTTAATTTGGATTCTTCGTATAAGAGTCTTCGACCTTTATCTTAGTTGTTTCATGGAAGAGCAAGTTTACACAACGTGATTCTTTGACGTATCTATCTGTTTGTAATACTGCCAATTAGGTTTCATTGCAAATGAAAACTTCCCAACTTAGCTTAATGGAAGAAAAAAATGATTGCTTAAAACATGTTTGTTTTAAATTCAATACTGCTGATAAAGTCAAAGTAATTCAGTTTCCAAAAATAATTTGCACAGTTATGTTATCTTATATGCTGTGAGCATCCAGCAATGGCAGACAAACCATTTTATTCAAGTAGGCTACATTTTGTTCAGTCTAGTATTAATGTACATCCTTCAGCTTGAATCTAAATTTTTGCAAAGCTGGAACCCTCTAAATAGCATCAAGCCCAAAATCCAGATCCCCAAAACTGGTACCCACAATTTTCACAGAAGGTTTGGGGGATCAGGGCAGGAGATATTTCACACCAGAGAACAATAGAACCATAGAAAAAATACAGCAGAGAAGCAGACCATTCAGATCATCTTGTCCATTCTGACCCAAAGACACTTAGATGCACTTTCTATTCCCATCTACCTGCAAACTGTGTAGCTTCCAGCATTTACGGTGCAGATCCAGGTACTTTTTAAAAGAGGTTAGGGTCCCTACTCCCACTACCAACTCAGGCAGAAAATTCCAGACATCCACCATCCTCTGCATTTCCTCACATCCTCTCTAATCCTCTGCCACCTAGCTTGAACCTATGACTCTGGTTTTTGGACTCCCTGCCGAGGGAAACAGCTTCCGCCTGTCTATCTCTACCTCTTATAATTTTGCATAGCACAATCATATTACCCCTTGGCCAAGGAAATCAATCTCAACCTCTCTGGTCTCTCCTCATCACTACAATTTTTCAGTCCTGGCAATTCTCTGGTAAATCTTCTCTGCACTCTCTCCAGAGTAATTACATCTGTTGTGGGTAAATCACCACAAGTTACCTTTGATTCAACTACTTATTAAGAAATCTCATGACAATCAAGTACTGAAACAATGATTTAATCTTTATTGCATGTAGCAACCAAAATAAGACCCCTCAAGTATGCAAGTTAAGCCTCATAACCCAACTTGGCTATTACTCAATTAATGGTGGAATCTGGCCAGGATTCCAATCAAAAGTGTATGTCTCTGGAAGAGTCCAGGGTTTAGTCCTTGTACAATGTTGTTCTTCGAAGTTCTGCTTGTCCAAATTACTGCAAGTCTGCAGCTGGCTTCCTTATCAAAAGTAATTTCTTGTTTCTTGTTGCATTTGGAATTGACTGCCCATTCAAAGACACAGCTTTCCTGTCGTTAATTCCTTAAATTCTTCTGCGGGGCAATCAGGTGTCCTTGTGACAATAAAGCATCCAGTTTATCAAGCAGGCGTCAGAGCAGTTTGGTTTATGCAATCTCACCAAGACATGGTTAATTGCTTGAGTCTCTGTGTAACAGCTTGTCTTTGTTTTTTAACAGTTTATTCCAGACAGAGTTATTGTTGTGAGTAACAGTTTATATTTTGTTGATTCGTTCAGTCCATGGACAATTATTAAAGTTCTGAAGTCTGTAAAATCACATGTATTTCCTGTAATGTGGTGACCAGAACTGCACACAATACTCTAGTTGTGGTCTCACCACTGTCTGCTACAATTTCATCATTATATCCCTACTTTTATATTCTAAACCTCTGCCAATGAAGGAGAGCATTCCATATGTATTCTCTACAATCTTATCTATCTGTACTGCTGCTTTTAGGGACCTGGGCACTGCAAATTTCAATATTTCATACATTAGGCAGTAGCACGTGTCGTAGTTCAGCTCTTTTTAATCATAAGCGTTGAAGGAGGTGGCTATAGAGTATAAGTTCTACAGGTTCTAAAAAGTTCCTGTCAACTGTAAAGTGTCAAATATAACCTGAATGTTTAAGAAGGTAGATCGAGGATAAATGGAAAACTACAGGCCAGTTAGTTTGATGTCAACAAAAGGGAAAATGTCCAAAAAGACATGTGTGTTCTTGTCCGTAACCACGAACATTAGAATGCAGATTCAGCAATCGATTGGGAAGGTAAATAGTATGTTGACCTTCATTACAAGAGAATTTGAGTACAGGGTGAAGATATATTGCTGTAAAAGTACAGACTTTTGGTGAGACTGCACCTGGGGTTTTATGTATAATTTCGGTCTCCTTTCCTAGGGAACGATATACTTAGTTCGGAGGGAGTGCAAAGGAAATTCACCAGATTAATCTTTGGAATGGTGGGATTGGCTTCTTAGGAGAGATTGAGGGAGCAGGATCTATGTTCCATTGCGTTCTGAAGAATGAGAGGTAATCTCATTGAAACTTACAAAATTTTTACAAGCTTTGACAAGGTGGATGTAAATAAAACATCTTCCCTGGGTGGTAACTCTAGTAGTAGGGCACATCATCTCAGAATAAGGGGTTTAGCTGTTTATGACAGATAAGGAGAAATTTCTTCATTCAGTGGGTGGTGATCTCTACTTCAGAGGACAGAGGAAACTCAATCATTGAGTAGGTTCAAGGGACTCTAATGATGTCAAGGGAAATGGATTCAGCAAAATGGCCTCAAAGTAGATCATCAGCCATGATAAATTGAATGGCCAAGTCTGCTCAATGATCTCTTCCTGTTCCCTTGTTCCTGGAGGCAACCTACATGTTCTGGATTTCCTAAGGCTTGTCTCATTAGGTTTAGACGTTTGAGGAAAAGGACTCAAATACCTCGGCTCTTTGGAAAGGATAGGTACCCTTTTAAACAGGTTCAGGAAGCTCTTTGTGAGTAGTTATTTGCCAGTTGGGAGAGGTCATCTACCTATTTGGTATAATTTGTGTATATCTTTGAGACCGTTAACAGCAGACATGGATCCATGTAAAAGCCTGTGAAACTGTCAAGTCATTTAAATCTCCTGCTATTTACATTTTTGAGAAAATGAACAGCTTTGCAGTTTAAAAAAAATGTTCTTCCAACTTTAACAGATGGTTGTTGACATATGGCTCAGGATTCTCATTATAAAATTTGTGCTACTTGACTGCTTCAACATTTATCATTGTTAAGTGTGCCAGAGTAAGTGGTGGAGGTGGGCGACAATTACAGCATTTAAAAGGCATCTGGATGGGTAAATGGATAGAAAGGATTTAGAGGATATAGGGCCAAATGCTGGCAAAAGGGACTAGAGCAGTTTGGGATATCTGGTCAGCATGGACGAATTGGATTGAAGGGACTGTTTCTGTGCTGTATGACTCTATAAATGGAAGACTTGGAGGTTTACAGTTTGATTAACAAATCTAAGTGTTTGTAAAGAGATTACTTGCCTTCAATGGGGGGCTTTTCTTTTTATATTTATGGAATTGAGTACTTGAAGAGAATGTTTGTTATGTTAGGGATTAAGTGCTCGAAGGAATGGTGGTTTAGATCAGTAATTAGGTACTGGAAGAACTTCAAATGTTTTGAAGAGATTTTTACCAATGAAAATATTTTTCATACAGTGAAGTACATAATAGATTCTTCAAACTTCATTTTTTTACTTCTCGGTACAGCTACTGTGATCAACCTATGGATGAACACTGAATTAGTTGGCATGGAGGATATTATGGAAAATTGTGGTGAATGGGTGTGTGTTGGCACTTTGTTAACATGGGGTCTATAAGGTATGTGTAGTGGCATGATTTGACATGGATGGGACATGGGGAATGTGTGGAGATGAGGGCACATGAGGGGCTAGAGCTTGAGAGCTTATTTTTAATGTATGTAGCGAAACTGGAATGAAATGCAACAGTAGCAAGAAGAGCCCTTTAAACAGCCTCTCTCTGCACCCTACAGCCCCTGCTGCTGCCTCCAAACAGTTTGAAGGGGCAGTGGGCTTACTTTCAATTAGCACCCGGCATGAAAAATCCCACCTTCTGGGAAGATTCTCCTTGGGTGGGCTTGAGTAATTGGCAAATTTCCTGACGGTGTGTACCTGATTCAGCAGCAAAAATTCAACCCTTTCTCTCAGAAATCAAACTATTACATTTCCGTAGCACTTATCAATGCCTATCAGGGAGGGGTTTGTTTGGGGAGTTTGCAGGTGATTCACTGCAAGTGATGAACCTTCATCCACTACCTGCATAGCCTAGGTGGTGCTTTTTCCAATTGGTATCATCTTTTCCCTAGGGTCGGGGAGTTCAAAACTAGGGGCCATACATATTTTTAAGGTGAAAGGAGAAAGACATAAAAAGGACATGATGGGCAACTTTTTTAGACATAGAGTGGTTCATGTATGGAATGAACGGCCAGAGAAAGGAATGGATGCAGGTGCAGTTCCAATGTTTAAAAAACCTTTGGATAAGTTCATGAATAGAAAAGGTTTGGAGGGATATGGGCCAAGCGCAGGTTAGTGGGACTCGTTTAGTTTGGTAACATGGTTGGTGTGGCATGGCTGGACTGAACACCCTCTTTCCATGGCGTATGACTCCATGACTCTATAGGTCTGCAGCGGCACTATATGCATGTACGTCTCCCCCATGCAGCACTACTCAGAGCTGAAAGCAGAGCTGGTAAATCTTCCCATTGAGTATTACACTGGTGTTTGCCAATTATATTCCACCAGGACATCTTCTCACTGTCCAACCGACCTCGCATCATTATAATGTCTCCATCATCACAAGTAAGTTTCAACATGCTGCAGCCGCACGTGGAATAGTATCAAAATGAGGTGATAGCCGTTTTGAACAGAGATGACAAGAAAGCTCTTCATTCAGAGGGTTGTAAATCTTCTGGTATTCTACACCTCAGGGAACTAAAGAGGCTCACTCAGTGAGTATATTCAAGGCTGAGGCAGTAAATTTTAGATTCCAAGTGTATCAAGGGGTATGGGAGTCAGTCAGGAAAGTGAAATTGAGGTCAAAGATCAACCGTAATATTTTAAATGGTGGAACAGTATCAAGAGGCTGAATGGCCTATTCCTGCCTCTATTTATTAAGTTTATATGGAGAGAGGAGAATTAATTACAGCAGAAACAATTAAAATTCGTATACCCCCAAGATCATGAAAGTCATTTTCACTCCCGTGTTGTTATGAATGAAAAAATACCTTTGCTTTGGGTGAGCTCAGCTCATGAAGCATTGCAGTACCACTTCCCTTCCCTCTCTAAAAGTAGGCCTTTTGCAAAAAACAGAAATTTCATTCGGGATCAATCCCATTTATTTCAAAACACTAGAACTAGGCAAATCAGTGACAGAGAATCCTGGTGGAAAACTGGTTGCAATAATCTTTAGGGAATGTGTGAAAAAAGGGAGAGAAATTGCACAATTACTCTGAGTTACTTCCATCTGAATACTAACAGCATAAAATACTGACCAGCACAAATGTTTGCATTATGTGTTGATATTTTGCTGCCATTCCCCATTCTCCTATGGCTCTGTAAGACTATTGTTAGCAGCTTCTAAGTTCTGGGGACTGAAGAGCTCTGAACACAATGTTAGAGCAAGCTAATAACCCAGGGGATAGGGGTGTCACTGCCTAGGCCAGCATTTATTGTCCATTCCTAATTGCCCAGAGCGCTGTTTAAGAGTGAAGCACATTGCTGTGGGTCTTGGAGTCATAGACTTAGTAGGCCAGACCAGGTGAGGATGACTGTTTCCTTCCCTAAAGGACATTAGTGAACCAGATGGGTTTTTCACCAACAATGGATAATGGATTTGTGGTCTCCATTAGACTCTTAATTCCATGTTTTTTAATTGAATCCAAATTGTACCATCTGCTGTAGCAGGGTTCGAACCTGGGTCCCCAGGACATTACCTAGGTCTCTGGGTTAATAGGCTCTCACCTCCCCTGTGAGCTGACCCTCTGTAATTTAATTCTGGAAGCAGTGTTAATTGCGTTTGTGCAGAAATTCAGCCACGATCTAAGGAGACGTCCCACCTTGGAGAACTGCTGGCCACAGAGCTGAAACCCCAGTGGTGCTAGACAGGAGTGGTGGCTACTACTCAAGTTACTAGTTGGTTTTTATTTGGTTTTTACTCAAGTTACTAGTTGCCCTGATGGAGAGGAGCTTATTCATAAGTCTAGGGTATTGTGGAGGCTAGTGAACAGGGCCTAGTAAAGTGATTGAGATGGAGAGGGGAAGTGCAAGTATGGCTGGATTTCTGAGACTGGCTGGGGTGGGGGGGAGAAAGACATAATGGTAGATGGATGACCTTTCAGGTGAAGGATAGACACAGGGGACCTGCAAAAGGGTCTCTCCCAGACCAACACCAGCCTTCTCAGCTAACACCACTGTGTTTTTCCCTATGCTGCTGGTTTATCAATGTCAAAGATACAAAAGCAGAGAAGGTGGATGAGGCCCAAGGGCAAAACTTTGTGAAATTTTTTATTGTATGTTTGGAAATAAGAAGTATGTTTAATCACACAGAATGCTGACATATACATTAATGTCTGGATGAAGAAACTGAGTGGATTGTTGCTAAGTTTTCAGATGACACAAAGATAGATGAAGGGACAGGTAGTGATGAGGAAGAGGGGAGACTGCAGAAGGACTTGGACTGTCGAGGAGAATAGCCAAATAAGTGGCGGGTGGAATACAATGAGGGAAAGTATGAGGTTATACACTTTGATGGGAAAAATGGAGGCATAGACTATTTTCTAAATGGGGCAAGGCTTCGGAAATCTGAAGCACAAAAGGAACTTAGAAATCCTAGTTCCGGATTCAGACAAATGAAGTGTTAACATTCTTTTCAAGGTGGCTAGAATACAAGATCAGCAACGTACTGCTGAGGCTATATAAGACTCTGATCAGACCACGTTTGGAATATTGTGAGCAATTTTGAGCCCCATATCTAAGGAACGATATGCTAGTGTTGGAGGGGGTCCAGAGTAGGATAACAAGCATGATCCCAGGGATGAAGGGCTTGTCGTATGAGGAGTGGTTGAGGACTCTGGGCCAATATTCAATGGAGTTTAGAAGAACTAGAGGGGATCTCATTGAGGTTTACAGAATACTGAGACGCCTGGATAGAGAGGCCATGGACATCTCCCACTAGTGGGAGAGACTAGGACCTGGGGGCACAGCTTCAAAATGAAGGGACAACCCTTTAGAACTGAGATGAGGAGGAATTTATTCATCCAAGAGGGTGGTGAATCTGTGGAACTCGTTACCACTAAGCAATGTTAAGGCCAAGTCATTAAGTGCATTTAAGACAGAGATAAGTAGGCTCTTGATTAGTCAGAGGATCAAAGGTTATGGGGTTGAGAAATATATCAACCATGATTCGATGGTGGAGCAGATTGATTGGCTGAATGGCCTAATTCTGCTCCTCTATCTTCGAGTCTTATGGTTTTATGCCTGAACCATCCCAGCTTTCTGGCTCCACCAGAATTCAGGCAGGGGCAGGAAGGCCGACATAACAAGCTGTGGGGCTGGATGAACACAGCAGGCCAAGCAGCATCATAGGAGCAGGAAAGCTTGACATTTCGGGCCTAGACCCTTCATCAGAAATGGGGGAGGGGAAGAGGGTTCTGAAATAAATAGGGAGAGAGGGGGAGGCGGATAGAGGATGGATAGAGGAGAGGATAAGTGGAGAGGAGGCAGACAAGTCGAAGAGGCGGGGATGGAGCCAGTAAAGGTGAGTGTAGGTGGGGGGGTAGGGAGGAGATAGGTCAGTCCAGGGAGGACGGACAGGTCAAGGGGGCGGGATGATGTTAGTAGATAGGAGATGGGGGTGGGGCTTGAGGTGGGAGGAGGGGATAGGTGAGAGGAGGTGGAGATGAGCTGGGCTGGTTTTGGGATGCGGTTGGTGGAGGGGAGATTTTGAAGCTTGTGAAATCCACATTGATGCCATTGGGCTGTAGGGTTCCCAGGCTGAATATGATTTGCTGTTCCTGCAGCCTTCGGGTGGCATCATTGTGGCATTGCAGGAGGCCCAGGATGGACATGTCGTCTGAGGAATGGGAGGGGGAGTTGAAATGGTTCGCGACTGGGAGGCGCAGTTGTTTGTTGCGAACTGAGCGCAGGTGTTCTGCAAAGCGGTCCCCAAGCCTCCGCTTGGTTTCCCCAATGTAGAGGAAGCCACAACAGGTACAGCGGATGCAGTACAGGAAGGCCCCTGGTCAGAGTTCCATCTTGCCACCATTTAAGGTCCTTTAATGACCAATTGATGACCATTTGAGAACCTTAGCCTGCTATCACTGGGTACGAGCCCAGTGGCGGGCTTGCCTGTCAACTTGCAGCACACACTTTGTGTAAAACTGTGGTTAGTTTGCTATTGCCCGTGGGCAGAGGGAGAGTGAGTCAATTATTCATAGACCTGAGGGACACAACATCGGAACTGGGGCACCTGCTGAGATCCACTTCCATGTCCTTTCTGTCCACGACCCTACAAACAAGCCCATGAAAACACACCCGGCATTATTCAACTGTGGCCTGGTTGTTCCTTGGGTGGTCATTACTCCAGCAGCAACCAGCACCTCCCCAGTGAAACTGCTTTGCGAAAGACCTGCCAGACTCTAACTGGCCAGTAACTCTGGAAGATGGGGACTTCTATCCCCAGGGTTTCTTGATCTTTGGAAAGGTTTGCTGGTGGCCTCCTGTTAATTGTCTGTGTGGCATTTAATACAGATGGGACTTGTCAGTGGAAGCAATGTGTGTCTCTCACCAGCTGTCCCACCAAAATTTCAGACCTCTAAGGCCTACAAGAAATTAACCTGTCACTGCGGCTCAATGAGTCAAAATTTCATCCTAGAGTCACATGGTTATAAGTTTGAATCTTGCTCAAGGACTCAGCACAACAATCCATTCCATGCAGGACCGAGGGACTGCCGCACTGCCAATGGTGCTGTTTTTCAGGTCGGACCACAAACTGAAGTCCTGTCTACTGTTGCAAGTGGACAGAAAAGATTGCATGACGTTAATTTGGTGTGGAGCAGAGGAGTTATCCCCAGTGTCCTGACCAACATTTATCCCTCATTTACCAACACAAAGCAGATTACCTGGTGATTGCCATATTGCTGAGTATGGGTTTTGCTATGTGCAATTTGGCTGTTGTATTTTTTCTACAACAGAGACTACACCTCAGAAGTACTTCATTCATTGGCTGTAAAGCAATTCAAATAGTTGGGTCATCATGAAAAGCACTACATAAAGGCAATTCAGTCTTTTCTTTCCCTCCTGGGCAAAAAATCCTGATGAAATTTTTGTAACATGCAGCCTGGCTTTACTGGAATAATGACTATTAAGGCGGCAACACTTTTAAAGTCACTGTTGAAACATTTACAGTAAAGCAGAGTGACAGGGAAGTGGAAAGTAAAATCAGATCAAATGTTATTTAATTTTTCCCATTAATATGCTTCCTGATGCTTCAATATCAATGTCAATTTCGCAGCACAAGCGTATTGAATATAATTGAAGTGATCTGACAGCGAAGTAAAGGAAAGTGACGCATGGAAATTCAAACAAACTGATGAAAAGAACATGTTCTGCTTCAAATTGGCTTTCTTTTCATTCCTGTTTTTTTTTCCCCTTCTTTAAGCCCTGTCATTGGTGGCCATGCTTTCAGCCTTGCCCTAATTTCTGAAATACCCGCCATGAATATCTTAGCCTGTTTCTCTTTTGCAAAAACACGTCCTAAAACCGACTTGTTTGACTGAGTTCTGTGAAGCACCTTGCAAAGCTTCAGTGCGTTAGAAGCACTACCTAAATGTAAGTTGTTGTCAATATTATTTGCTGTTTGGTTCTCCTCAGACAATATGCACAAGTGATGCAAGAGTTCATTTAGGTTGTGAAAAGTCTGATGGGAAGAGGAAGATTTTTGATGCATTTCATACAGCTCTTTTCTATGCATTAAGGTGTACAACCGGATTATTTTTCTCATGTATCTAGCTCCCATTACCACTGTACCTGCTCTTGTTCTTCATGCGACAGTCACATCATGGGGAATATAACCATAAAACTCTTCACTGGAACATCTGCTGTCAGTCCTTTCCTGATTAATTGAAGTTGTGAATAAGTGATTGTAATTTGTGAGGAAATGCTGAACATATACTCATTCTTGTTGAAATGTGTACATCATTGTAGTCCTCCTCTGCAGCGAAGCTGCTCCAATGAAGAAGAATTATGTGCCATCATCATAATAAGTATCAGTCATTGCTCAGCAGCTATCCTGACCCTTGTCTTTAGTGTTGAAGTAGAGCCAAGATGTTGGATTTATGAAAAATAAAAGCATCATGCATCTCCCATCATGTTGTGAATTTATGTGCCCAAAATTAGGCATATCCTCACAAGTATTATTCCCATAATAAATCATAGAATCTACAAAGAGTTTGTTTCGCCTATCATGTTTGTGCCAGGCCTTTCAGGGATTTATCCAATGAGTATCACTCCTTTGCTCTTTCCCCATAAACCTGCAAGTATTTTCTTTTTGAGTATTATCCTATTTTATTTTACATGTTATCCATGAATCAGCTCCTACTGCCACCTCAGGCAGTACATCCTGGATCATAATGATCTGTTGTATTAAAAATAGTTTTCCTCATAGAATCATAGAATCCCTATAGTGTGGGATCATGCCATTCAGCCCATCGAGTCCAGACTGACCCACTGAAGGGCATCCCACCCAAACCCAGCCCCCTACCCCAAACCTTTAACTTGTATTTCCCATGGCTAGTCCACCTAGCCTGCGTGCCCCTGTACACTAGGGGCAATTTAGCATGGCCGAACCACCTAACCTGCACATCTTTGGACTGTGGGAGGAAACCGGAGCACCTGGCGGAAACCCATGCAGACACGGGGAGAATGTACAAATTTCACACGGACAGTTACCCGAGGGCAGCATCAAACCCGGGTCCCTGGTGCTGTGAGCTCATCCTTCTCCTTTTCTTGCCAATTATCTTTAATATAGACCCTCAAATTACTGACCATCTATCCTTTCTCCTCATTTTCTCTTTAATACCCGTTATACTTTTATTAAGTCTTGTCTTAAATGTCTCTGCTCGAAGGAGGGTAAACACTTAAACTTGACACATAAGTATAAACCTAAGGGTTACTTTGACGATGTCAGTGGACAAATTCTTAACTTTTGTGGTGTTTAATATAAGTCTGTAAGTCATTGCTCATTAATATTTCCAACTGTGATATGTAGGTAAAATGCACTTTACTTAAGGAATGCAATCAACATCATCCAATTTTACCTGTAGATATGCTGAATCATCTGTTGTATTAGTTTTAAGTGAAAATAGGCACATAACATATATGTTTTATAGTCACTGACTCGTTAAAATCCACATGATTCACACTAATATGCACCTCCTCTATATTTAGGGGACAGTAAAATATGTCGGACTTGTAGATGTTATTTTGCATTTCCATGTTCCTAGGACAGATCTGCGCCGACAGCCCATGTAAGAGAAAATGAACTAGAGATAATGAATTATTGGACAGATGACAGGCAGTATTCTCCTACTGTAAGTGCTAATGAAGGAGGAAATGATAATTTGCACCTTGAGTTATGTAATTTATATTGCTCCATTTCCAATAGTTTCTCCTTTAGGTAGCCAGCACAAATACCTGATGTTTTTCCACAACTGCTGTTCATGAAATTATTGGAGATAGCAGATTGAATTTTGTGAGCAGTTGTTAACCTTCAAAAGAGAAGTGAATATATATGTGAAGAGAAAGTTTTGAAAGGCTGTCGGTGAAAAAGCAGGAGACTGAGGACCAAAAATAACTCAACAGCTGGTACAGCTGAATTTTGTCCTTTCCATCTCTACAGTGGAGAAAGCCCTAGTGCTGAAAGATGATCTGTCTACTGGAGATGGGGAGAACTAGTTAAGCTCACTCAATGACCTGGTAGCTGAGCTAAGGTATCAGTGATATAAAATTAGAACTTTCTGCTATCGGGTATCCAATAATCTACTTGTACTTCCGGTAGACAAAGTCAAGAATTGTTGGTGTCATCTGGTCTTAATTTTTGTTTTCACTGTTTGTCATTGGATTCCACCTATGAGTAGAGCACATAGTAAAATCAGTCATGATTCTGTTCATTTGGAGGCAGATATTTGATATTTGCAACCAAGCCATGTGCTTTACAAATTGCAACATTAAAGCTCGAAGGCGACTTCATCATCTTTTCAGACAGACTCAATTTCTGAAGCAGTCAGAATAAAGAATGCTGCCCCTGAGTGATGAAGGCATATCATTCCCATCCAAACTACACACAGTCCTTCTAAATGACTGTGTGTGGATGAATGTACAAAAAAAAAGACGAAAGTGGCCAAAGACTTAAACAAATTTCCTGTGCACTCCAAAAAGAAAAGGTACATTAGTCTTTTGGAATGTCTGCCTACTCCAAACAACGTGATTATAAATTTCGACTGCGCATGCTTACCTCCGATTTCTTAAATGCAATATAAAACTGACTTTTACTTGTTTTTTTATAAATCCACTTTGATTGCATTTTTTATCTTCACCTATACACCTTTTCATTTTCTTATCATTCTTTATTTCAGTCTATTTCAGAAATGTTGCTGCTGTTACACATGCTCCTTGGTGTCAGCAAACACAGCCGTAATCTTTTGTATAAAAATTTCCAAGACATGTTACATTGAGCTCAGGCAGAACTGCTGTGATCAAGGGCAGCAGAAACTATGCTGATGCAAATTGAAAGTACTATTTTTGGCATCAGCAGACATGCTGGAACAATGCAACAATCTTACAGTATAATGCTGATAATAACTGATATCAAATTACACCAGAAACAAGGTACACTTGAAGGGTAATGTTGAATTGAAGCGCTGTGTCTTAATCATTTGTGGTGATACTTGGAAGTGCCTACCTATCAGGGAGAAATTACCTGTCTGCAGGACAAGTTCTTACTAATTCATGGCACCTTATTTGTTTTAATAGGATACTGCCTTCTTTGGCACCCCACAAAAAATTATGTAAAGGCAAATCAAAGACATAATCTCATAGAAGTATAGAAATATGGAAAATAGGAGCAGGAGTAGGTTATTCATACCCTTGAGCCTGCTCTACCATTCAACTCAGTACCCTGTTCTTGCTTTTGCTCCAGACCCTTTGATCCCTTTAGCTCTCAGAACTATAGCTAGTTATAGTCATTTCACTGCATGATCAGAATTAATTAGAATCCTACATGTAATGTGATGATATTATGAGGAAAAAATATATGAAGCATCTTCTGAGTATCCAATACTATTTCAGCCTCAGTCTATACGCCTCTCCTCCACCCAATCAAACTGAACGCATTCAACCAGACTGCAAACAAATAGTATGCAAACAATTTATGAAACATGCTGTGCCTCCCAGATGGTTCTGTATTTGGCACAAATGTAATTTAGCACTTACTATATTTAGTCAGCCCTTTGGAAGTGTTGTCTGTTTGGAAATTTTTCATGTTTCCACAGCAGGCCAGGTGGTCATCAAAGACCATCCTCCAAAGTGATAAATTTAAGGTGCCTGGACAAGAGGATCTGCTAGCAGAGCCTGAAGAAGATCTCACACAGGTGATCAAGTTTTGAAGTGAATTGCAATCATGGACAAATGTTCCTCCTTGTCTGCTGTAGGCATGTCATCTCTATGATGAGGTAAAAACACAGTCAGCCAACTTAGTGCTCCCAACAAAGACACATACACATAAAACTGTGGTCTTGTGAACACAGAGCATGTTTTCACGAGTGGGCACTGAGGCTGAAGTGTTGAAGAGCTGTCTAGTAACATATTTTCTGAAAGAGGAACACATCAATGCTCAGAAAACTGCACAAGCTACTGAAGGATGCTGCAAGGGAATGAAAAAGCATGACTTAGCTGAAACATTGGGTGTGTCAATAATGGCAACAACTTTCATGGCTTTTCTGATGATATAAACCAGAACTAGCAGACCCTCCATATGCTATGACTAAGCTATGAGAAATAACAGATTTACTTAACAATCCAAAAAGCTAAGAGTAGCTACACACCTTTCTCTGTATGGGACAGCCTGTTTAAAAGTGTCTTCCACACCAGCTTCTCTGAATAACAGAAAAAAATTTGCAGAAATTTTGAGAGCCATGAAAGCATGCTCTGAACCTTAAGTGACTATAACTTATGAAAGAGACCTGTAACATTAGAGCTTAAGGTGTAAAAGAGCTTATTGATAGATATATGACTTTATTAAGACAGCTCAGAAGAATTTGTGAATTCAAGCACCTGAAAGATGTTGCCATCGAAGATAGGTAAACCTTAGGAATAGGAGATCTGACTATAATATTGTGACTGCTGAAGGAAGAGAATATGATTGTCAAAAATGTTATACATGCATGCAGTAGATCTGAACTTGTCAATTAACAGCTAGAGCACACATATGGGAGAACAGGAGAGTTTTTCCACAATGTAGAGAAGCAGTCCAGACCTTGGCACTATTTTGATAAGCAGCTCAGTCCTGCTCACTGCACAGTCCAGACCTTTCAAGTGCAACAAGGTGAAGAAAACCACTGAAGGGTCACTAGAAAGATGAAAGTTGAAGGACCAGTTGCACATATTATAGAGGTCATCACTTAAGACAAAAGAAAGTACCTTCCATGTGGAAAGAACAATATTTTAACTGCAAGAATTGAAACAAACCACTTTCAATCAAGTGTTTGGGTAGGAAGCTTTCAAGCAAGCCCATAAAAATGAGGGTTACAAAGATGTCAGATGATGAGTGTGACAAATCAAGCATGTGTACTAGAGAGATGTCAAAAGGAGATTTGGACAGTTCAATCTACACTTTAGAGCACGTAGGCAATGTCAAGTCTAAAGGAGTAAACTGAATTATAACTGATGAACACAATAAAACAAGAGTAACAAATGAATATGAAGTGGCAGATAAACACTGTTCGTTCCTGCAACATTATGAACTTCACAGACCTGTCAATAACCATACCAGACGGTGATTCAAAAGTCAAACCCCCAGAAGTAAGATTGACACTCTGTGATGGAACAATGTTCACCCGAAAGGACAAATCAGTTTAGGTGCTATCTGCAATGGTAAGGCTAATAACCTGAAATTCCAAACATAATGCTAAAGCCACTCATCTCGGCAGAAATAAGAAAACTCTGGGACTATTAATCTTAAACATGCTAACATGGATGTATAGTATTTTGCAGGTTATATCAACTGACAAACAGCACGAGACAGAAAGGATCCGACTGTAGCACTACCAGGGAAACTTCATGCTGCAGGCAAAAAAAAAACAAGTCAGACACATCCAATACAACTAAAGGAAAGGGTTGTCTAAGGCAACAGTAGAGTCAGCTGAGAAAATTTCAGAACCCAACTAACAAGCAAATAATTCCAAGCAGCAGACTGTGGGAAAAAAAAGCCAGCAACTTGCATACATACCTCAGAAGACACAAACACTTTCTAGATTACGCATGTCATGCATATAAATAAGTGGATAGGAGTAGGACTAACTAAAATAACCACATTTGTTAATGCATGAGAACTGTTTGTATAATGTGTAACTTGGGTAACTTATGAATAGATCATGAAAATTTGTTCTTCTTGATTTACTGTGAAAAAGGGGATGTTTGGATTGAAATCCAATCATTTGTGGCCTGCCATAGTCACATATGAAGACACAGAACACATAAGGCTTTGGTTCTGTCAATGGGAAACAGCTACGTTTAGTGAATATGTCTTCATGTGATGTCTCTAACCAACTGTTCCCCCAATCTGTTACACTGGACCACACCCCTATCACTCATCCATCCTTTACACTCTAGATACACTTCCAATATTCAGACAGTCCACACACACCTTTTGATATTGGTTTCATACCATCTTCACGTTTCTTCTACATGACGCCAATTATTCATTGGAATGCATAGCACCCAAACATAGCACAACACAATCACTGACATTCTGCCTTCACTATTGCAGGACAAAGTAAAGTAAAATAGAAGGGGACACAGCTGAACTGGTGGTGACAGGTAAGTCTTCATTCCCTAAGATTGATGGAAAAGATGGTGCTGCACCTCATCAGCCTAATTGCAACAGAATTCAGTATCAGATATCACTGATGATATTCAGATTAAGGCTTACAGCTGTTTTACGCCCCTTACAATGCCCTCCTGACCCTCAACTTGCATTCTTGAATGGGTTCAAGCTACACATGGTGCGACCATGGGCCTCTGGCTTTAGGACAGTACAGAATTACCCAAGGTTTGATAAATCTTTGGCAGTGGGTGAAATTGTCTTTGAAACCACATAAATGGCCCATAAAAAGTCAAAGATTGGGATGAAAAATTAAACTTTCATAAGTTTCTCCTAATGTATTGTGACAGAGGAGTAATGAGCATGGGAGAGGCAGAAGCTGTGAAAATTTTTTCTTCATTCTTGGGATGTGGGTGTCATCGCTTAGCCCAGCATTTATTGTCCAGCCCTAATTATCTAGAGGGCAGTTAAGTGGTAACTGTATTGTTATAAGCCTTGAGTCACACATAGGCAAGACCAGATAGGGATGGCAGATTTCTTCCCCTGAAGGCATTAGTGAACCAGATGGGCTTTTGCAACAATTGACAGGTTATATGGTTGCCATCAGACTAGCTTTTAGTTGAGATTTTTGCTGAATTCAAATTTTACCATCCACCGTGATGGGATGCAAATCCATGTCACCTGAACATTAGGCTGAGGTTCTGGATTACAAGTCTAGAAACAAATCAAAAATTTTGCCTCAGCCATTCTGGCTGTCCAGCTCCTCCAGTGATAAATTCCCTTCCGTTCATTCAGGTCTTCAGTGACAGAATCCATGATTGATGGAGCAGCAAAAGCATGAGGGAGTAAACTTGTGATTAATGCTTGAGGATCACCTAATCTGCCTGGTCATACTGCTGTCCAGCAGGACACTTTCAGATATGTCCTCACCAACCACTTTTTGACCAACTGCTGGGTGAAAAGAAAAGGTGTGGAGTTAAGATTGAGTCAGGTTATGTTTCACTATCTCACACGTAACTGCATCCAATTTGTTTAACTTATGAAACTATCTTGCTTTTGGCAACTCCAATTTTGATTTAATGCGTCATTTGATCTTCTATACAAAGTTGTGTTAAGGCCAAGTAATGGTTCAGAGTCTGGGCACATTGAACTGAGAGAATGGTGTTCTGGGGCAAAGTGAGAAGTGTGCCGCAAAATTCTCCAACACGACATATACATGGAGATTTGGGAACATGCATGTGCAGAAGGGAAATATGCTCATTATGCAATCAGCTAGCACGTGTAAAGGACCAAATATTCCACCTAAGCATGCAGAATTTGATATGTCCATAAGGTCCCTCACCAACTCATATAGATGCACAATTGAAAGCTTATTGTCTGGGTGCATAATGGCCTGGTATGGAAACTGCTCTGCCCAGGACTGTAAGAAACTACAGAAGGTGATTTGCACAGCCCAGACTATCACGGAAGCCAAATTTCCATCCGCGGGCTCTATTTACACAGCTCGCTGCCACGGAAGGGCTGCCAACTTCATCAAAGACCCATCGCACCCTGGTAATAATCTCCTACAACCTCTTCTGTCAGGCAGAAGATACAGAAGCCTGAACACATATACAAACAGGTTCAGGAACAGCTTCTTTCTGCCCGTTATCAGACTGTTGAATGGATTCTAGCCTCCAATAATGTAACCTGCAATGTAATCTCTATGCCTTTAAATCTTTTTTTTGATCTGTACATCCTTTGCTTGCTGTGATCTGCCTGTACCACTCATAAACAAAGCTTTTCACTGTATTTTGGTACACGTGACA
This sequence comes from Ginglymostoma cirratum, assembly GCA_024137785.1. NCBI lineage: Eukaryota > Metazoa > Chordata > Chondrichthyes > Orectolobiformes > Ginglymostomatidae > Ginglymostoma > Ginglymostoma cirratum. The sequence goes on along the minus strand of JAHRHZ010000061.1, from coordinate 8,674,704 downwards.
ATAAAATCAATCATTTAAGCAAATCTGATATCTAATGGAGTATGTGTGAATATTGGTCAAAACTGGGATCAGCAGGTACAGCTGTCAAGGTGCACAGCCTCATACTCAAACACCTCAAAGTACTGCAAAAGAAGTTCAAATTCTACTTTCCCTTAACAAATGTGGAAAACTATGACTGGGTACTTGATTGGTTTGTAATTCTTCACAAAAGCTGAATTAAAAGGAAAAGGTCCACTCAATACAGCTGAAGTTTGGAGAGGTTGTGTTTTGGCTGATTGTGACAATCTCTGGCCATGCTGTTGCTGTACTCTGACTGTTTGTCATAACATATCTCTGTGAGCCACTATTTTCAATCCTGGCATATGTGAAAGACAATAGGAGGCAGTGCTTGTTGGTGGAGCAAGATTTAGGGGTGGCCCTTTCATCAGTTCTTCCCCAGATCAGAAAACTCTGCATCCTCCAGCAGGCCCAAGTTTCCCAGTAACTTGGTAAATTAGTTTACTCAATTTTGCATTTTGTTTTGATCCATTATTCATGAATAGTCAGAAATAGTTGAGGTGAGCAGATGTTGAAAATGTGCCTGTCCCCACAATCAAAGACAATATATTTTTGCTGGTGGATTTGAAACATTAATCCTTTTGATCTTTTCCTAACTTCTTGTCTGCATGATGTTGAAATCCTCTCAAGTAAGACTGTACCCTAGTAAACACAAGTAAATATGATGTTTATGAGCAATCAATTTAGCTGAAGAAAGTGGGTGTGCCATGGAAATGTTTGTTTCTTTGAAGTGCACCTTGTTACTGAAAAGGTTGGTTACCATTGTCTGAGACTATACTGTCCCTGCTCAGAGTGTGCTGGATCTGCCTTACCTAGAAATGACTATTGTCTGACTTTGGAATTCCAATAAATGATTGTTTATGTAGGATCACACAGAATACTGACCTGACAGCTCTCCAGTACAGTTATTACATCACTTCTCAGAGTCTCGATAGCTTGTGACTGCTAATGTCAGTGTCACGTCACCTTTTATATCATACCATTGATACATGCATTCTCCTTATATTCCCCAAGCATTTCACCATGCTTCCACAAACTTTGCAAAATCAGGTAGCACTCTGAATCAGTTTTCCTGTGAGTTGCATGCTGCTGCTATAAGCAGTGACTTGTCCCTCTTGCAGCTGAGCTACATGTTCTTATGTGAGCGGATAGCACATGCCTTCAGTGGACTTGCACAGGTCATGCCTCCAGCATGTGTGTGTGTAAACAACCAGTATGGTCACCATCTGGCCACTTGTAAACTTCTGGATCATACAGAGCATGCCAGGTGGAGAAACATTGTTCAGTTTGGGTTCTGCCAGGGGTACTCCACTCCAAACCTCATTACACCCTTGATCCAATGATGGACAAAACAGCGGAGTTCCAGAGGTGAAGTGAGAGTGACTGCCTTTGATGTGAAAGCAGCATTTGACCAAGTATGGAATCAAAGAGCCCTAGCAAAACTGGAGTCAATGGGAATTAGTTGGACTTAAACTTGACATCTAGGAAAATGGCTTCGGTTGCTGAAGGCCCATTATCTCAGCTTCAGGACATCGCTGTAGTAGTTCCTTGGAATAGTGCCCATCTCAACTTTTTCATCAATGATCTTCATAACAAGGTCCATCATAAGGTACAGAAGAGAGTTCACCAACACCTTCACCAGGGCAGTTAGGGATGGTGAGGTAAGTTTTAGTCTAGCGATACCTACTTCCCAAGAACTAATAAAAATAAGTTCTGGTGATCTGAATTTCATATTCCAGATGTGGCAATTGTAGCAAATTTGGAAAACATGTGTCTTTTGACCTATAACTCCCAAAGCTCTGCACCACTGGGGTTTACCTCGTCACATGTTGGTCTGTTATAGACTAATCAGTAGAGTTTGATTTATATGATTAACTAAAACCCCTTCATTATTGCATCAAGCCACTACCTGAAGGTTGAAGGCCTGCTTGATGGGTCTTTGTCTCTTTATCCTAAAACAACTACAATCTGCCTGTGAATTAGGGCTACAATGCATTACAAATCTATCTCTTTACTTATTCCCATTAAACATGTAAAGTCTAGTTATTGCTTCCTTAGCAAAAATAACAAGGACACCAAAAGCAAAAAAAAAATGTCACAATAGATTATTTTATAAATGGTTGTGAGTGAGACTGATATAGACAGTTGGAAGCTTTGTTTTTCATATTCCAACGAGTATGAGACTTTAACAAGTATCACAAATCACTTTAATACATCAGATGGTGCTATATGAATGAAAGTTTTTCTTTTTTCTTGCCGTTAGGTTAGGAGGAGGGAAGGACATGTAAGTATCCAGTTTCTGATGCTTCCTTAGTCTTGATGCTGTTGCATCAGTTTTCTCTTCCAGAAATTTTACAAGGAGTCTCTTCAGGCAGACTACGGCCCTGAATTTCCTTGAAACTTCTTTTGCTGCACCACCATAATTTTGCCAGAAATACATTTGAAATTTTATTTGTCCATACCTCTTGTGATTTCTGTCACATTTCATGAGAAATCGTGTTGCCACAAATGGCAGGATGTCTGACGCAGTTTGGGGTTACTGCTTCTCCAAAGCTGCCCACTATCTGATGGGGTAAACAGAATTCTCCTGGCTGACCTCAAAAACCTAGTTAGCAAGTGATGTTGAAGAGCTTTTTTCAAAGGGTTCATGTTTACCTTAGCTGTTTGGAGTATCTTCGGCCTTAAACAGTTAAAGCATTTACCACTAATGAATTCAGAGCATAATATCCACGAGCCAGCTTTACCATCAGCTCAGCAGTATGAACACTGAAGATAATGAGGGGTGGATTTATCAATTTTCTTTCCACTAACTTTCAGACTTTTACGATGCCTTAGGGAAATTGCTGTCTGCTGCTCAGTGGACATATGGAGAACATTCATTTAGGCTGAACAAAAGTGCTGTTTAATTAAGAGGTGTTTTGTCATTTATTTTCCGTGAAGTCTGGTGTACCCTTGCTGTGCTTCAAATGTAAAGGTTTGGCAGAATCATCCTTGGTATTATAATTTCCTGTCAGAGAAATTGTTATACAAGGTGGGATCCAATTTCCCCTTTCTATTTAGCATTTATATGGATGGCAATAATGACTTAAAAAGTAATCTTTGCTGTATTCCAAGAAAGAGGAATTATGATTCCCTGACGTGTTAATAACCTGTACCTCGCAAATTCTAAAGCTGGAGATACTGCAGCCTACGTGGCATAATTTGTAATTCCATTGAAAAGCCAAGAAATTGCAGTTTCAATATCAAAGCTTTTGTGTGTCATTCTCAGATTCAAGTATGAGACAGATAGACAATGTGTGGCAGACACTGACTGTGATAAACTATTGAGCAGGCTATGAGGCGTGACTCATAAGTGGTTTATTTGTCAGTAAACTATTGAAACCGAGCGGTATTAATAATATTATTTCACGGAACTTAAAAGACATCAATTTTAGACACCGCAGATCCAATGGTGAACAATAAAGTGAAACACTGTCATTAAAGCAGCTGTCCTGAATAATATTTAACACATCTTAAATTAAACTCATAAAACTCTAAATAACAATGTTCTCCTTTGGCAGGAGCAAACTATTGTGGATGCTGTAAATCTGAAAAAAATATTGAAAGTGGATATAAAGCATAGCAGTCTCAGCAGCACCTGTACAGAGGGAAATAATAATTGTTTGTCAAAATTTCATCAGAATTTTCACATCTCATCCCCTTCCAAAGCATTACCCTCACACTTTAATTGTTTAAAATCTGTTAATCTCTAACAGCTTTCAATTGTAATGATGAGTCTTTGACCTGAAAAGTTAGTCTGGATAATAACTGAAACATATTCATACCAGTGGAGGGATTAGAGTGAAGAGAGGCAAGAGGGAAACAAGTTATTACAACTGTAGCATTTTAACTCAACAATATGCAGATATTACTTCCAGATTTGCTGTCAATTTCATTTGACCCAATGACGTACAATTTTAACCGTAGCATTTACGGTAATAGGGAATACAAATGGACTGTTGGCCTTTGAAATAAAGGAAATAGGTTATAAGATAAGGGAATAAAAAAAAAAAAGAGCTGCAGACATTGGAAATCTAAAACAAAAGCAGAACGTGCTGGAGAAAATCAGCAAGCCTGGCAGCATCTGTAGAGAGAGAAATAGTTAACACTTCAAGTCCAGTGACCCTTCATCAGAATGTTCTTTGAGTTTGAACAAAGAGTTGGAAGTCACAGTATAAATTCAGCATGTTCAAGGGTAGTGTCAATTTAATACTGCGTCCATTGCTGGGTAATGAGTCGTCAGACAGAAATAGAGCTCGCCAACAATGAAAGAACAACAACATGCTTTGGGGTTTGGCCATATGTTCAACATCAGAAGCATTCTACCACATGCCTGCTTTCAATGCAGGAAATGCTTTAATGATCTGATCAAGTCAGGAAAGTTCAGTACAGTAGGACATTCATCTCCATCCTTATGCGCATGTCACTAACTAATTACTCTGCGTCACTCTGTTGTTATACCAGTTTGCACATCCATTGGCCTTGCAAGCTCTACCATTCATTTCTTTCTCTGCACTCCCTCAGATGCCAGTCTATCCAGCTCTCATTACCACTCAACCTCGCCCTTATACAATTTGATGCCTCCATCTGCCACAATAGCCACCCTCAAGTGCAGTTCACCCACCAGCTGAACATATGCTTTTGCAGCCATTTTTGTGCCTTCCTTTCCCCATTACAAGTAAAAGAAGAAGAAAATGTATGGAAGAGGATCAGAAGTCTTGAGGTGGTCCAGTTTGTCAGCTGATGATTGCAAGGAATGAAGTGCTGTGATTGATGCTGGTTTGGTGACCCCGAACGCTAAGGTTGGAGAAATTGGGAACTCCCGGTTGCCTGTTGGCACAATTCAATACCAGTAATCCACTGAGTGTCATGTAACACTTAGCCACCTTGACTTGAGTTCAGCAGCCAGTGAAATGAGGCCATTTTCATTCTTAACTTGCTGGGACTAATGCATATCTGTTCTCCCCAACCGTGCTCTTTATTTCTACAGCAGTGAGTGATGAACCTCATGAAAGGCAAAACCTCAGAGAACTGATTCCTTCACCGTCACAGGATTCATACTTGGCTTGTACCAGCGTAGATGCTTCCACTTTGGTGGATTTGGCAAGTCAGAATTTCATCTGGTGATTCAATTGCTTGTCAAGAATATCAAAAAGGCAGGGAGAACTGTGGAAAAGCAGAAGCATCACGAAAATAAAGACAGGTAGAGGACAGAGAAGGAGAGAGGGGAAGTGCAACAGTCCCAGCTGTCAGGCATCTGTGTAAAGCTACCAAAGCCCAAACTGCATTATTGCATGAGGAAAGCAATTCTCTACCTCACTCCATCTCAAATTACCTGTGAAAACAACATCTCAGATGTGGTAACCATGGTGCCTGCTGAGTCAATCCTGCCATTCCAAACCTTCACTTCAGATATCGTAATGTCTTGACTTTGAAATACTAGGTCGGCATTGACTATACATGATTCATCCTTTATAAACATTGTTTCTACCTTCACCAGTGATTAATCTGAGAGTCTGAGTGGTGCAGTTTACTAAGCAACATTCTGCTGGTCAATGTGGAAAATCGCCCAGATGTGTCATATGCATAAAATCAGGACAAATCCAACACAGCCAATTACCACCCACCCGTCTACTCTTGATCACCAGCCAAGTAAGAAGGTGTCATCAACAATGCTATCAGATGTTACTTACTCAGCAATAACCTGCTGACTGACCCCCAGTTTCAGTTCCACCAGCTCCTGACAGCAATATAAAGCAGCATTTAATCAATTGTGGCATCAAAGTGCTCAAGCAAAGCTGAAATCAGTGGGAAACAGGGAAAAATCTCTCTGCTGCTTGGGAGCCATACCTAGTATGGAAAATACAATTTTGTTTGTTGAAGGTCAGGCATATCTGTCCTAGGACCTCAGTGCAGGAGTCTTACAGGGCAATATCCATCCTTTAGCTGCTTCATGAGTGACCCACCCTCACATCCTCTGGTTGTAAGTGGAGGCATACCTCATGAATGTACAATGTTTAGCACCATTTACAAGTTTTCAGACACTGAAGTAATCTGTGTCCAAATGTACCAAAATCTGGATACCATTTAGAATTGCTTTGATAACTGGCAATCAACACTCATGACACGAACGCTAGGCAATGGTCATCTCCAACAAGACAGAGTCTAACCACGTTATCTTGATGTTCAATGGAAGTAGACTCACTGAATTTCCCCTAATGTCCTGAGGATTCCTGTTGACTGGAAACTGAAATGGGCCAGCTGCATGTATACTACGATACAACAGCAAGTCTGAATTTAAGAATCCACTTCCTGTCTCCCAATTACAAGGAACAATGCGGATGTACACCTTACTTGCCAGAATGAGTGCAGCTCCAACAACACTCAAAAAGCTTGACACCATCCAGGAGAAAGCAGTCCACTTGACTGGCAACTCTTCCACTATCTTATGCAATCACTCCCTCCACCACCAATACACAATGATAGGAATGTGTGTCATGTATAGGATGCACAGCACGAGCTCACCTAGCCTCCTTGAACAACACCTTCCAAACCCATATGCTATACCACCTGGAAGCACAAGGGCAACAGATACATGGGTCCAACAACCTGATGTTTGTCCATACATGATCCTGGCTTAGAACTCTATCACTATTCCCTCACTGTAGTTAATCTAAAAATCTTTGAACTCCCTTCATGATAGAATGTGGTTCACCTACACCATGTGGGCTACAGTGTTCCAAAAAATTGGCTCAGAACCACCTTCTCCAGGGTAACTAGGGATGGGCAATAAAATACTGATCCATCCAGTGACACCCACACCCTGTGAATGAATGAACACTACAAGAAATCTGGCATAGGGTTGTTATTAGCTGCCCCAGTTTATTGCCCTTTAAGCATGGTAAACGGTCTGCTTTCAGTACATTGTCAATTCATGCAACTTACAATGGAAGATCTTACACTTTGTTCTTTCATTACTTCATGAAAGAGATCAAATAAAACTGCTTCCTCAGTAATGCATTGTGCATATTCTGCATAAGCTGGTAGCTGATTCTTTTATTACTCAACAGATAGTACATTGAAAGAATAATGACATTTTTACAGCTTGCTAAATAATTAATTTGATCCTACTTTTCTGGCCATAACACCATTCTATTATATTGTTTGCAATGTCAAATATGAATGTGAGATATAAATAATTAATTCCTATCTGCATGGTAAGTCACAGGAAACGTCAATTCTCGTTCTAACATCCTAAATAGTTTGCTGCTTCTTGCTAAAACTTTAAAGAAAGTATAAAGTTACAAAACATGAGCATTTTTGTTTCTCAAGCTATGCCCATCACTGTCAAGGTTAATCTTGAGTGTTCACCCCTATTTTGAGAAGACTGTGGAGAGTTCTCTTCTCGAACTGCTATAACCATAATGCTCATGGTACTCCCACTTGTTGTTAAGGACTGGACTTTGGCTTTGTGTGTGAAGTGTGATATGGAATGTTGGAAGTTGAGTCCCCAGCTAAACTCCACCACCTATTAAATACAATGAGTATACAACTAACATGGACGTAGAGATGATTTAAGGCTGTCTTTGGTCTATAACGAGCAACATGAAGACAGATGGTGCTTGAACAGGAAGTGCACTTTGAGGTTAACTATAGCCATCCAATGCATCTGCAGAGGTAACTTCCCAACTTCAACCATGTCAAAGCACTTACTGCTATCAGTGGCTTACAGGGAAAATGTGGCAAGGAAATGAAAAAAGGGGGTAGTCATGGACCAGCAATGGCTCTCAAGGCTGTCCTGTAGCTGAGAGAAGCAGTCCCACTCTTCTGAGCTTCACATCAAATATCAATTTCCATGGGCACCCACTGAAGAATGCTTCTTGGAATAGTCTTTGTGTTCGTAGGCATTCATTCAACTTTGAAGGAATGTGTCATAAGGAAAATTCTCAATCTAAAGCAAAGAGAGACTGCTCTTCTAAAGAAAATGTCGGGTGTTTCGTATGAACATGAACATGAGCAAGAAAAGGCAAAATGCTCTAGTCTCCACATCAATATGGTTGACACATCAGGAAACCACTTTTTCCATCTCTTTCCTATCTCTTGCTCATGCCTCTGCCAGGACATATCCTGAAAGGCAAAAATTCGAGAGATAAAAAAAATTTGTGAGCTGGTTAACAATAGAGAAGTGGATACTCTGGAAAGCCCCTCTCTAAAACTCTCAAATGATTTAAAAAACAAAGATCATGTCTTACCTGTAAGATACTTAACTTCTATATGAAGCAATATACATCCCAGTGAGGAAATACAGCTCCATCATGGAGGTATGCAGCGTCAGCAACCACCATATGTTCCAGCAATATATGCCAGAAGCTAAAATGCTCCTAATACTTACAGGCTTTATTTCAGGTGTCCATCATCTGTGGGATTTTGCTTTTATTAATCACAGTTTATCTTCTTCCTATTGCACTATACCCATTGCTAGGCTGTTCATGGCTTGTGATTATCCATTAATTTCCATTAATCAATATGGCAATCTATTCTATTAAATTGGATTATATTAATAAAATCCTTATAGAGTGGAAGCAGGCCATTTGGCCCATCAAGTCTACACTGACCCTCCAGGGAGCATCCCACCCAGACCCACCCCATAACCTATTCATGTAACCCTGCATTTCCCATGGCTGATCCAAATAGCCTGCATGTCCCTGGACACTTTGGCATGGCCAATTGACCTAAACTGCACATTTTTGGACAGTGGGAGGCAACCAGGGCACCAGGAGCAAATCCACACAGACTCAGGGACAACATGCAAACTCCACACAGACAGTCTCCCAAGGCTGGGATTGAACCCAGGTTCCTGGTGTTGTGAGGCAGCAGTGCTAACCACTGAGCCACCATGCCACCCAGCCACCCAAATCGGTTGCACTATAAAGACTGAGAAAGCAAATCTTCATTAGTTGCAGTTGTGGAACTGGTCCGTGTATTTCTGGAACTCAGCAGATTTGTTTCTGTTGTGGAGCAATTGGTTGTACATGCAATCACATTTCAAACCTTATACATTTCCATATTGTGTTTACCAGAACCATGCTATTTAGTGGAATGATAGTAATACTATCTTAATGTGGAAAAATGGAGACTACATGAAGTTAGGCAATTAATATGCTATAGGTTATCAACATCATTCTTTGCTGGCTTACTGCTAAGCTAGACATGAGCAGACAATCATGGCATATTAGGAACAAAAGAGACTCTCAAACCATAAATATATAAGAATAAAGCAAGAAGGATTGCAGTAGAGTAAAGAAACAAAAGTAAACTTAAGCAACATAGTAGGCCAGCCTGTGTCAGAAATAGATTTTTTCGAGTAAACATTAGAAGTGCTGAGCTCTCAATTGGAAATGTGCTAGTTTTTTTTCCCCAGTCTGTGAGTCTTTTCTGGATGACTAGTATCCCCCCAAGACCTAAACACTGTATTTGAAGGCAATTTACAACAAAATGCTGGCAGATAACAAATTCAAATAGGTTCTGAGAATGACAAGTATGAAGATACTTTAGTGCAGTTTAGTTGTTACACACAAGGTCAAAATCTTGAAGCTTGAGCCCTATTCTAATTTAGATCATTTATCATTCAGTGGTACTGCTTTGTAGAAATAAAATCTAATACAAAAAGCCCTCAAAACCGAATAACTATTTATATTTGTAAAAGTACTGTTCAACATATGCAGAATTGAGAGCTAAAACATTGAAGGGAAGTCCTTAATGAGTGTGAATGAAAGATATGTCTTTTTTTACAAATCTTACCTTGCAGCTATTCTTAATTTCTAAACACAAAAACAAAATCTCTATTTGTAACTATAGATGTTTTGTGGAGACACTAATATACACTGTTTGTTTACTCTCATCGATACTATTGACTAGATTTTATTGGGTTCCAGGGGTCTTGCCCTCACAAATAAAAAGTCATGGGGATCTTGCTCATAATCCTAATGGCTGTTATGCAGTAATTGAATCTTGTGACAGCATTAATCGCTTTAGGACAAGGCTTTATCCTCTTTCTTGGAAGGAGAGCTTCCAGGATATCATTGTAGCTGTCCTTCAGTGGAGTGTCCTAGACCCAACTATCTTCAGCTACTTCATCAATGACTTCCCATTCATCATATCAGAAGTGGGGACATTCACCAAATGATTGTACATTGAACATTAGCACTCACCTCTAATCAGATGCTTAAGCAGTCCATGTTGAAATGCAGCAAAATTTGGACAATATCCAGGCTTCAGTTGATAAAAGGCAAGTCTGCCAAATGCAAGATATACTGAAATAATTCACCAACACTCCTGCAACAGGGGTTTCCAAACTCCCAACTGCTACCACCCAGAATAACAAGCAGTGAGAGACCTGAGAACACCACCACCTCCAAACCACACATTAACCTGACTTGGAAATATAGACTATGATCATTGATTGTGTCCTGAGATGTTGGTGCCTACCTTCCAACATGGAAGTCATCCAGAACAAGCAGCAAGTCGAATCCCCCAGCTGCTCACTTTGGTTTCCTTCTCGTGTTTTCTTAACTTCAAGCTTGTTTAGTGAGTTTGATAAGATGGGATGCTGAATATTAATGAAGCAAGTTAGGCTGTTAACAAGGTGTTTAACAAGCAATAATCATTGTCAGTTGACTACTTGACAGTATCCGGTGAGATTTTTGCCACACTGCTCTTGAATAGCGTAAAATGGCACAAGCTGCTCCAAAGGTTGAGATAGGTGTCGCCTCACATTCTGCCACTCATTTCACCCCAGCCCACATCACTCAGCCCCTACAATATTCTGCCTGGGGCATGTTTTACATGCACAGAAAGAATAAACGAGACTTTGGTCAAACGTCTCAATAAGAGATCAGATCTCTGATGGTACAGTAAGTGTCAATTCTTCTATTCAAGCTACTGAGGTGCGCCATGAAGAAAAAATCTTCAAACTTGGAGTGTAAGCCATGACTGACTCTCCAGTTCTGAGACAGTTAAAATTCACAACTACAACTTTTGTCTTTCTTTTTGAGGAAATAATAACAATTGCAACAGTTGAATTAACTTGGGATTCCTAACTTTGAAAATTCAATGGAAATTATAACATGTTACAACCTGTTCTGTTTTGTGAAGTACAGACTTTCATTGTACAAATTATAGGGCATGTACTAGCTTGGGATTCTATTATTATTATCTGTTCCAATCTTCTATTCACCATTAGGTTTACAACATAGCCCTCTTTATATCTTGTCCAAAGCTGAGAGTCCTTTATCTACTCTGCACCCAAGATAAGATGATTTCCTGTAGTTACCATAGTCTGGGTATCATCATTGATGACGCGAGCAAGTGAATCTACGTTGTGTTTAGAGAACAGTGGTCTTTCTGCTATTTTAACACATTTAACATAACCAGATAAAACTGCCCCATAACAGTTTGTTCTCTGTTACCAATAATAGCAACTTTATGTGTTACCAAATTGTAAACCAAAGTTCTACTGTTGATATTTTGCACAAATGTAAACAAGGCCAGAACTTAATTGATCCCACCAGAGCCAGCTAGGTTGAAGTCAGGCCCTGATAATCAGGAGGAAGGCAACCCATCCCATTCCATCTCACTCCAACCCTAGTAAGCCAGTAGCAGCAATGTGGGAAACTGGCCCATTGACTATTTAGGCTCATTGCTGAGCCACTTTAAGGTCATTATCTTTGAGCCCACTGTGATTTTTGTGGTGGATCAAGGATTCTCCTGAACTTGCATGGGCTTGCATTGCAGGTGGCACCACCAAGTCACATTGAAAGGATGCAGCAGGGACACTTTGCACACAGACAGGATCCCAGTTCACGGTTCGAACCAGTTTGCATCTCAGGATGACGTCACAGCTGCTGCCACCCTCTACCCAACTTCCAGTACAACCGACGCCATTGACATTGCTGCTGATGCAGCCGCCTCCGTTTCCGAGGCCAACACAAACATCGAGGACGCCACTGCCGCCAACACAGACATTGAGGACGCTGTTGCCACCAACATCCTAAATTTACCAGCCGACGTCGCTCCACCCACGGCCGACATCACTCCGCCCACTGCCTTCAAAGCCAGCATCTCCAGACAAAACAATAATACCCAGCCCTGCCGAGTCTTCACCATCCCCCCAGATCTCCCCTTTACTGAGGACGAACGGTCAGTCCTCGGTAAAGGACTCACCTTCATCCCCCTCCACCTACACATCGAGAAATAATGCTCACGCTTCGACATTGAGCAGTTTTTCCACCGCCTCTGCCTCCGCGCTTATTTCTTTAACCGTGAGCCTGACCCTCCCTCTACTGACCCCCTTCTCCCACCTCCAACACACCTCCTCCTCCTGGACACCACCCCAAGGCCTCCTACCCTCCCTTGACCTCTTTATTTCTAATTGTCGTCGAGACATCGATCACCTCAAACTCTCCACCCCTCTCACCCGCTCCAACCTCTCCCCCACTGAACGTTCAGCCCTCCACTCGCTCCGCTCCAATCCCAACCTCACCATAAAACCCGCAGACAAGGGAGACGCTGTTGTAGTATGGCACGCCGACATCTACATCTCGGATGCCAGGCACCAACTCTTTGACACCACCTCCTATCGCCCCCTTGATCATGACCCCACCCATGAGCACCAAACCATCATCTCCCAAACCATCCACAACCTCATTACCTCAGGTGACCTCCCACCCACAGCCTCTAACCTCATCATTCTCCAACCGCCCGCTTCTATCTCCTTCCCAAAATCCACAAACTTGACTGCCCTGGTCGACCCATTGTCTCCGCCTGCTCCTGCCCCACTGAACTTATTTCCACCTATGTGGACTCCATTTTCTCCCCCTTGGTCCAGGAACTCCCTACCTATGTCCATGACACCACCCACGCTCTTCACCTCCTCCAGAACTTCCAATTCCCCAGTCCCCAACATCTCATTTTTACCATGGACGCCCAGTCCCTATACACCTGCATTCCCCATGCCGATGGCCTAAAGGCCCTCCGCTTCTTCCTGTCCCGCAGGCCCGACCAGTATCCCTCCACTGGGCTTAGCCAAACTCATCCTCACCCTCAACAAATTCTCTTTCAATTCCTCTCACTTCCTACAGACAAAGGGGGTGGCCATGGGTACCCGCATGGGCCCAAGCTACGCCTGCTTCTTTGTAGGATACGTGGAACAATCCGTCTTCCAAAGCTACACTGGTCCTATCCCCAATCTATTTCTCCTTTACATTGATGACTGTTTCAGCGCTGCCTCGTGCTCCCACGAGGAGCTCGAACAGTTCATCCACTTCACTAACACCTTCCACCCCAATCTTAAGTTGACCTGGACCATCTCTAATACGTCTCTCTCCTTCCTGGACCTCTCTATCTCCATCTCTGGCATCCACCTGGAAACCGATATCCTAGAATCCTAGAATCCCTACAGCGTGGAAACAGGCCCTTCGGCCCAACAGGTCCACACCAAACCTCGGAGCATCCCGCCTACACCCTTCCCCTTGTAACCCTCCTAATCTGCACATCCCTGAACACTACGGGCAATTTAGCATGGCTAATCCAACTAACCTGCATATCTTTGGATTATGGGAGGAAACCACATCACCCGGAGGAAACCCACGCAGACACAGGGAGAACGTGCAAACTCCACACAGGCAGTCACCCGAGGCTGGTGTCCCTGGCGCTGTGACGCAGCAGTGCTAACCACTGAGCCACCATGCCGCCCAAATATCTATTTTCAGCCTACCGACTCCCACAACTACCTAGAATACACCTCCTCCCACTCACCTTCCTGCAAAAAGGCCATTCCCTATTCCCAAGTCCTTCGCCTCTGCCGCATCTGCTCCCGAGCTGAGGCATTCCATTCCCGAACATCCCAGATGTCCTTGCTTTTCAAGGACCACAACTTCCCCTCCACAGTGATCGAAAATGCCCTTGACCGTGTCTTCCACATTTCCCGCAACTCATCCCCCACACCCACTACCTGCTATAATAAACAAAACAGAATCCCTCTCACCCACACGTACCACCCCACCAACCTCCGAATCTAACGCATCATCCTCTGACATTTCCGCCATTTGCAATCCGACCCCACCACCAAAGACATTTTTCCCTCCCCAACCTTATCTGCTTTTTGGAGGGACCACTCTCTCCATGACTTCCTTGTCCGCTCCACACTCCCCTCCAGCCCTACCACTACTGGCACTTTTCCCTGCAACCGAAGCAAGTGCTATACCTGCCCCTACACCTCCTCCCTCACCCCAATCCCAGGCCCCAAGAAGGCTTTCCACATCAAGCAAATGTTCACCTGCACATCTGCTAATGTGGTATACTGTATCCGCTGTTCCCGTTGTGGCCTCCTCTACATCGGGGAAACCAAGCGGAGGCTTGGGGACCGCTTTGCGGAACACCTGCACTCAGTTTGCAACAAACAACTACACCTCCCAGTCACGAACCATTTCAACTCGCTTCCCCTCCAACTCCTCGGACAACATATCCATCCTGGGCCTCCTGCATTGCCACAATGATGCCACCTGAAAGCTGCAGGAACAGCATCTCATATTTCGCTTGGGAACCCTGCAGCCCAAGGGTATCAATGTGGACTTCACAAGCTTCAAAATCTCCCCTCCCCCGACGACATCCCAAAACCAGCCCAGCTAGTCCCCACCTCCCTAACCATTCCTCCCACCTCAAGCCCCACCCCCATTTCCTACCCACTAACCTCAACCCACATACTTGACCTGTCCGTCCTCCCTGGACTGACCTATCCCCCACCTAAATCCCCACCTACATTCACCTTCACTGGTTCTAACCCCGCCTCTTTGACCTGTCTGTCTCCTCTCAACCTATCTTCTCCTTTATCCATCTTCTATCCGCCTACCCCTCTTTCCCTATTTATTTCAGAATCCCCTTCCCCTCCCCCATTTCTGAAGAAGGATCTCGACCCAAAACGTCAGCTTTCCTGCTCCTCTGATGCTGCTCGGCCTGCTGTGTTCATCCAGCTCCACAACGTTTTATCTCAGATTCTCCAGCATCGGCAGTTCCTACTATCTCTGCATCTCAGGGCTGCTTGCTTACTCTTTTAGTGTTGGTCTCTTAGGGCCTATCTGCATATTTGCAGCATCTCTGCCTTGTTTTGCCTTACCTTGTTGTGTCTATTAGCACAGTCACATAAACAGTCAGCTTGCATTGCCGGTGAGTCAAGCGGCAGAGACCTTGGTCTATTACATCAGTGTGATACATCAATCTCCCACCCATCCCACGTTCCAACAGCTTACGAGGCAAACATGCTGCATGTGCAGCATGTAAGTGATCATATCTCAAAATCTTACAGGTGTAGATCTCACCAAAATCTATGGAGGCACCCATCAGTTAGGAGGTCAAAGCAAATAATTCAAGGGCAGCCTTCAATACTTTCCCATGGGATTGGCCATGGCCAGGCATCTGCTCATCAAGAACAACAAACATAACTGCATGTGACTCAAACTTTCCAGGAGCTTGTTGATTCATTAGTCTTCAGCCTTTACACCGCTTGTGTTTAGGTACAGCAAGCAAGACTGCATATGGCTGAGACTTTTCATGAACGTTTTCTCATGAGTGTGGGCATCACTAGCTGAGTCAGCATTCATTGCGCATCCCTAATTGTCCAGAAGAAGGTAGCAGTGAGTTGCCTTCTCTAACCGCTATAGTTGTTGAGGTATAGAGACTATCATACCACCATTAGGAAAAGAGTCCCAGGATTTAACCCTGTGATACTGAAGGAATGGTGATGTGGTTCCCAGTCTTGAGGGGAATTTGCAGGAGATAATGTTTGCATTTTCTCCTGCTCTTGTCCTTCTAGAAACGTAATGGGTGTGGGTTTATAAGTTGCTGTCAAAGGAGCGTTTGTGTTTACTGCAGTGCATCCTGTCAATGGCACACAATGCTGCCACTATTTGTCAGTGGAGGAAGGATTGAATGTTGAAGGTGGTGGATGGGAGTGCTAATCTATTGTCCAGGTTGATGTCAAGGTCCTTGCAGCTGGAGCTGCAACTGGAGAGTCTTCCATCACAACCGAAGGTAAGTCACTCGGTAGAATCCTGAACCTCTGACCAGCTCTTATAGTCACAATATTTATATGGCTGATCCATTTCAATGATAGCCCCCAGGATGTTGATATTGACCCAATGAAGCTTCATCCCTTACAATTTAAGCTTTTATGAACTACAAGCAAGATCATGTTTTTTGGGACTTCTCACAGCTGGTTGACTTTTAAGGGTTCAGTCTTTACACACCAAAGATCTCATAACTATTAACAAGACTGTATTTTACTGAGACTGAAACACTCTAAGCATTTGCACAAGAAAACACATTTAATTATGAAGGAGCTTAGCTTGTGAAGACGTTTGTACCCAGTGGTCCCTGGAGGAAGAAGTCTGCCCGTCGGGCACACACCTCATATACATGGTGTATTTTGTAAACATACGAGTTTCTTATCTTTACCTAAAATATTGTGCCCACGGGGCTGGGATGTTAATGAGAACTCATGGGTTGCTAATGAATGTGAAAGAGGTTCCAGGTTCCTCAACTGTCAAGGTCAAGAATGCCAAACTGCCTGATAGGTTCTGAGAAGTTACTGTCAAAACCTTAACCCATTGGAAGGAAACTGAATTTGTGCCTGTCATCCATTTAAGATTCTTTGCATGGCCTTCTAAAAGCTCAGGTGCACTCGGAAGATTTCTCCCAGCATGTTGGGGTGAGTGAAGGAAGTGACTTTGTAGAACAATGAATGCAGCTACAAACATATAAGAATATTGCAGCATGGTTAATGTGCATCCCAGCTATACTCCAATTTCTGGCTTAAGTGCACCATTGATTTGATGGTAAAGATTGTTTATCATTGTTTCTGTTCAGCACATTCTGTCGGGTGGGTGGGAACATCAATCAGATTCAGGGATTTTAGTATTGAACCCTCCCATCTCTGCGGAGTAGACATGAAGACAAGTGAGGCAGAAGAGATGAAAGACAAAGTCAATAATACATGAAATATATCTCAATCCAATTAGAGATGACATCTAAATATTAAATTTTAAGATTTCAAGTGTATTTGCTAATCATTTCTCATTAAGTAACCAATAAGCATTAGGCATTATCATTAAAGGAAAACTTCAGACTATTGATGATAAATCTTTAATATGCAGATGTAACTATTGTAATACCCTATTCAATCACTCTTTTGGGTGAAACTTTTTTCTTTAAGTTGTCATTCTAAATAAGTATCAAAACTGCCATTGTCACCTGATTTGATGGAACTGACTGAATTATAATGAGAGATAACGAGGTGTGGAGCTGGATGAACACAGCAGGCCAAGCAGCATCAGAGGAGCAGGAAAGCTGACGTTTCGGGCCAAGAACCCTTCTTCTGTTACATACCTGTGGTATCTTCAGTTGCTGCTGCCTTCTGGTCATATTCTTTCTCCTTAGCAGTGGGCTCACTGTCTTATCACCTGTGAACACTTCCTAGACCCTTCTTCTGAAGAAGGGTCTAGGCCCGAAATGTCAGCTTTCCTGCTCCTCTGATGCTGCTTGGCCTGTTGTGTTCATCCAGCTCTACACCTTGTTATCTCAGATTCTCCAGCATCGGCAGTTCCTACTATCTCTGAATTATAATGATGTTTCTTTATTTAAAAATATATCTCTCTCTCTTTTTAAAAATATAATGTTGCTATATGAAAGACAGAGGCTGTCAAATCTTTTTGTCTTGCACCCATCGGGACGGATGCAAGAATGTTGAATTTCGAAGGAATAAATTATACTGCATAAGAATAGAGCTGCTGAATGATTGGTAAGTTGATTCTAATTGGAAGAGGTATTGCCATGGAAAATGTAGCAGCAAACAGTTGTCCCAAGCACTTTTTTTTTAATTGAAAATATATGCAGAATCTGGACATGTTCTTTACATTTGCAGAGGATTGTTTGTTGAGTATGAACACTTGTAGTTTCTAGTTTGCATCAGGGAGCCACATTGTGACTTCATGTTTTCTTAGCACATTCAGAATTGTTAAGCAAGTGCAATCCAATTGCAGAATCATGTCCAGTGTTAGACAACATGTTCTGAATTTTGCAAGCACAGTCTGTTTGAATACTGTCAGTACTCTGCCTGTTGATCCTGTACAAAAACATTAGTCACAGCACCATCAATTTGGGGTCTGTGAGTCCTTTAAAATTGAACTCAACTGCATGGGTTGCCAAGTTAATAAGGTCAATTAATGCAGATTCAGACAAAGGCACGTCTTGATCATCATGTGACACAGCACAAATGTGCATGACTTGCTTGAAAGGCACATTAATGAATAGACTGACAGTGTCAAATGAACACATAGGCACTGTATTGTTATATTGATATTGTCTTGTATAGACTTTGTGATATTGAAGAAGTCATTCACAAAGTAATTTGGCCAATTCATATTGTGCAGAGCCAGTAATAGGCAAGATAGGGCTTAAAGGGAGATCACTTTTATGTGTCCTAGTATGCACAAACACTTACGAAGTCGCAGCAAACCACGCAAATGAATGTTATATAAATACGAAGTTATGGAATGGAAATACCTTATTATCGCCTTCCTTCCCAGCCTCTCATTTCACATACCATTTCCTGACAGAGAAAATATATGCTGGCAACTTCCTTAGAGCCCTTGGCTTTATCTCCTTTTTCCAGGCTGCTTGGATGTCGATAAGATGTGACTCCAGGTCAGGTTTCCTCGCTATATACTTCACTTAAACCTAGATGTCAAGGGACAATTCTGATTTTTACTGATCTCGCTCCAATTTTGTGTCACATAGTATGAGTCTTGGTTCCTGTTTATGGAAATATGCGTGTTACTAATAGTTATTAATGAGTTAACTTCACAATAACATAAATGGGACAGTATGTATGTGGAGCAAAGTCTCAGAAATGTGATGTTTGAATGCATTTGAATGCAATGTTGAGATAGTTTTGAGGAATAAATGCCTTCCTCATTGATCTTGACATTTAATGATTAATAAGAAGCTGGTGAACTGAAATGGGGACACATATGTGATTTAATGAACGAAGAGAGACCAATACAAATAGATAGAAATTGATATGGATGATATAGACCAAATAATGATGGTCTCATTTATATTTGACTCTGCCCTCATCAGAATATGTAAAATTCTTACGCTAACACTATGCATTCTTAAAAATTACATCCACTTTCAGAAAGTTGGACACAAACATTCATAACAAACACACAGGAACAATGTTAAAATGAACATGTACATCATCTCTCTGTTAGTACAATGCTATTTTTAATCAGTATGTTAAAGTTAACAACTCAATTACATAAAAAAAATTCAGTATGAATATACTAAGCGTTCATTTGATAACATCACTGGCAGTAATTTCTATCAGAATTCAATTCAATTCTTATTTATTTATGGTAACTATGTGTGTCGGTGCATTGTAATTTTCTCATTGCTGATAACACGAACATTTGAGCAATAGAATGATGTATTTTATACTGAAATCTGATTTGGAAATGAGAAAAGTCCCAGCATTTGCATTAGAATTCACTTTTTTGAATCAATTAATAGTAATGGCATCAAACAGCTGGTGTATATCTTATAGTCATTTATATTCACAGTTACACCACAATGCTTATATTGATATGGGTACCTTTTTATTCCAAGGGAGTTTCAAAAAAATGCATTTTGAAGTGTAGTGGCTGTTTTAGAGACTGAGGCCTCAATTCAGCAGGAAATATAAATGAAACAATATTCTGCTGTTGGGGATAGTGTGAGCATTTTTGGACAAAATGTGCCTGTCTCTTATAAAAGTCATGTAGAATGGATTGATGGGCGAATGGAATTTGGTGGGATTTAGTGACAAACAGCAATACATAGCGATGGCATGATGGCTCAGTGGTTAGCACTGCTGTCTCACAGCACCAGGGACCCAGGTGGGGACTGATTCCAGCCTCTGGTAACTGTGTAGTTTGCATATATTCCCCATGTCTGCGTGGGTTTCTCCAGGTGCTCCAGTTTCCTTCCACAGTCCAATGATGTGCAGGTTAGGTGGATTGAGCATACAAAGTTGCCCATAGTACTCCCCACTTGCCTGGATGAGTGCAGCTCCAACAACACTCAAGAAGATTGACACCATCCAGGACATGGAAGCCCACTTGACTGACACCAATCCATCAAAGATACATTCAGTAGCAGCAGTGTGTGCTATCTACAAGATGCACTGCAGAAATTCACCAAAGATCCTCAGACAGCACCTTCCAAACCCACAACCATTTCCATCTGGAAGGACAAGGGCAGCAGATTTGTGAGAACAAAACCACCTGTAAGTTTATCTCCAAGCCACTCACTGTCCTGAAAATAAATTGCCCTTCCTTCACTGTCACTGGGTCAAAATCCTGGAATTTCCTCCCTAAGGACGTTGAGGTTCTACCTACAGCACGTGGACTGAAGCGGTTCAGAAAGCAGCTCACCACCGCCTTCTCAAGGGAAAGTGGGGATGGGTAATAAATGCTGGCCAGCCAGCAATGCCTATATCCCATGAGTGAATTAAAAAAGTGGAAGATTGTATATGAACAGTAACTTTTCAGTGACTAAACAAAAATGGATGCTGATGGAAAAGCAAATAACAAAGACTTCATTTTTTTAATTCATTGACAGGATGTGGGCATCACTGGCTTGGTCAGCATTTAGTGCCTATCCATAATTGCCAAGAGGGCAATTAAGACTCAATCACGTTGCTGTGGGCCTGGAGTCATATGTAGGCCAAACCAAGTAAAGATGGCAGATTTTCTTCCCTAAAGGTACTGGTGAACTGGATGGATCTTTTCCCCAATAATCAGCAAACGGTTTCATGGTCATCATTAAACTCTTAATTCCATAGTATTTCTTTTTAATTGAATTCAAATTCCACCATCTACCACACTAGGATTTGAATCCAGGTTTCTGGGACAATACCTGAGTCTCTGGATTAACAGTCTAGTGATACTACCACTAGACCATCACCTCACCGCAAGTTAATTGATAGTTATAAATTGAGGAAAAGCTGGTCTTCTCGTTTTAGAGTATTATGTACCAGACCAAACCTTATCAAAATATATTAGGAAGATAATCTAGATCCTAACTTTTTCTTATTTTAAGGATAAGATTAAGGCATTGTGTTCCAGATGCAATTGATTGGTCAAAATGCTCAGCTTTAAGCAAAACATACTTTATTTTTACACTACAGTTAAAATACAGCCAAAATAAAACTAAAGATAAAGAATTGACTTAATTGTAACTCTATTGAAATACTTAACAACGTAAAACATATATGAACCATTACTAATTAACTGTTCCAATATTGTGATATCCCATAAAAACACACCCTTGGCAAAAACAAATTCAGTGAAATAGATTGTCTCATACGCGATTCCAGCAGCTGGAAGAGAACGCCAGCTTTTAGCTTTAACAGAGAGAGGAATAAAAGCTTCCACATCCATCTTCAAGACCCCAGCAACTACTGAAAGCTAAAACTAAAAATCATGGTTGTGTGGGAGATTGACTCCACCCATTCAGGCTGCTTCTATTGTTCTAACTTTAAAAAAAAACCCCAAGGCCTCACAAGCTGTTTTCTTTGTTGGCTTTGAGCAGAGTGGTAAACACCTCTGTCTCAACCTTTTCATCATAAAAAAGAAGACAAAATACACCTCTTAAAGCCATAGTATTGTTATTCCTCACCTCCACCTTAAAAATGAACCATGAGTATACAAAGATAGCCTCATTTTAAAAAATCTTTAGCCTTACACTATTATTATAATACACTACATAAACATTACATTGACTCAAAGCATGCAGGCATTCACTACTACAGTCTATTGGGTTCTCTCATCCTGCCACATGTATAATTTTCAAATTGAATGGCTGCAATAATAAGTTTGGAATTTATATCATTAATTTTTTTTCCATGATCAGCATATAGAATGGCCTCGGACACATTACCGATGATATAAATGTTGAAACGTTGGACTGCCAACACCAGATTCAAGGTCTCCTTCTCAATTGTGGAATATTTCTGTTAGTGATTATTCAATTTTTGGGGGAAAAAAAGACCTAATCCAAAATACCCTTTCTATCTTCTCGTTATCTTGTTGCACATGAATTCCACATATTAGCACTTCTCTGTCAATTCACCTTCTGAGTTACATATCCCCTCACCTTTTATCATCAAAGATTGACTTACTCCCATATCTCTTAAAATTTTATCAGAGATAAAAGGTACTGCAGATGCTGGAGAATCCGAGATAACAAGGTGTGGGGCTGGATGAACACAGCAGGTCAAGCAGCATCATAGGAGCAGGAAAACTTGA
>JAHRHZ010000061.1:8611895-8642208 GCA_024137785.1 Ginglymostoma cirratum | reverse complement strand
GCTGAGAAGAATGAGTGACAACCTTACTGAAAATTATAAGAGTGGGGGCTTAGACAGTGAGCTGAAGTTACTTTCTTCATAAAGGTTTAATAAATAAAAACAGAAGTATCAAATATGTTCAACAGCAAAAGAAGAACTTGGCATAATTGAATAGTAGGAGTGATGAAAGGATCATTAAAGAACATACAATTTCTTGTCATATTTCAGCCTCGCTGTCACATCTTTTTTCAATCAGTAAATCAAATGCATTTATACTTATTTGTAAAGTCTGCTTCACTGTCATTCTAAAATGCTATCATCTGTTGTGTAAACTATTTTGCCCAACCACTTTTTACAACTTCTGATTTTAAACACTTTATCTTGGTGAGTAATTTTCCTGGATCAATTTCAACATTGCTTTCGTAATCCTGAAGTCTTCAATCATCTTAAACTCTGTTCTTCAAAGAGAATATGCCCAAAGTTCTTTACCTTTAACGATGACTTAAATTCCCAATATCTAGAACATTACTCACCTCTGTTTCCACTCAAGGACATTAATATCTTTCCTATGTTGAGCTGACCAGAAGTACAGCCAGTAAACAGAGTTTACTGTTACTCTTTCTGTGTCAATGAGATCAATAACATTTACAAGAAGGTGAACTCAAGCAATTCAGTGACACATGATCCATGACATCACACTCACCTTCAATACCTCTGTTCTATCAGCAGAAATGCAATGATGCTCAACTCAGCATGGATTGACCTAACGCAGAAGCAAAATACTGTGGATATTTAAAATTTGAAATAAAAACAAAATACACTGGAAATAGTTGGCAGGTCATGCAACATCTGTGAAAGGTAATAGAGTTAACATTTCAAGTTGAGGTGTCATTTCATCAGAACTGAAGAAAGAGTTTATTTTCATTCATTCATTCATGGCATGCGGGTGCTATTAGCTGGGCCAGCATTGATGTCCAATTGTCCTGGGTAAGGTGGTGGGGAACAGCTGAAGTCCTTTGGGTGTTGGGACGCCCACACTTGTTGGGAAGGGAGTTCCAGGTTTTAGACCCACTAACAATGAATGCTCAGCAACATAGTTCCAAGTCAGCTTGCTGTGTGGATTTGAAAGACGAATGCAGGTGAAGGAGTTGAATCAGTTAGCTAAGGATGAAATTTTCAGTCAGCGAGCATAGTAGTGGTGCGCAAAATGGGAGTTAGTCTGAGTTAAGCTATGGATAGCAATGATTTAGATGATTCCAGCTGGTCAGTCGGGGGATATTGCATACAGTTCTGGTCACCACACTACCAGAGGGATGTGGATACTTTGGAGAGGGTACAGAAGAAGTTTACCAGGATGTTGTCTGGTATTGGTGAATTTAGCTGTGAAGAAAAGTTGGATGGACCAGGTTTGTTTCACTGGAATGCAGAAGGTTGAGGGGCGACCTAGTAGAAGTTTATAAGATTGTAAATGACATGGGAAGAGTGGAAAGTATGAGGCTTCTTTGCAGGGTGGAGTGGTCAATTCCTAGGTTCATGGGAAGTTTAAAAGAGATGTGTGAGACACATTTTTCACTCAAAGGGTGGTGACCACTCAGAATGCGCTGCCAAAGGAGATGGTGGAAACAGACACAATAGCAACATTCAAGAAGAACCTGGACGAATACATGAATAGGAAGGGGATAGAGAGATACAGATCCTGTAAGTGCAGACAGTTTTAATATAGAAGGGCAAAATGTGTCAGCACAGGCTTGGAGGGCCAAAGGGCCTGTACCTGGGCTGTATTGTTCTGAGTTCTTTTGTTCTATTATGAGAATAGACAAGTCTGGATGCAGAAAGGCCATGGATGAAGGAAAAAAAATGTAAATGGCTAGTGCTAAAGAGGCATGATCAAGATATTTGCATTAGCATAGAAATGTGCCATGAAGTGGTTGCAGGAAAATAAACCTGATCCAAACTCTGTAGGAATTAGGCCTCGACCAAACTTAATAAAACTGGTACAGCGAAGGTCAAAACTCAGATTCCCCGTGACGACTTGCTACCGGGAGTCTCACGAATTCTAATAGTCAGACGAGCAGTAAGGTGAGATTGAGGAAGTGAGGGATGAATACAGGAAGGTGAGCCAAGGAAGACAGCATCCTGCAGTATTTTGTGCATGAAGGAGAAGCTTGAGCTCATTTAGCAAAACAAATGCAACATCCTGTGCCAAAGTGCATGCAAGCTTGCGGTGGATATATGATTTCAACAATGAGGCACAATCACTGCAGGCTTCCAATCTACAGCTAGTTCCAGTAAAGTTAAAACACTGGCAACATTGTACTAGTCTGAACTCATAAGAAAATGGGTCCTTAGCTCTGACCCCACAGATTCAAAACCATTAAAAATGTTCAGTTATCTTTTTATGGGAAGAAAGAGAGTTTCTGCCAAATGCCAACTTTTATGGAGCAGACCAAACCCCCTCAAAATATGTTAAAAAGTTAGTCCAGCCCCTAACTTTTTCTTATTTTAAAGGTAAGTCTAAGGTGTTGTGTCCCTGATGCAATTTGATTGGTCAAACTACCAGGCTTGAAAGCAAACATACTTTATTCATTCACTATAATTATAATTCAGACAAAATTTTTTAAAAATTGGTTTAACTGTAACTGTGTCAAAATGCTAAATGAAATAATATATATATATGTGTATGACCTACTACTGATTAACTGTTACAATATAGTAACATCCCACAAATATGCCCTTGGCAAAGGCAAATTCAATAAAATCGATTGTCTCACATGCAATTGTAGCAGCAGGAAGAGAACCCCAGCTTTTTGCTGTAACAGGGAGAGGAATAAGAGCTTCTACATCCAGCTTCAAGATCCCAGCAACTGCTACTGAAGGCTAACACTGAAAAAACAAATCCTAGTTTCGTGGGACCTTGACCACACCCATTCAGGCTGCTTCTGTTCCAACTTTAAAAAAAAACACCAAGCTGTTTACTTTATTGGCTTTAGAGCAGACTGCTCTCTACCTCTGTCTCAACCTTCCTTCATTAATAAAAAGGTCAAAATACAACTTGGTATTGTTACACAACTCCATTACAAACTGCCAGTAAGACTGCACAGGACCCCCAGGTTTTTGGGGTAACAGATGCTCCAACCAGTTACTCCTGAATTTTATACAGGTTCCTACAACTGGTGTTGGAACCCTGGCTCTTCTCTCAATTAAACCATAAAACCTATGATGTGCTTACAAACATCACCGATCCTTTCACGCCCCATTGTAGTTGGGAGATGGATAGATTGTCACCCATTATGTCCCACACATACCCACGTTGAGCCAAAAGGTGGAGAAGTGCATCAATTGTCCAGCGTACTTGTTGGCTGAAGGAATGGAGGTGATGCTGAATGAGGTATTGGCCTCGTTGGTCATACTAGGACACTTTCCACAGAGCACTATTGAATGTATGTCTTTTTTGTATTTAACGCATGTGAAGAAGCCAGGATTTATTACTGATCCCTAATTGCCCTTGAAAACGTAACAGCTGTTTGCTTGATATACTGCCGTCTATGTGGAAACAGCAGGAAAAAGATTGCAATCATTATATTAATAATTTTCAAAAGTTTTGTCAAATATTATATTTTGCAATAAGATGCTGACATAAAACGTTAACCACAGATATATGTTTTAATGTCATTAACTATTCAGGCATTGCATGAATGTTATTTGGCAATTGTACTTTAAAGCAAGAAACTTGGAAGATCTACATTTTGTGTTTAGAGGAATACTTTACTAGGAAACCTGGGATATACTGGTGGATTTCAAATGTTCAATGACTTAATTGTTCTGTGTTTGATTATGTGAGTCCAGTAACTGATCTATACTCACTACATTTGCTTGATTATGCCTGGGTGTAGAGTCAGAACAAAGAAAACAGACAATATAGAAACTCCCTACACAATCTTCTGAAGCTGAGCTGTCAGCATGAGGACAGACATATTATGATTGCAGTGATATTTTCAAACATCTGAAAATAAATCTCTCGTACATATGGAAACTAGAGTCATCTCTGCATTGTCCTGAGATATATAAAATATATAAAATCATTTTGATTGCTGTCTAGCTAGAGATAAGAAAGTTCAGTGTACGTGTACTTGCAAATAGGTCCCAGGAATGTTGCAGCTCACTGTTCAGAGCTCTCCAGCAATTGGTAGGAACCCAGTAAAGTGGTGATATCACCTTCCCAATCTGCTTCCCAATAAATACCTAAACAAATTTCAGAAAACACTCTGCCTGAGTTAAGTTGCAAAGTTTGGACGAATTTTAAACTGTTTGCATTCTCTATCAAATCTGGCTAAAATGAAAATTAGAATTCACTTGTTCCTATTTTCAAGTTGCTTGTTCCAAATTCCACAAGACAACTTTTAAAGTAAATGCTTGGCATGCTGAGCAGTTGGCATAGTAATCCACAAGAACATATGTGCAACAGAGACAGTGTGATTGCACAGGTTTCATAGCTACCAGCAGGACTGATAATGTTGGCACCTGTGCAAGCTAAATCTAGATGCTTCTCACTCTTTTCTCTGATTGTCATTTTTCTTTTGAGGTTTCAAAACTAGAAAGACTGAATTACCTCTTGTCAAAACAAACTGATTTTGTCAGTCTTGCGGATTTTTCAGTGTCCATACTTTTCAAGGTTGGGAGTCCGTACATTGAGTTAGCAAATTCTCAAAAACTGACTTGTACAGCTACCATTGTAAACCTAGTCAATTGTCCGTTTTCATGCCTATACTTGATGCTTCCACATGCAAGGCCTCAGTTTGGCCCAACGATGGGCCTCAATCAGCATTTCTACAAGCTGTCAGGGACTGTTCTGTCTCCAAAAGCAGCTTGTCAATTACAAGGAGCTGCCTATTTATCCACTTTTTTGATTAATGGGATGCACCAATATTTAGTAAGGTAACGGTTCTGAAAGTGTTAATGTTGGAACATTAAGCTCCATGCAACCTGATCTTGGCACACAGGCTTGGGAGAGATAAAGTACAACAGGTTAGGATCTGTGAAGGGTTTAGGCCCGAAACGTCAAGTTTTCCTGCTCCTATGATGCTGCTTGATCTGCTGTGTTCATCCAGCCCCATGCTTGTTATCTAGGATCTTGTGGAGTACAGACATTTGTGTACAGGTCTCCTCATAGTCTTAGTAACAATGGTTTTCTTTTGAATGTTGTTTCTTGCTATTATGCAATACCATGCATCTTATTAAGACAAAAGCCTCTGGTTGAAAACTTTTTATTATTCAATTACATGATTTGGACATTGCTGACTGGGCCAGAATTTATTGCCATTCTTGAACTGGTCTTCAGCAGGTAGTTGTAAGCTGCCTTTTTGAACTTCTGCCATCCATTTGGTGTAGCTACACCCAACGAGCTGTTCAGGAGGGAGCTTCAGAAGTTTGACCTAATTTAAGTGAAGGAATGGTGATAGAGTTCCAAGTCAGGAGACTATGTGACTTAGAGGGAAACTTGCAATCGGTGGTGTCCCCATGCTTTCCCTGTCCTTCTAGGTCACTGAAGTCACTGGTTTGGAAGGTGCTACCTGTGTAGCTTTGGTGAGATTTTGCAGTGCAACGTTGGTAGTTGGGGGACTGAATGTCGAAGGTGGGAAATGGTGTGTCAATAAAGCAGGTTAGATTGTAACTGTATCTAATGCAGCCGGGTGTTGCTAGTTGCTGGTGTGCCGAACTGTGCACTTTTAAGATGTACCAACAGTGCATCAGCGAGATGACAGGATGGTGGTTAGGGTTTGCTAAATGTCAGATACCATACAGGAAAGATACATGCGACTAGTTCCTGTGGATGGTGCCCTGAGCAGCAATTTGGTTGTGGGTAGCATGGAGGTCATTTAGAGAAAGTGGTCACAAACAAGGCTAATGGCAACAACATAGCCAGTGTTGAAAAAAAGACATCTGGTTCACTAATGTCCTTCAGGAAGTCTATGATCCTTACCCAGTCTGGCTTACACGTGACTCCAGACCACAGCAAAGTGGTTGACTCTTAACTGTCCTCTGGGCAATTAGGGATGGGCAATAAATACTAGCAAGTGATACAGACATCTCATGAACAAATTTTATATATATATACATATATATATAACACGACTTATTATGCTTTCAAAAGTACAATCTTAATTTAATTGCAATTTCACGTTTGTAAATTTGTATTGTTAGACCATTGTTAGACTCTGAACAGACAATTCTAGTGATGAGTTGCTCCTCTCATATGGAAGGTATTTTACCATAAGGGTGCTATATACCCATCTCCTTATATTAAGAAAGGGCACTATGACTTGCAATGCCAATTTCTGTAAGTTAATGTTTACAAATAATTTGTTATTTTTTTCCACTGTCCATGCAACTTCTTTTAAATATCTAATTGAGCCTAACTTTGTTAAACAATCAACTTTAAGAGACTGTCATCATTTTAGTTGTCTCTAATGCAGTTTAGAAGTTTTATACAAGTCACAAGTAAAAGCATGAAGCTGTTAGACTTTTTTTTAGTGATAGAATCACTTTGATTTCTTTGAACACCTCAACTCTTTCAAACCAATGATAAAGGCCTCAGTCTCTTAGGTGCCATGACAGAACCTTTTCCTTAGATTTTGTTTTTTCTTAAAAAGGTAAAAGTGCGACGCAAGTTATTTTATTCAAAATTAAGCTTTCTACCTTTTGCCGTCGGCCAATTTTTTTTATTGTGTGTTTGGCTTTGTCTGAAAAAATCATATATAAAGTGTTGGAAGGAAACATTGAACTATTCCAGGGTTCTGTGCAGGGAAGGAGAGCTCCAGATGACATAGTTTGTCTTCAATACTATCCTTCAGTGGATTGCATCAATATCTTCACGTATATTGCAAAGTTTGCTTTTTAACTTTATTTCTTTATGTTACAATTTATAATATGAAGAACTGCAATGTGGTACTTGTAGCTTTTTTCTTAATTTCTCTATTTTTGTACCTAATCCATTTTCGTACCTAAAATAGGTACTCGGTACTTTGTACCTAAGATGGTGCCATGTGTGGCATCATTATACACCTCTCACTCTACTCCTCTACTTTTGTACTTGAGTACTTGTGACAATAAAACCCAATTCTAATGTTAATTCTACATTGAAATTTCATTCCTGTGCTGGTGCTATCTCTTAAAATAAAGCTAATTCCATTTCCCTGCTCTATTCCTATATCGTTTTTACATTCTTCCTTTGAAAACATTTATTCGATTCTGATTTGAAGTTATTGTTTTTCTCCCTTCAAAATCTCTACTTGTGTTAAAACACTCCAATTTCACACTCCAATAATCTTCAATGTTAATGTATTCTCTCTCTTCCAGTAGTAATTATGAATTGGATCCTGTTCACCAGCCAAGAGTCTTCAACTAGCCTTCCACTATTTCTCAAAAACTCCTATATGTCTGTAAACTTTGACTGGGATTCTCCTTTAACTATGATCTTTGAGAAGATGCCCTCTCAATTTGAGCCTTTCTTCATATTTACTTAATGACATGAAAGTGGAAGAAATAGGAGCCAGAGTAGAGCAGACATTGCCTCAAGATTAATCCACCATTCAATGTGATCATGTCTGACATTGGAGTTTAATTCACTTTCACAGCTGATCCAAAACCCTATTCTTCTAAACTTTAAATATACTCAATGATAAAGTGTCCACAGGTGTCTGGAGTAGAGAATTCCAAAGATTCACAACTTTCTGAATGAAAACAACTCCTCTCAACTTAATCACTGATTTCCTCAGTTCATTTTTCCTAATCTCCAGACAGTAAAAACACATTTCACTCAATTTTTCTTCTTAGGACAACCCTTCCTTCCTGGGAACCAATGTAATGAACCTTTGCTGCACTGTTTCCAAGGCAGATATATCCTTTCCTGAAGAAGGAGACCAAAACCATCCATTATACTCCAGATGTGGTTCAGGGTGCCGGTGCCAGTAGGATAATATACATAACTTGTTCATATGTGCACAAACATGTGCACATTATTGCAGGCAAGTTCAACAGCTGCAGAAACCTTCTTCAAGCAAGCGAAGGCTGCTGAATAGAACTAAAAGTGACATTGTTACAGTGGTTGTACATCTGGCAGGTCTGGGATACAGGCAGGAATGTGCAGTCCCGAATGCCTTGTAATTTGTCTTTAATGCTACCATTCATTTTTGTGTACTACTTTATGACAGGGTCCTTCACCTGATAGACCCTCAGCAACGATATTTTTAACCCAGAAATCTAGGAGTGGGAATGTCTGCGTTCTGGCACATTATGTACATCTGATATATTTCAACAATCAGCAAAATTGTTTTGTTTTGACATCAGTTGGGCAATTTATAAAATATAATATTTACATCCTCACAAGTAAGGGACTTTGCTGCTTACACACGATATATGAGCTTGCATAGTGTTTCACCAAATGAAGGTTAAAGTGGATAATTCAAGGACAAGGGAAGAGCCAACAGTATCAATCTTCCAAGTTTTATTTTTGAAAACTCATTCACAGTATGTGGGTATCGCTGCCAAAGCTAGCAATTACTGTCCATCCTTAATTGCACTAGAACAGGTGGTGGTGAACCACCTTCTGGATAACTCATTGTCACGCTAGTCCATTACGTTGCTATTAGCCTGGAGTCACACGCAGACCAGTGCAGGTAAGGATAGAAGATTTTGTTCCCTAAAGGACATTGGTGAATTGCATACTGTTCTACAAAATTTCATTAGTTCCAGGGCAGAATCTTCCAAGCTTGCAGGAGATTTTTAAAAGTCACATTGAGGACCTTCATTAAGCAGATAGAGGGTATGACCTACCTGAGCTATAAGCTCATCAGATCTGAAAACATCCAACCGTAGGCATCACCTTGAACTGTAAAATATGAATAGCCAAACCCTACCTCAACCTGCAGAGGTGGACCATACCGGTACGAAGAGGTTAATTGTAACCTTGTAGAAGTTTATTTCAGCTGAACTTTGTCTCATTAAAAGCGCGGGAATAACATAAATTCAAACAATGGGTCAAGGTAGGTGCCACTGCCTAACACAATTAAAAAGGCTGGAGGAGATGTTATTATAAAAAAGCTCTCCCACATCCATCATTCTTGGAAGCCAGGTATCCCTCACCATGAGGTAGGGATTGTAATATTTTCCGTTATGGTAACAACATTACGTCCATCCAGTCCCGTCTAGACTGTGACATGGAACAGACCAAACATAAATGATGCGTGGGCAATACTTGGGATACGAATCATTGTAAAAGGAGGTCAACATCAGAGTGTCGCTACCGCAGGTGGGAGAAAAAGAACAGAGACCAGTTGTCTCTCTCTGATGAGAGAGCAGTCCTCTGGGACTATGGTGATTTTGCATTTACTTATAAGGGGAGGGAATCTTGAGAGTTCAATAAATGAATGAATCTGAGATTAAGTCAAACTCTGCATCTTGTGCATTTTGAAAACCAAGAACTGTGGTAAATTGGGGTAAGAGTCGACACAGAGATAGAAAAACCCTTAAAGGGAGGTAGAAATTCAGATTCTCATTGACAAGTTAAAGGTTTTGGTATTAAATTCTCAGAACATTTAGGTGGCTTGGCTTTCCTGACTTTGATGGTTGCGAGTCTCTTTTGGATTCTTTAATTCACCGTGAGTAGTTATTAACACCCTAATGCACTGAATTTGTATTCATGGATACAGCCTCGTTAAAATAAAATGTGAAACATGTATTACAGAAGCGTAATTATATAAATAACGTATGCTATTGGCACAAGAGTAGACATTTCCAATGCAAACCACTTCACAAGCGAAGTTCTTTCATGATCAAGCCATTTCTTTGTGTAAGTGGTTACTGTGTAAGGGGTGATGCTTGAACAGATCACTCAGCTCATGATATGTCTTATTTTATGTAACTTTGCTTGTAGTTCTTAAATGCCAATAGAGTAAGAGTTTTGCCTGACCAGGTCGATGGGTCTGCCCAAGCAAGAGACCAGCAATGGTTAGCACCTGCAAACCTGATTAGGGCAGGCACCTTCTCAAGGGCAATCGAGGATGGGCAAGAAATGCTGGCCCAAATAGAAACATGCATATTCCATAAAAGAATAGCAACAAAAAAATCTCTATGCCCTGGAATTTCCTTTTTTCAGCCCTGGAGAATTTTCAGGAAGGTTTTGACCCCAGCCCTGACTCCACCATGGACCTAATGACTTTTCTTGGGTCAGGAATAATTGTGTATGCAGGATGGACTCCTGCCTGGATCCTTGGCAGTGATTGAGAGTAGCATGCCACCATTATTGGAAATTATAGTGATGTTGCACCCCAAGAGGAGAGGCCAGTTTAATGGGTCACAAGGGGTGAGTGAAAGTTGATCATGAATAGAAATGCACAACGCAATGGGGAGAGATGTGCTCACTGCAAGTTTTACTTTCCACCAAAAGAACATCAGACTTCCTGTCAGAATATGCTATTACTCCCTTCCTTGTTCTTCCTTGGAATAATTGTAAATAGCTTCAGGAGGTAGGAAAATGGGGCAGTTTGATATGTGTTCATCATATTTATCAATTGACTGCAGTACAGGAAGCAGCAGTTCTGTTTAATTTACTTCAGGTTCTCAGCAAAACCTGAATTAACCCCTCTGTAATTATAATGCTTTATTTTAATAATCGCTGTCCACTGGATTTCCTTTTTTAATGAGTTGAGACAGTTACCATATATAAAAACATGTCTCACTGAAATAATATCTTTTCTCAACCTTTTGGGCTTATATATTTAGGTTTATGGTAATTTTAGACTCCCCAAAATGCCTGTCCTTCTGAAATTTGATTGTATCACTTGGCATGGCATTGTTCAATCAATATCTGTCATGCTTAGCCCTGTGTAGTGACACAAGTCACAGGATTAAATAAATGAAACTTGACTATGTACTAATAGAGATTTGAGAATGATGCCAATCAGCTACAATCACAAACAACCCAAAGGCAAGACTGCAATATAATTTTACACAAACATATTTGGTTGTTCATACCTGTGTTTTCTTTTGCTTTCTGAACAAAAATGCGCCAACTTTTGTCACAATTAATTTCTGTTCTCTGTCTTTTAGAATGTTATTGCTAGAGTTGTAGGTTCAAGTCCCACTGCAGAGAATTTAGGATAAAATAGAGACCAAAACTCCTATCATACCATTGAGGAAGTTCTACATTGTTGGAAGAGTCACTAGTGAAGATATCCACTAGTAGGAGAGACAAGGACCCAAGGGCACCACTTCAGAGTGAAGGGATAACCCTTCAAACTCCGGGAATGATCTCCTACAACCTCTTCTGTCAGGGAGAACATACATAAGTTTAAACACACGTACAAGCAGATTCAGGAACAGCTTCTTCGCAGCCAGTATCAGACTAATGAATGGACTATCTAGCCTCAAATAACAATTGTTTAACATTGATCCAATGTTTGTCTGGTGTCTCTGCAGAGACTGTGAGAAACACTACATCAGACAAACAGGAAGGAAACTAACTACAAGAGTAGATGAACACCAACTGGCTACAAAAAGACATCACCAATACTCACTGATCTCAATCCACATGGATAAGGAGAACCACCATTTCGACTGGGACAACACCAAAATCCAGGGACAAGCTAGGCAAGACAGGCACAAGAATTCCTAGAAGCCTGGCACTCCATGAAGCAAGCTATTAATAAACATATTGAACTTGACCCCATATACATTCCACTACGAAGGAAAACCGGAAGTGAGACAATCCATCTCAACGGACCTCAGAGTTTAAAAACCAGGTGGGAAAACACACCGAGGCTTCATCGGAGGCTGCACTGAGGCTGTTACCCAGCACAGTAACGAAACATCTGCGAAACAAGAAACCAGCTCGGTGAGCCAACCAACCTCAACTCCCACAACCCGAGCTACAGATCTACCCCAAAACCTTAGTGATCTATATATCCTTTGCTTACTATGATCTGCATGTACTACTCATAAACAAGGCTTTTCACTGTATTTTGGTACACGTGACAATACGTAAATCAATCAATTGATAAATTAGAACTGAGATGAGGAGGAATTTCTTCAACTAGAGTTTAAGCTGTGGCACTCATTGCTGCAGAAGGCTTTGGAGGCCAAATCATTGAGTGTATTTAAGACAGAGATAGGTTCTTGATTAGTAAGAGGATCAGGGGTTATGGGGGGAAGGCAAGGAGTTGAGAATCATATCAGCCATGACGAATGGCAGCGCAGACTCAATGGGCAAAATGGCCTAATTCTGTTCCGATACCTTATGGTCTTATATTCATTTCATATTATCTGTTTGTCAGTGTCAAACTGCTATCCATATGTACTGCATTGTGGCTTCTCACTAAAATTGCACTGGTACTCAAATCTTCAAAACATAATGAAAGAATGAAATACGGAACTGCAGCATTGTCGCAGTTTTGCTGCAAATGGTTCTGTGTCAGCTCTTTGCTGGAACAATCCAAAGCTGACCCTAGTCTTGTGTAGTCAATTCATAGTCATGTTCTCCACTATTAATGCTTATGTATTATTCCCTTAAAGATTATATTACAACTATTATCAGTTTGTAAACCTTCACTTGCCTTCACTGATGTCTGAACTACTAGAAAGTTGCTTCTTAGTACTCCTCCAGTTACCTATTCTGGAAGTAATCCTTTCATCGAACTGTGTTTGTATCTGCCGTTGCTGCATCCCTTTGGCAGATTCTGAGCAATAAATAAACAACTTTACTTCTCGTTTAACTTCTTCAGGAAAGTACTGATTCTCAAAGAGCCTACTGGGTTTTCAGAAATACACCACTTGAATCTAAAGCTCTGAAGTCTCGTATTCCAAAATTTGAACTATTTGAGGGATGGCTTCCTTTTCTTGAACTATATGCTGAAAGATCAAACCATAATTTGAGTGCACTTTGGTAGCTGGT
Organism: Ginglymostoma cirratum; assembly: GCA_024137785.1. Lineage (NCBI taxonomy): Eukaryota > Metazoa > Chordata > Chondrichthyes > Orectolobiformes > Ginglymostomatidae > Ginglymostoma > Ginglymostoma cirratum. Next base: position 8,629,283 of record JAHRHZ010000061.1, on the reverse strand, counting down.
CACCACTTTCTTGGTGCCCTCTTTTCTCACCATTTTCAGCTACTGCTCCGAGAAAATTGAGCATCTGCCTCACTCTCTTACAATGCCAGGCCTAGAATCTCTGTAGCAGAAAGTGATCCCTGGTGCACCAACTTAAAAATCAGCATCTTTGGTTTCTTGTCAACTGAAGAATGTTTAAAGCTGTACAGCAGCTCCACTTAATAATAAATCATAATGATTGGGAAACACATACAAGATCTCTGCAATTTCTCTCCTGTTGTAGCAAAGTTTATCATTCATCTGGCTGCTCAGTCAGATTACAGAATTTCTTGAGCATCAAAGCTGAATGGAAGGGAGTTTGCAGATGCTGGACCTCAGCCATGATGTGCCATCGAAAGCCATTCATACATTTTCTCCAGTATCCAAATCAAATATAGTTTTAATGTCAGTTTGCTGATATACCTCTGTGATCCTGGGATCTCAGGGGAGTTGAATTCTTGCTGCGATCCTAAGTCTCAGGGGAGTTGAATGTTTGCTGTGAACCTGGGATGTCAAAGGAGTTGGATGCTTGCTGTAATCCTGGGCTCTTAGGGGAGTTAAATTTTTGCTGAGTTCCTGAGTTTCAGCGGAGTTGAATTTTTGTTGAGATTATGAATCTTAAGGGAAATGAATTCTTGCTGGGATCCTGGACTCTCGGGAGAGTTGAATTCTTACTGAGAGCTTGAATCTCAGTCAATTTGAATTCTTGCAGTGATCCTGGATCTCAGGAAATTGAATTCTTGCTGTGATCCTGGGCTCTGAGGGGGGTTTGATTCTTGCTAGGGGTTTGCTACATTCACCAGAAAGAGTTCATCCTAGCTCATTCCGTCGCCTTTTATTGAGACACTAGACAGGTTGCTGTTGTCTATGTGATACTACACTGTCACTGTACACTCATTACCCTCGATAAAGCCAGCCAGGTTGGGTTCCCACTAGTGGAGTTTCTTCATGGCTTGAATGAATGAATACAAGGGCTTACAAACAAGGAGCAGAAGTAGGCCGAGATAACAAGCATGGGGCTGGATGAACACAGCAGGTCAAGCAGCATCATAGGAGCAGGACATTCAGTCACTTGAGCCTGCTCAGATATTTAGTTGGATCATGACTGATCAGATTGTAACTTTTAATTCATATTCCTGTTTATTGCCAATAACTTTTCATCCACTTCCCTACCAAAAATCTATTCATGTTCTCATCTGAAATATTCAAAGATTCCTCTGCTACCATCTTTTCAGGAAGCACTCTCCAAAGACTCACAACCCCCGGAGAGAGAAAAGCATTGCATCATCCCTGTTTAAAATGGCTGACCCCTTTTTTTTAACAGCAACACCTAGTGCTAGATTCTTCCATAAGAGGAAATATCCTGCCCATGTGCAACCTGTCAAAACTCCTCAGCAGCATTTTGTTTTTTTTATTCATTAACAGGATGAGGACATTGCTGGCTAGGCAGCATTTATTGTCCATCCCTAATTGCCCAGAGGGCAGTTCAGAATCAACCTCATTGCTGTGGTTCTGGAGTCACATGTAGGCCAGACCAGGTAAAGATGGTAGTTTCCTTCCCTAAAGGATGTTAGTGAACCAGATAGGTTTTTCCAACAATCGACAATGGATTCATGATCATCATTAGAGTCTTAACTCCAGATTTTTTTTTACTGAATTCAAATTCCACCATCTGCCGTGGCAGGATTTGAACCTGGGTCCCCAGAATGTTATACGGGTCTGTGCTGATTAACAGTCCAGCAATAATACCATTAGGCCATTGCCTCCCCTAATATGTTTTAATTAAGTTATGTTTTGACCAATATGATATGTTTTAATCAAGTTATCTCCTACAATTTTAAATTTCAGCAAATAACAACCTAGCCTATCTGACCTTTCCTCATAAGATACCCATCATTCCAGATATTAGTCTGGTAAACCTTCTCTGAACTGCTTCCAATGTATTTATATCTTTCCTTAAATAAGGAGACCAATACTATAGACGGTAATCCATATGTGGTCTAACTACACATTGAGTAATTGAAGCACAACCTCTTTAGATTTGCATTCAATTCCCCTCTCAATAAAGTATGACATTCTATTAGCTTTTCTAATTATTTGCTGTATCTATCTACTAACCTTTTGTGATTTATGCATTGTGAGAACCAGACCTCTCTGCATCTCAAAGATTTGCAATCTCTTAACTTTTAGATCATATACTTCCTTTTTATTCTTCATGCCAAAATGGATGATTTCACATTTTCCTGTATTATGCTCCATTTGGCATATTCTTCCCACTCATTTAACTTTATCGCTCTGTTGTTTCCTCATGCCATCTCTATAACTAATTTCCTATCCATCATTATGTCATAATAGCATTGGATCACATGAACCATGGTTTATTTCTTCATGTACTTATGATGAGTACATTTTCTGAGTGCCCATTTCTTCACTACTTCTTCAAGAAGTTTAACTTTTATCACACTTTACTCCCTGCAGATGACTGATATTTCTTGGTGTGATCTGTGCACCCTGTCATGAATGTATTCCCACGCTTTCTTCAGCTTCTGTGTGTGCTTTCCTGTTCCACTTTTCAGTGTTTAGTTATGTGTCAAAATTCATTGATCCATACCACTGCTGAGCTTCATTTCAGGTCCCTCCCTGACCCTTAGATTTGGATAAGTGAGCTGGCCTTGTCGCTTCTTCCTGGAGCAGGTTCCATTGCAGGTCTTTACATTAGGCTCTGCTGCTAGCCTCCACTTTCATGAGTCTGGTCACCATTGCCACCATGTAGTAATTTGAGGTCTTGAGCAATAGCAGTCTTTATTGATTGTAACTATAGTCAGAAGATGGTAAAGCAAAACATTTTATCTGCAGCTGTGAAGACCCAGTTTCCAGTTTCATGTGATTTGACATTGTTATGGCGTACCTCCTTTCTTACAAGCTCCGTAGAGTAGGTTTGTAATTCCCGTTATTCTATGGAGAATGAATACTAATGCATGGAATTCCATAAGTTAGCATGACTCCTCACCATTTGACTATGACTGATATGTGAACATGGTAAGATCTTTTCTGTAAAAGATAAAGCAGTTGATACTCTCGTTAGAGATCGTGGAATCCCTACAGTGTGAAAGCAGGCCCTTCGGCCCATCAAATCCACACTGACCCTCTGAATAGCATCCCAACCAGACTCACTCCATCCCTGTAACTCTGCATTTCCTATGGTTAATCTGACCGGCCTACAGATCCCTGGACACAATAGGCAATTTAGCATAGTCAATCCACCTAACCTGCACATCTTTGGACTGTGGGAGGAAACTGGAGCACCCAGAGGAAACTGGGAGAACATGCAAATTCCACATGGACATTCAGCTGAGGCTGGAAGCAAAGCCAGATCCCTAGCACTGTGAGGGATCAGTGCTAACCACTGAGCCACTGTGCCACCAAAGCTGCTAAATATGCTGAGTTTCTGCAGCATTCTCTGTGTTTGAGCCAAATACTTGCCTGGTTTTTCCTTCCTAATTGAGGGGTTGTGAAGCGTTTTATAAGCCCTCAGCAATGCTTTAGTTGGAGTGAGCTAATACATCAGAGAGTGAGGACAGAGCACTTTTATTTGCTGCTAAGTACAATCTAGGCCAAAATCAACACATTCCCACCCAAATCAAGATCAATCTCAAAACTAGGTTCAAGTTGATTAGTTGTTTTTATTGATTATTTAAGAGCAATTTATGGCTGAGATGAACAGAAATTTCTTCATTAAAAGCATTATAAGTGTTTTGAATTTCGAATCCAGATGGATGTGAATGTTCAATCGTTAATGACTGAGGTTTGTAGACTCTTGGGTGCAAGGGAATTAAGGAATGTATAGGTAGTGCAGTAAAAGTCCTGTAAAGATAGAAGATCCAGCAAGGTCTTGTTGAATGACAGAGCAGGGTGGAAGGAGCAAACAGTCTACTCCTGCTCCTATTTTTCATGTTTGCATTTTTTTAAATGTTTCTTTCAGTATGTCGTTTTTATTTAAGGAATTCAGCAGCTGATTTTCAACAGCAAGTTTGCACAAGCAATGGATTAGATTAGAGGCAAGTGTGTTTTATTTTGGTTTTGGAAGCTGCATATCCTGATTGTGCAGTATGTGCCACTCAAGTTAAACATTGATTAAAAATTGCTAAATAGCGTTCGTCCTCAAACAGGTGAAAATAACTGCATTTCAGTCTCTTCCTACGTGGAAATTTTAGGTGACCATTTCCACCTCAGCAATACTAGCAACTTTTCCTGATCTCAGCACCTCTGGCCTCCCACCAAACCCATTCACAATTTTCTGGCAGTGAGTGAGACCTAGGCCCCCGTCTCAATTGAGGCCCTTAGGAGGTCATCCGGCTAGACCCTTTTTGAAAATAGGACCACACTCAAAAGCTTTATATTCCTTCAACACTGCCTTCCATCCTGGTAGTCAAAGCACAACACTCATGCTTGTGTAGTGAATGGTTAGAACATTGAACATAGTGCCTGAGACTGAGGACGAGGCAGATTCAAACATGGCTTTCAAAGGAGAATTGGATCATAAACCGAAAGGTGAAAAGTTGCAGGGCCATGTGGAAACAATAGGAGAGTGGTACTTGGTGAATTGCTCTTCCAGAGAGCTATCACAGACGTGTTTGGCCAACTGGCTGCCTTCTGTGCTGTAATCACTCTGACACATGGAGGTTTGAATTAATCCGGAAGATGTCAGAGCCAACAATGTAGAACTCATTGGGACATCAGCCTTAATTCCTCGTGTGGCCTTTGTACCCACACCTTATGGCACTTATATAGCTACTGTACTAAAGTGAAAATAAATCTTAAAATTTGAGAGTAGACCAATTGCCATAAAAGTATAATTTAGAAACAACTCAAGTCAAACAAAATAGAATTAGAACAGGAAAGAGAAGATATTATTTATTTTGATATAACAATAATTTTACAGCATGTGAAAAATCTCTGATACCACAGTGACAATACTCAAATAATATTAGGGGACATTTCCACTGTCACAGGATCTGTGATTTGAAATGTTTAATTCAATGTGACTGGAGAAGAGAGCACAGGGTTACCTAAGGTTGAAAGCATGGCAAGGTTTAAAACAAAGCATGTCTTCAAAATGTACTTCAAAGCTGAAAATTATTTGAGATCAGTAAAAAAGGGAAAAATTTACAATCTTGTAGAATGTGACATCTTTAAAAGTCCTCAAGTATTTGGGATCATTAGTCACAGTCACTACAGTCTTCCTGCAGCCAACTGAGAAAACATTTCAGTTTTTTTCTAAGGAGACAAGTAAATATTGTAATAGATATGTGCTCAGTGTTCCCAAGCACATGATCATCGCTTTGGTGATACTTTATGTATCGTTTCCTAAAGAGACACTGAGCACAGGAAAAAATGCACACTATGTCATGTGAAAGTCTGTGGGTGAGTGGAGAGATTAATGTGGCCATTAACAGCTTACACCTGCAGTTTCCCCCTGTGCACTTTGATCTAACATCAGATCATTTGTAATTCCGCATCCCCCAAAACCCCCCTGTGGTTCCTTTTAAAAAGCTGGCACCAACTGCATGGTTCTGTCAACAGCAACAGGATGACAAGTCAGTGAAGGGCTTGCTATCTGCCTGTCCTTTGAACACCTCATCAATGGGCTGCTTCGTGCATCTGTGACCTTTCATTGACATGCAAATATTTACATCCAACCTTCTTGTTAAGTCCATGTTGTGCACATAGTTCTTACAATAGCAAGCCATTTTCAGACTTACTTTTGTTTTCTAGTACACTGAAGAATTATCAGATAGATTCTTACTATGGTGTTATAATTTCAATTTTTTAAAGTTCATACTTTTGTTGGCAAGGTCATCTGATATTGCCCTTGAACTAAATGGCTTGCTGGGTCATTTCAGTGACAGTTAAGAATCAGCCACAATATTGTGAACTTGAAATCATATACAAGCAGATGGTGAGTGGATTTGGGAATGGTGATTGGTAAGATAGGGATAGAATCAGAAGTGCTGAACCCCATAGCCATGCGGTAGGTAGTTAATGAGGTGCACTTGGTCAGGTACAGTAAGAAATCTCACTAGGCCTCACAGCAGATATCCTCCAAAATTGTTGAAGCGTTTCTTAGAAATGAGATGGGCCAAGCATATCCACTGTCAGTGGGGATACATTTAGGAGTCAGCGATCATTGTATTAGAAGATCGAAGATGATACAATGGTAAATCCAGAGTAAGAGAATTCAATCAGCGAAAAGCTGATTTCTGTGGATCTGGTCTGAATAGATGAGAACAGAAGGTTGGTGGAAAAAGGCTGTAGCTGAACAATGGGCTTCCTTCAAAGAGGAGAGGGCATGGAGTTAAAGTGATTTGCAAAATATACAAATAGGATATGGAAAAAAAACTTTTCACACAATGAGTGGTTTGGGTCAAGAATGTGCTGCTGGAAGTGTGGTGGAGGCAGGTTTGATTGAAGCATTTGAGATCATGGTAAATGGTTGTTTAGAAACAATATGTCTTATTGTTGTTGGCAGCAATCACTTGCCAGTGAGTATGATCGTTCGCCTGGAAAATTCCGTGTCTTTGGCCATGGGTGCTATAAGTGATGAGCCTGATCCTAGAGCCACATCTCCAACTGTACATTTGATGGGTATTTCCAGGAGATGGGTTTTGTCCTTGGCCTTGAGATCACTAGCATTCCTTTCTTAGGTTCCTTTTATACTTCCTCATGTCAATGAGCCTTCTCAAAGAATTGTGTCCCTTCATAAAGGAGTTTCCTCTAAGTCAGTTTCTTCTGAACAAAGATCTCCCATGCGTTGACAGCTAAGCTTCACTTCTTGAGGGAAACAGTCGCGGAGTCTTTGAGATGCCTTCCTCTTGTCCAAGTGCCTTCTGTGAGCTGGGTGAAGATGATTTGCTTTGGCAGTCAGAACTCAGGCATCCTAAGCATGTGGTTTGTCCAGTGGGGTTGATTTCAGATGATCATGGTCTTGATGCCAGCGCTGTTGGTTGGTTAAAAGACAATGATGTTAGTATGCCTGTCCTCCCAGCTGATGCAGAGAAACCATCTCAAACAGCGTTGATGGTACTGTTTAAGGTCCTTGATGTGGCATCTATACTTAGTACAGGTTTCAGAGCCATATAGAAGAGACAGAAGGATGATTGTCTTATACACAAAGATCTTGGTGTCAGCACGGATGTCAGTCAAAAAAGACTCTCATCCTTATGCTTACAAAAGTGATGCTCATGGATTGGATGTGATAATGAATCTCCACATCATTGTCAAATGATTGATCATAATGGATCAGATGGACTGGAACTTGACCTGGAACAAGTTGATGAAGGATTTGAATCTTCTTGAGGTTGAGGCAGAGATTAATCCTTCAGTATGGTTTTGCAAAAATATTAAGCAAGGCTTGAAAATTCTCCTCTAAGAGAATAGAGATGACTCTTTCATCCACATATTGAAGTTCCTCAAGCGAGCGTGGTGTCATTTTCTTCATGATTTTCAACTAGTTGAGGTTGAAAGGTTTGCCATCAATCATGTAGACAATGTCCACAGCATTGGGAAGCTATTTTTTGACAAGGTGAATAGTGGTGATGAAGATGACATAAAGGGTGGCTGTGATGACACATCGCTGATTGACCTCTGTTTTGACCTCAGGATTCTTTGATATTGCAGTTGGTGAGGACCATCGCTGACATCTTGCCATGGAATGGTTAGAAGACATTGATGAATTTCACTGTACAGCTGGCCTTTGACAGGGTCTTCCATAGCACTCCTTGTTTGTCTGAATGAAAAGCCTTGGTCAGATCAATGAAGGCCAGTAGAATGGAGGGTGTTGCTCCAACATTTTTCTTAGAGTTGCTGAGCAGTGAAAATCATGTCCCTAGTTTCACAGTTTTGTCAGAAGTCCCACTGGCTTTCAGGAAAGATTTTCTCAGAGACCGGAAGAAGACTCCCAGCAAGGATTTGGGTGATAATCTTTCCATTGGTGGAGAGTAAGGGAAATTCTTCAGTAGTTCCCACAGTCTATTTTGTCTCCTTTTTTGTAGATGGTGGTGACTGCAGTATCACTGAGATTGGCAGGGAATTCTTCTTTGTCCCAGATTTTCAGGAACAGTTGATGGTGACGGCAAGTTTGAACATCTCCACTGGGATTCCATTTAGCCCTGTGGCTTTTCCATTCCTCGTGTGTCGAATGATGGTTTCAACGCCTACCATATTATGTGGGAGTTCAACATCATCTTTGATGGGGAGTTGAGTAATTTCCACAAACACATCCCTGTCAACGATTGTATCATGGTTGAGGATTTCTTTGAAGTGTTCTCTCCTTCAGCGGCTGATATTTTCTTTGTCTCTTAAACAACTCCATCTTTACTCCACACTGGTTTAAGGCCAAGGGTCTTGGGTCTGTATATTGTTTTGATGTCATTGAAGGAACCTTAAATGTCATGCTTGTCAACAAGGAGTTTGAACTTCTTAGTCTTCTCAGCCCACCATTTATTCCTGATTCCCCTCATTCTTCATTGTAGCTCCGCCTTTGCTCTTTGATGAGATCTCTTTTTTGCCTTGCTGATAATGTTTTGCTTGGCATAGAGAACTTTTCTCTTCTTGTCGATGAGGTCTTGGATAATGTGGTCGTTCTCATCAAATCAGTCTTCGCGTTTCCTAGTCTTGTAGCTGATGGCTTCTTCACAGCATAAGATGATGGTTGCATATTCAGCTCCTTCCAGATTTCCTCCACTCCATTAAAATGAACTCTTTGGAGATTTTGTGAAGAAATTGTCAGAAGTTTCCTACTGTTTTTGTATATTTAAGCCATTCAATGTTGAGCATTTCTCTAAACTGTTTTTTCATCTTCAGCTGCATCTGATGGCATTTGATGGACATTGCAGAGTGGACAAGCTGGTGGTCTGTCCAGCAGACATCTGAACTGGTCATTTCTTTGGTAATGAAGATATCCCCTAAGTCTCAGAGTCAAACAATGATGTATTTGATCATGTACCAGTGCATTGATTGTAGATTCATCCAAGAAATCTTGGACTTGTCTTTTGGCAGAACTGTGTATTGGTGACAATCAGCTGGTATTCTGCATCTTTGGTGTGCAACTACAATGTGATTGTTTGTTGCCTTTCCCAATTCCTTACTTTCCAACGGTCCCTTTCCAGATTTCGACACTTTTTCCAACCCCAGTATTGAAGCCCCTAATGATAATAATTTTACCTTTCTTAGGGATATTGATGTGTCTGGTTTCCAGGGTGGAGTAGAAATCTTCTTTGGACACATCTGTGGCATCAAGCATTGGGACTCACAACCATTGCCTGCTTATTCTTGACAAGTTGTAGTCAGAGTGTCATGGGTGATTGTTAATGCCAACAGGGAGTTTCGAGAGTTGGTTGATGAGTTTGTCCGTAGGAGCGAATCCAGTTCCAGGTGCCTTGGGTTGATCCTCAGGTTTTCTACTCCAGAAGAAAGTGTAACCACCATCTTTTTTCCACAGTTGCCCTTCACCTGCTCTTCACGTCTCCTGCAGGGCAGCAGTAACAATTCTGAAGTGCCTGAATTCACAGGCAGCAGGTGCAGTTATTCATTCTGGATGACTGTTTTGTTCACATTCCAAGAGGGTTCGTACATTCCAGTTTGTGGGATTGAGCTTGACTTTGATTTTCAGACTGTAGGTAGAATGAACATACTGGATGTGGTTTTCTAGCCAGGTTGGTGATGGAACAGACTATTTTTAAGGAACATTTTCCCAACCTTTCCTTGGGCAGTGTGAGCAGAATAGATCCTCAGAGGATTGCTCAATTGTGAAGTAGGATGTAGTCTTCACAACACATTTCCCATAAAGATTTCATTCTATTCTCTCAGTTTCTCTGCCTCCGTCATATATGTTCTGATGATGTCACCTTCTTCAAGGGGTTGTCCAAAATGTCCATCCTTTTCCTTAACTGAGGATTCCCCAGAACCTTAGTTGACAGGGCACTCAGCCATGTCCTTCCCATCTCCAGCACTTTAGCCCTCCCACTTCTCTTCCCTCTCACAGCAGTGATAGGGCACCCAGGCTTCATTCATCATCCAACCAACATCCAAAGGATCATTAGCCACTGTTTCTACCACCTCCAGTGGGATGTCACCACCAGACACATATTCCCTTCACTTCCCTTGTCAGCCTTTGGAGGGACTATTTCCTCCTGAACATCTTGGTCCACTCCTCTCCCACTCCCAACACTTCTCCACACACCCAAACACCTTCTCCTGCAATCAAAGAAGGTGTACAACCTGCCTGTTTACTTCTTCCTTCCTCACTGTCCAGATATACCTTCCAGGAGAAGCAGTGATTTATCAGCACTACACTCAATCCAGTCTACTGTATTCACTGCTCACAATGTGACTTCCTCCATACTGAGAAAGGGAAACAGAGACTGGGCGACTGCTCTACAGAACACCTATGTTCTATCTGTAAAAAAAAATCCTAAGCTTCCAGTTACCTATTACTTCAACTCTCGGTTCGCGCTGAACAACTGCACCTCCCAGTCACGAACCAGTTCAACTCCTCCTCCCATTCCTCAGACGACATGTCCATCCTGGGCCTTCTGCAGTGCCACAACGATGCCATCCAAAGGTTGCAGGAACCGCAACTCATATTCCGCTTGGGAACCCTGCAGCCCAATGGTATCAATGTGGACTTCACAAGCTTCAAAATCTCCCCTTCCCCATCGCATCCCAAAACCAGCCCAGCTCATCCCCGCCTCCCTAACCAGTCCTTCCTCCCACCTATCCCCTCCTCCTGCCTCAAGCCCCACCCCCATCTCCTACCTACCAACCTCATCCCGCCCCCTTGACTTGTCCGTCCTCCCTGGACTGACCTATCTCCTCCCTAACTCCCCACCTACACTCACCTTTACTGGCTCCATCCCCGCCTCTTTGATCTGTCTGTCTCCTCTCCACCTATCTTCTCCTCTATCCATCTTCTATCCGCCTCCCCCTCTCTCCCTATTTATTTCAGAACCCCCTTCCCCTCCCCCATTTCTGAAGAAGGGTCTAGGCCAGAAATGTCAGTCTTCCTGCTCCTCTGATGCTGCTTGGCCTGCTGTGTTCATCCAGCTCTACACCTTGTTATCTCTTACTTCAACATACTACTTTGTTCCCTGACCAATATCTCTGTCTTGGGCTTGCTGCAGTGCCCCAGTGAAGCTAGCACAAGCTGGAAGAACAACATCTCATTTTTCATTTGGGAACCTTGCAGCCTGCAGGGCTCAATATCGAGTTCAATAATTTTAGGGCCGGAGCACGTTCTCCCGTGTCCTTACCCAAAACCCCACACACCGTGCCTTGCCATCACATGGGCTGCTTTCATGCAACCGATTCATTTTCACCCACTAATAGTCCCCATTAGCAGCCCTTCTTTCTCTGTGCATAACATTACCATTCATTCCTTACCCCTCCCCCAACATCTTCAGCCTTTTCCCAGCTATAATCAGTTCTGAAGAGGGGTAACTGGATTGATTGTGCTCTGCTAGCAGACCTGTTGAATTTCTCCAGAAATCTTACTATCTTTTTTGAATATTCTCACTAGCTTTCTTCTGTACTCTAATATTCCCTCCTTATTGTTCTTTTGGTCATTGTTTTTTTTTATATGCTGCCTAACCTTCTGATTTGCAATCCACTTTTGCATAATTATATGCTTTTTCTTTAAGTTTGATACTGTCTTCAATATTTCAGTTAACTAGATGAATGGTGTGCCCTTCTTCTGAAATTTTTAATTCTCATTGCAACATATCTATTCTGTGTATTTTGAAATATCCCCTTAAATCCCCTTATCTCCTTTGGCATTGCATCACTATTAAACTATTCCTTTAGCTTACACGTCAGTTCACTTTAGCTAGCTCTGCTTTCATGCATTCACGGTTACCCTTATTTGAGTTTAAAATGCTCATCTTAGACCCACTCTGTCTCCTGGTCACATGTGAGACATCTTAATGTTGGGCATCATTTTGGTGACTCAACTGTGATGAGTGGTGGGTGTAATGAATTGTGCAGTGTGCAAGTGAGCCATTCATGAGAGAAAGATAATATTTGAAGATGTATTCACTGATCTTGATGACTGTGTGAACTAACTGAACTTGCAATGCCCTGTACAGTTAACATTGACCATGGTATCTACCTGCTATTGGCATCCTGGGGAGTCCCTTATTCTTTTGACAAAAGGGAACCAAACTCAAATGTACATCGCACAGAATCCTGCAGTGCTGCCTTGGAGAATATTTGCAATACCATCTATGGCCATTTGGGCAAATCTTCAGCACTTTTCCCTTGATAAACCCCACTCTTTCACCAGTTCCAGCAATTGATACACTTGTATTTAGTAGGTGCATGTTGGATTTATCAAGTATAGTTCAATCTCAAATGGTGTCCATCTCAAAAGAACTCAGGACCCCTAATGAGACATGCAGTAATTGTGAAGTGCCTTCAGCAGCGGTAGGAGGGCACTTTCTCTTCGGTTAGGGGGCAGCATGAGATTGTGGGCTGCCTGCATCACGATAATTGGAAGCAAGTTAAACATCTATCACATCCCCTGTGCCTGTTTACAAACCTATACAAAATGTCCTCTTGTTGCTTTTTGCAACACAGGTTAAAAAACAAGCAAAGAAAAAGACAGCAAAGAGAACTTTGAGTTTTCTTAACATGTTGTCAGGTATGATTTTTCAACTCATTAAGGAAAAACAATGTAGAAATCAATTCTCAAATGATTCCTGGAGCATCTCTTCCATTCATCTAATTCTTGGATCCGATATTGACTCTCTCCGATCTGATTGACTCTATCTTAGAACTCCTTTGAATGCCTGAAATCAACCCTACCAACCCAATGAACAACATTGAGATACATCATTTATGTGAACACCCAGGTTCCAGTTGCTTAAATAAGCCTTGCAAATTCTTCCACTTTCCAAATGGTTGCTATAACCATACAATTAGTTTTTTGAACATTTTTGTAACATCCAGAAGTCAAATGACTTATCAGCTTATTTACTAGCAAAAGTAACACTTCTATTTAGTTAATGTTTTATCACGTCTCTGAAGAAAATCATTTACACAGAATAACTTTCATTACTGGAATGAACCTCATAACAGACATCGTATAATTAATATATTCTAGTTATGAACAAAAGCTACATTCTCACAACTCTAAAATCATCCTACCAATTTTTAAAAAAATTTGTTCAAAGAATTTATTAAAACATGCTTTTAATTCTCACAAAGAAGGAAAGAAATCTTGGTGAATGTGACAAATTCTTAATTCCAAGGCAGCATGAACTTTGGCAATTATAGCTCAATCATACTTTTCAGTTACCAGCAGTTTATTTCTCATGATTCAACAAATTAGCTAAATGATGACCGTATTGCTCACAGGAAAGCAGTTAATTACATTTTCACTCTTGAAAATCCTTTTCCATTACTTCATTGTTTTCCCTGTTCCATTGTTCACAAATTGCCACTGATTCTAAACTTTTGCTTCAAGTTTAATGTTCCACAAAGTTTTATACTCAGCAACACTGATTCTCAGCCCAATTTTTGGCCCCCGGCAAAAAAGTAACTTGGTGGTTAAACAACGTGATTTTAAAAATGTCATTCTTTTCCAAACCCTCAACACCTTTACCCCACCGTATATCTTTAAGCATTTCCTGCCCCAAACCTATTTTGGTGCCTACATTCTCACAGAATCCCTACAGTGTGGAAGCAGGCAATTCAGATCACACCAATCCACTATAGAGCATCGTACCCCGTACCTGTAATCCTGCATTACCCACAGCTAACCCACCTAGCCTTCACATTACAGACAATTTAGCTTGACCAATCCAACTAGCCTGCACACAGAGCAAAGAACAAAGAAAACTTACAGCCCAGGAACAGGCCCTTCGGCCCTCCAAGCCTGCGCCGATCCAAATCCACTGTCTAAACCTATCGCCCAATTCCTAAGGATCTGTATCCCTCTGCTCCCCACCTACTCATGGGGAGAATGTGCAGACTCTATACAGACAATCACCCAAGTGTGGGATTGAAATTGGATCTTTAGTGCTGTGAGGCAGCATTGCTAACCACTGAACCATTGTGCCACTTTAACTGGGAGTTCTCGAGAACTCCCAATTTTGACCCACCAAGGATGTGCACTGAAGGTCATGCTTTCAGTTGCCAATTGATCCAACCTCTGGGATACACTCAATCTTTTTCCTCCTTTAAGGCACATTGTAAAAGCTACCTCTTTGACCAAGTCTTTGGCCATTTGGCATAATTTTCTCAATGTGGCCAGTCATTATGCTTTATTTGATGATTCTCCTGCAAAATGTCTTAGAAATTTTTATTATGTTAAAGTTATGTGTACATATAAATTGTTGTCGTTCTATTGTGGCCAACAGATCTCTTCATTATCCGAGCAGTAATCTCCTCCAAATGTTCCAGCCTTGATGCTACCACAGACTACTGTGCCCTCCCTCCAGAGCCTCCACACCCTTCCATTCTCCCTATCTAACACTCTGTATGCTTATTCAGAATCACTTCCTTTAACCATTAACCTCTATCTTGTCCCAACTTGGTCAAAATAGTTCATTTTCCATTTTTTCCAGAGTTTCTCACAAACTTATATTATTGATCATGTTTCTCCCTCTACTTAACTTGTTTTGCCTCTTCTTTCTGTAGGATAGACAATGTGTTGTCTTCTGCAAGATGAGGGGCAAGATATTAAGAGCGACATGCTGTTGTTAATTCTTCAATCCTCCCCACTGAAAGTTCTGCAACGGAGAATGGGAGCTGTTTCTCTGGCTTAATAAGCATTTGAATTTGGAATTATATGAATTTGGTTTCATATCAGTGAATTTTACGATCAACTAGAACGGCTGCAAAATGAATCAGCTCATACCATGTGCATGACACATCTCACTTTAAAACAGTTGTAAATTCAAACTAAGTGGAAATTTATAGTTAAGCTGTAAACTAGTAAGGATTTACATGATGGACTATAGATGTGCAATGACCCGTAGACCTTACAAGATCAGGGGCAAACTGAACTCAGCAGGTTTAGTAGGCTTCAGTTATCTCAGGGGAGTGGAAAAGCAGTATAAGTTTCATTGAACTCTCAATACCCTTTAGTATATGAGCTCCAGGTTTATACAAAAAGGAGGTTAATTCAGCACCAAGCTGTTGGTATAATAATATTAGTTTAATTAATATATCATTTAAATACTATGCCCTAACATGCATCTCTTCTTGTTTTGGGTGGAGGGTTTAGGGGATGACCTCTTCAGGAAAATATCTCAATTGCCCCATATTGAGCTTCAGCCAGTACCCAGATGTAGATATTTTCAACATCATTTTTCTCTATTATCTTGCAAATGGAACCTTAGCAGGCATTTTAGCAAGGCCAGTGGATCATTTGGAGTTTGTTGTGTTAGCTAACAGTATTTAGAAAATTTTCTTTTTCTGTCCACTACAAAAGTTTTCCTTGGCAAAAATGTTCTTTTTCACTGAGGTACACATTGGTGTAAGTGGCATACTTAAAGATTCATGCACATCTCCTAAAATTTCTGCAACCACATACCTAATTTCTGGATGATAATATTGTCAGAATTTCATATGCACAAACCAGATGAAATTACGAAAACATATTCCTTCAATTAACAGCACCCCCACCCAGCCCACCCTCTCTCCCAAGGTGGTGTTAACCAAGCAGCCTTGTGTCTACCTGCAGTGAAATCAGTCATTATTTTCTTCTTTGGTTTTAAATTTCAGGAAAGGGTTCTACTTTCGAAAGTCCTCAGCCCTTTGCCCTTGCTATAAAAATAACAGTCACAGTTGAATTCTGTGAGACTTTGGAGGGAGAAGCGGTGAGGGATGTATCAGCGACAGCCACTAATTTTTATTAATTTCATTTTGACGATGCAATGTAAAATATTGATGAATATTGTTGCTACTCAGCTAGGGCAGAAATAGAGACCAAATTTGGATGAATAAGCAGAGAAAAAGATAATTGCTTCAAAAGTAGCTGCCGTAAGGAAATTAGCATACTTCTCAGGTGTGTGTTCAGTAAAATACAAAAGAGATGCATAAGCGATTACAATTACCAGCTTCGTGCTGTCCCTGAAGGCTTTTTCACAGTGGAATAAACCTTTTGAGAAGGACAAACATTGACTAATAAAAGCGACCAGGAAATATAGCTACTGTGTCCACATCATTTATTTCTGTCATCCAGGCTATAACTGACCTTGTAGTAATTAATACCATCAGCACAAAACAAAATGAAGGTGAAGGTTGTGGCGTATTCAGTTCTTCAGGTTAAGTCTCATTGCATAAGCATTTTGTAAATTATCAATATTCAGCGTCTTGGTCTGTTTGTATCATTTGAAGCTGCAACATATTCTGACTTAGAGTCTTATAGTTGGAAAGCTAATAAGCTAGAGGGGTACATATTTTTATAAAGTATCTGTTCCAAGAAGCATTTTTTTGCTGTCAAACTGTTTATTCACTCTGACTACAGTGTGGCTTCTGCAGGATTAATTTGTATTAATGGCAAAAATCCAGAATTTCCTGGCACTCAACCTCCAATGAGTAGCAGTGGGAATGTTGAGAGGCTAGCACTGGAGCAAAATAAATCATGAAACAATTTGTGACAATTCACAACTCCTGGTGTATAGAACATAGAAAAGTACAGCACAGTGCAGGCCCTTCGGCCCACGATGTTGTGCCGACCTATTATCCTACTAAGACCAGTCTATCCTGTATACCCTACATTTTACTATCCTCCACGTGCCTATCCAAGAGTCGCTTAAAAGTCTTTAAAGTATCTGACTCCAATACCACTGCTAGCAGTGCGTTCCGCACACCCACCACGCTCTCTGTGTGAAGAACCTACCCATGACATGTCCCCTATACCTTCCTCCAATCACCTTAAAATTATGCCCCCTCGTAATAGTCATTTCTGTCCTGGGAAAAAGTCTCTGACTAATAACTCTGTCAATGCCTCTCATCATCTTGTACACCTCGGTTAAGTCATCTCTCATCCTTCTTCAAGATAACAAGCGTGGGGCTGGATGAACACAGCAGGTCAAGCAGCATCATAGGAGCAGGAAAACTTGACGTTTCGGGCCTAAACACTTCATCAGAAATGGGGGAAGGGAAGAGGGTTCTGAAATAAATAGGGAGAGAGGGGGAGGCGGATAGAGGATGGATAGAGGAGAGGATAGGTGGAGAGGAGGCAGACAAGTCGAAGAGGCGGGGATGGAGCCAGTAAAGGTGAGTGTAGGTAGGGGGTTAGGGAGGAGATAGGTCAGTGCAGGGAGGACGGACAGGTCAAGGGGGTGGGATGATGTTAGTAGATAG
>JAHRHZ010000061.1:8597828-8611495 GCA_024137785.1 Ginglymostoma cirratum | reverse complement strand
TTCCTGCAGCCCAATGGCATCAATGTGGATTTCACAAGCTTCAAAATCTCCCCTCCCCCAACTGCATCCCAAAACCAGCCCAGCTCATCTCCACCTCCCTAACCTGTTTTTCCTCTCACCTCAAGCCACACCCCCATCTCCTATCTACTAACATCATCCCGCCCCCTTGACCTGTCCGTCCTCCCTGGACTGACCTATCTCCTCCCTAACCCCCTACCTACACTCACCTTTACTGGCTCCATCCCCGCCTCTTCGACTTGTCTGCCTCCTCTCCTCCTATCCTCTCCTCTATCCATCCTCTATCCGCCTCCCCCTCTCTCCCTATTTATTTCAGAACCCTCTTCCCCTCCCCCATTTCTGATGAAGGGTTTAGGCCCGAAACGTCAAGTTTTCCTGCTCCTATGATGCTGCTTGACCTGCTGTGTTCATCCAGCCCCATGCTTGTTATCTCGGATTCTCCAGCATCTGCAGTACCTTTTATCTCATCCTTCTTCGCACCATCTCTTGCCTCTGCATGTCTCACACACTAAAATGGCAGGCACTTTGAAGTCACTGTTACTTTTCCAGCAATTTCAGCCCAATATTTCATTATTTACTCTCACAAATGCTGTCAAAATTGTGATTCCTTCTGTTATGAACATTTAACAGTAAATTTATCCTTTCTACTCCTTGAACACAGCTGTGTCTTTTCAAAGCTCTTATCATAACTATACCCTGTTATCCATGGTAGCTTTTTACATTGTTCCTCATAGCTTTCTCATGGTTCCCATATATATTGCCTATAATGTAGTCCAAACAATACATCAACTATGGGTTAACCGGTGATTAGTGCATCATCATCATCATCATCCTTGATTTATGGCTATGTCCAATAAAATACATTGCTCATCTCATGACTTTCATTACTCATAGTCCTGTTTCTAATGATCTTCATACCCGTATCCCTAGTTTTTCCTATTCCCCTACTCCAATATAGATTTCAACATATAAATATATTTTTATTTTCTGTTCCATTTCCAAAAAATGCACTTCCTTAAATTCATCTACATTAAATTGCATTTGTCATGTATCTTCTCTACTTCTCTAATTTGCCAACACCTCTTTACAGTTTATCCACAGTTTTATTTGACTGTAGTTTATTATTATTATTAGGTTGTCTCTCTTTCCACTTCCAAATTTCTTGTGTATTTCAAGTAGAAGAAAGACCAAAACATAAATGTTTGAAACAGTACCCATATCCTGGCATTTGATAGACATGCATACACATCTATTAGTATTTGTATCCTCAGACAACTACCTAATTCATGCATTCCTGCATGTTTAACACCATGAGAAAACAAAAAAGACCTACAATTTAACATTTAACTATTTACTTATTTAATTCCCTTTTACTAGGTCATATAATGTAATTCTCTATGAGCTAACTTTTTGAGTAGCTCATTGTTCAGTTCAATAGCATGACCATATTTATTGCCAATT
The DNA here is from genome assembly GCA_024137785.1 of Ginglymostoma cirratum. Taxonomy (NCBI): domain Eukaryota; kingdom Metazoa; phylum Chordata; class Chondrichthyes; order Orectolobiformes; family Ginglymostomatidae; genus Ginglymostoma; species Ginglymostoma cirratum. The sequence continues at coordinate 8,610,016 of JAHRHZ010000061.1, read as the reverse complement.
CCAAGTTAGTCTTAATACAATAGTGATGAGCTTTCTTAAAACTACTACTGTTCAGTGATGCTCATTCTCTTACAATACTGTTAGATAGAGAGTTCTTTCATTTTGACCTAGCTATGCAGAAGTCTTAATTTTTAAATTTGTAATCTGGTTGATAAATCAAAAATTACTATATTTTTTGGATGGAAAATAGTAACACATCAGAATTATATGAGCATACCATCAATTACATTGCCATACCAATACTTGTTATTTCCAAATTGATCCTATCTGCACAGATGTGGGATTTCTAATGGGTGGTAGGAAAATTAATGTTACAATGCTGTGGTAGGTAAAGGTAAAGATTGTTGGTAAATGGTATCTCTAAATGCAAGCTACAAAATTTAGACAAGATAGTATCTTCCTGTAGGCATGGAGCATATTAACATAGGTAAAAATTGTCATCATAATAGACCATTTATCTGGCATGATAAGGAAAGCAAAGACTGCAAAAGTTATGCAACGACGGCAGCTAAAATAATAGGCTGACATTGAGAATTCCCTTGTCAGATCTTAGGATACAGTTACTGCTATATTTCAGGCATTTAGGTTTGGGTCTTTCTTCTACTTCAAATACATAAGAAGTTGGGAAGTGGATAGAGAGACTGCCTAATAAAAATAACAAGATTCTGAAAAGGGATGAGCTTTCCTAAAGCAAGCAGGTCTAGACCAAAGCCAAATAAAGAACTTATATTCATCTCATTGTAGGATAGAGAAGATTTGAAGAAGACTAAAATTGACCTGCAAATAAAGAAACATTAAGGATGAATTAGTTTGATATTGTTGACTTGTACATATCAATTTAACAACTGAATGAACTGTTACTATAAATGTGCTTCGGTATTTATAAATTACTAAGCACACAGCAAATCACAGTACTTTTCCCAGCACATAAAATATTAATATACTGAATCTATACTAAAATGACCATTTGTAGTACCAATAAAATTCAAACTTCTCACAGTTCACAGTAAAATTTTCATTGTGATTCTTAGGAAACAATCTCCTTGCTCTAGCCTAGGCACAGCCTGAGTGTTATCAAATTGATAATATTGTGCAATGGAATGTCCTGATGTACTCTCAAAAAGTTCTATGCAGTTATACATCAGAGCAGACAATGGGCCCCATAGGGAAATCGCAGAACCAAACCGGATTTGCCGAAGCTTGGATTTTGAGGAACCAGTGTGATACTTTTAAGGGAATAATATGAATTGCATTGTGCTGTAGTCAAGGTCTTTGTCCATGTACCTTATTGTTGTGACACTGATTGGATAGCCTTTAGTGTGACTGGAGCTATAAATAAAGACAAAATCTACTCTGAAGATAATGCAGAGTAACGGTAAAAGTGCTGTAAAATTTAGTGTATAAAGAGTTACCTAATTTGGAAATTTCTGTCATAAGCTCACACTCAGTTAATCTTTAAATGTATTGTTACGGAAAAGGGGAGGTTAAATGAAAGAAAATCCCTGATATTGACTTTATAAGTAACAAGTAACAATTTATTTATTTAACCCCAACAGTGAACAAATTAACTGAATTACTAACAAACCGAACAATTCCCCCTTAACTATTCCCTAACTGAACTAAATTCTACTGGTATGTTGTTCCAATAAACACAAGTTCCACTTATATATACCCGAGTAATAAGAAAATAAATTAAAACTTATTCTCTCACAGTCTATACACCTTTCTTCTGCTATTCTCAAGTCATAGGCACCTTTTTTCCACTGACCTGGCTGTCAGGGATGTTTTCTCTATGAAGTCTTCTGTGAGGACTCTTAGCTAGAAGTGCTGTGGTACCTTTTATGTATAGATTGTGCTTTCTTACGGAGATTAACAATTTCTTGTGAGAGCTAGATGCTTATTTGTCAGATGGTGGTTCACTTTCACACCAATTTTCAATAAACGCTCTCCTTATATACCTTAGATGACATATCAATTTTCTTACAATAACATTGGTCCAAGGTTGTCAAAGCTATTAGATTTAAATTCTAATGGCTTTCAATTGCTAAGTGCTTGGTTTAAATTAATTGGCTGATTCCAGCCAGTTGCCAAAACATCAAAACACATCTAAGGTTTCCAATCATACATCCAATTGATGCATCTTTCAAATTCAAAACTGGCTGTACATCTTCAGCTACATACAGGCATATTTTCTTTCTGTATAAATCTCTAAGCTTAGAAAAGCACTTTACCTCTTCAAGGAACCACACACTCTCCTCTTGTTATTTCTTTACAAACAAATTCTAGCTTTTTGCCTTCCGATTTATGATTACTCTACACAACTTCACAACAGTATCAATAAGTTAAAACATCATAATGAGATGCTCATATTGCAGTAGAAGTAAGAAAACCACAATGATTAGAAGAAATATAGTTCAAAATATACAAAGAAAATGGCTGATTAGCTGGTATTTTAAAATGATAAGTTTAAAAATGTTGCCCAATTATGCAGGTTTATGGGAGATTTTGTGGGCATAGATTTCTAAATAAGTTTGGAGAGAACCCTTCTCAATAAATGTTGCATTTTGAATGCAATTTGCGTTGGAGTCAATAACTATAGAACAAACAGTAGGGTTGTCTATATGATCAAATACAGATTACCGTTTCAAGTGAAGGCTCTGCCAATTTATAAACTAAAGTTCATGAGTAGGTTAGTGGGTTAGTGGGCTTTTGCTGCTCTCACTTTTTAAAAAAAGCTTGCTTCATCTCTCATTGCCTATAAAGGTCTTTTTTAGACTTATAGTGCACTGGTGGTTTCTCTGGAAGGTTTTCTGTTCAGAGATGTTTCCTTCACAGCAGCAGTTCATCTCTGTGTATTTTTTTTTTCTGTCTGCAAGCTGATCTTAAAGCTGTACTAGTGATTTCTTGAAGAAGTGAATTGTTCAATTATTTTCTTCTTTAGATGATCTCATGTATGCTTCTTAATTTTCACTGCTACCGCAATTTCCTCAGCTATGTTTCAAGTGTCTGCCAAAATTTTCTCTCATGTGGTTTCATGCCACTCTCTGAGTCTGTGTTCAGAAAGACTGGTAAAGGAGAAGGCAAAGTCAATACTATCTTCTGGCTTAGACTTTAAAATAATACAATTTATAATGAATCCATATTATATGTAGTTATGTACAGTAATTATAAATATGCCAGACTCAGATTTATAGATATGTTAGCAAAGGACTAATTTATCTTCTTCATGTGTTCAGGGCCATGTTTTCCCAAGGCTGTTTTTAGTAAATTGTTACAGCCTTCTTCCAGAGATACTGCGCCTACTGTCTTCTAACTCTGCCCACACTGCTCCATTTACGCTCTGTGATGTGCAACTATCAGACATCATCTGAAGGTTTCTCCAAAGGTTCTAACACGCCTACATAACAATGCTCAAGATACTTTGCATTTTTCAGTTCTCCTCTTGGCTTTGGTAAACTTGGGTAAACAGATCATCTAAATCTAACGAGAATTCCCATCAAAACATTAAACTCTTGTTTTTGGATGTCAATTAACTCACGTTTTTAGAGCAATCATTACTCCGTATCTGCAAGGGTTCCATTCCAGAAAACCCCCGAGAATGATGAATTCATGAGTTTAATAACTTTTAAAAGTTTCATAACTTTTAATAAGAATAGGATTAGGTTCCCAGACCTCACAATTATGACTTTTCAGCTGTCAAAACATCTGAAAAAGAAGTTAATATTAATAGAATAAATTATTGAAGACAATTCTAATATTGTTATTAACTTTCTGATAAAGGTGAAAGTTCTTGAGTGGGCATGGTTGGGGAGGTTATGGATGGTTACCGGGTGTGGGAGGAGCGAGGATGTTGCAGACTTGCCTCCCTCCCAGACACTCTCCTCCTCAAATTTCTCATCCTCCCAAGCACCCATGCTCTTGCTCGTGGAGGGTTGAGTGGAAGAACAACATACTGGGACAGTTCAGATAGTGAGAGTGAGATCTCTGTGCAAGTGAAAGTGGTCCTATTATTGTGGACTATCGCTTGTTAATTGTACCTCACCTCATTAATAATGCAGCTACACCCACCAGGAGCAAATTAGACATTGATATGAATATCAAGGTGTGTACATGGTAAATTCAGCTTGCTGCTTATTCCAAAAGAACGATTATCCATAATATCCATAAGACTTAGGAATATTCAACCCATCAAGTCTTGCTCATGATTTTGAATAATTGGTTACTTTTTTTTGGTACGAATAAGCAAATTCACAATTTGTGATTGAGACAAATGATAACATTTTCGGTATTTCTGCTAAATATCTAATATTTGCTTTTCTAGCTCTTTTTAATCTGTTTAAGACTAATTTCATAACAAAATAATTATTTTCTACTTATGAGCTTTTCTGTTGTTATTTAATTGTTCATTTGTTCCCAATTGTCAGTCAAAATGAACAAAAGATTGATAACATTCATGGGAAGGTTTTTTGAGTGGTTTTGCTGTATTTTAAAATTTTATTTACTTCTGTTACAGCAGATATTCTGTGAAATTAGCACCGATTGAGCGTAACTAAGAGCAACGAAGATATTCGGAATAATCAAAGTCCTTCCTGAGCAATTCATTTCCTCCCACAGATGTAGCTATCAAGGGTACTATAAACCGAGAAGTCAGAAATCATGGTGATTTTTTTTTACATTTATTCCATTCCAAAGGATTGCAAAGCCATTGTATAGTGCTTACATGACCAAATCTCTGGCTAGACGTTTTCTGAACACAATCAAAACAAAACAAAAGAAAATTATGTGGCATTTGTTGCTCTGCAGTTTCTACTGCTGGGTGTCTCAGGGTAGCTGTTCTATTGTTGACATATACAGAACAGCATAAAGAGGTTTTAAAATTTGCACTGTTGCAAATTGTTTATCTCGATAAGTTGTGAAGTGATCCAAATGAAATTTAGATGAAGTGTTATATTTGCTTAAGAGGACCACTTTGGCTTTATATCCTAAACAATCAATGAACTTGCATTTATATATTGGCTTTTATGGTTTCAGGCCATCCCTGTTGCTCTTTAGAGCCAAGGAAATAATTTTAAATGTAGTCACTGTTACAATGTTGGAAAATGGCAACTAATTTTCATCAGGAAGCTCCCACAAACACGAATGCAACAATGATGAGATAATTAGTTATAGTGATGATGATTGATTGGAATATGTTTGCCTGGACAACAAAAATCACCTCCTTCCTGTTCTACGAAAGAGTGCCTTTGGATCTTAAACAGAGGGGAGAGAGGAGGACTTGGTTTAACATCCCATCTAAAAGACAAAAGCTTTGTCAGTGTTTCACTCTATTTGTACTGCATACTCCACAAGACATAATCGTATTCAATTTGAGTTGCTAATGTTGTCCCCCTGTACAAGAAGGGTAGTAGGGATATTCCAGGTAACTACAGACCAGTAAGCCTGACGTCAGTGGTGGGAAAGTTGCTGGAGAAGGTACTGAGGGATAGAATCTATTTATATTTGGAAAAGAATGGGCTTATCAGTGATAGACAACATGGTTTTGTGCAAGGGAGATCATGCCTTACTAACTTAATAGAGTTCTTTGAGGAAGTGACCAAGTTGATAGATGAAGGAAGGGCTGTAGATGTCATCTACATGGACTTTAGTAAGGCGTTTGATAAGGTTCCCCATCGTAAACTAATGGAGAAAGTGAAGTCACATGGTGTACAGGGTGTTCTAGCTAGGTGGATAAAGAACTGGTTGAGCAACAGGAGACAGAGAGTAGTAGTTGAAGGGAGTTTCTCGAAATGGAGAAAGGTGACTAGTGGTGTTCCACAGGGATCAGTGCTGGGGCCACTGTTGTTTGTGATATACATAAATGATCTGGATGAGGGCATAAGTGGTCTGATCAGTAAGTTTGCAGATGACACGAAGATTGGGGGAGTAGCAGAAAGCATAGGGGATTGTCAAAGAATACAGGAGAATATAGATAGACTGGAGAGTTGGGCGGAGAAGTGGCAGATGGAGTTCAATCCGGGCAAGTGTGAGGTGATGCATTTTGGGAGGTCTAATTCTATAGCAAACTATACTGTAAACGGAAGAGCCTTGGGAAAAGTTGATGAGCAGAGAGATCTGGGAGTTCAGGTCCATTGTACCCTGAAGGTGGCTGCACAGATGGATAGAGTGGTCAAGAAGGCATATGGCATGCTTGCCTTCATCGGACAGGGTATTGAGTATAAGAGCTGGCAGGTCATGTTAAAATTGTACAAGACATTGGTTCGGCTGCATTTAGAATACTGTGTACAGTTCTGGTCGCCACATTACCAAAAGGATGTGGAAGCTTTGGAGAGGGTACAGGGAAGGTTTATGAGGATGTTGCCTGGTATGGAAGGTTCTAGCTATGAAGAGAGGTTGAGTAGGTTAGGATTGTTTTCATTAGAAAAAAGGAGATTGAGGGGGGACCTGATTGAGGTCTTCAAAATCATGAAGGGTGTAGACAAGGTTGATAGAGATAAGCTTTTTCCCAGGGTGAGGGATTCAATAACGAGGGGTCACGCGTTCAAAGTGAGAGGAGAAAAGTTTAAGGGGGATACACGCGGAAAGTACCTTACACAGAGGGTGGTAGGTGCCTGGAACGCGTTGCCAGCAGAGGTAGTAGAGGCAGGCACAGTAGAATCATTTAAGTTGCGTCTGGACAGATGCATGAGTAGGTGGGGAGCAGAGGGATACAGATCCTTAGGAATTGGGCGATAGGTTTAGACAGTGGATTTGGATCGGCGCAGGCTTGGAGGGCCGAAGGGCCTGTTCCTGGGCTGTAAGTTTTCTTTGTTCTTTGTTCTTTGTTCCATCAAGTCTGCTTTGCTATTCAATGAAATCATGGCTGATATAATAATCCTCAAGATTTCTGAAGAAGGATCTTGACCCGAAACGTCAACTTTCCTGCTCCTCTGATGCTGCTTGGCCTGCTGTGTTCATCCAGCTCCACAACGTTTTATAATAATCCTCAGGTCCACTTTCTTTCTTTTTCCCCATAACTCTTAATTCCCTTACTGATTAAAATTCTGTCTATCTCAATCTTGAATATATTTATCAACCCAGCCATGGCATCTTTCTGTGGTAAAGAATTTTACAGGTTCACTACCCTCAAAGAGTTAAAAATATCTCTTTATCTCTGTCTAAAATGAGTGACACCTTATTCTCGCATCCTAGACTCTCCCATAGGGGAAATAAGGTCACTGAGTCTATCCTGTCAAACTTCCTTTTTCAACAAATTCTCCTTGCATTATTCTAAACTTCAATAATTTCAAGCCCAACCTCTCATCATAAAAACCCCTTCATACAGACATTCAACCTAGTGAACCTTTTCTGGGCTGCCTCAAATGCCAGTAGATCCTCCCTTAAATATGGGAACCAAACTGTTCAGATTATTCTTAGACTGATCTGACTCATGCTTTCTATAATTTTAGCAAGTCCTCCTTATTTTTAAACTCCATTCCATAAGAACAAAAAGAATTGGGAATGGAGTAGGCCATTCAGTCCCTTGAGCCTACTCCACCATTCAATTGGATCATGGCTGATCTGGCACTCCTTACATCTATTTTCCTGCACTTTCCAAGTAATTCTTGATTCTCCTGCTACACACCTCAAGAGTGTGTATCTATCTCAGCCTTAAATATATACAAGGACTCTGCCTCCACAGCTCTCTGTGGTTAGGAGTCCCAAAGACTCACTCTGAGGGAAGAAGTTTCCTCCTCATCTGCGTCTTAAATTGGTGCCCCTTTATTCTGAGACTGTATCCTTTGATCCTAGACTCTCCTATGGCTCTCAGCATTTACCCTGACAAACCCCTCCAGAATCATATATTTTTCAATGAGATCACCTCTCATTCTTCTAAACTTCAGTGAGTAGATTCCCAAACTGTTTAGCCTTTTCTCAAAAGACAATCCCTCCATGTCAACGATCAGCTTAGTGATCTCTATCTGAAATGACGCCAATGAAATAATATCTTTTCTTACCTTTGAAATAAAGGACAACATTCCATTTGTCTTCCCAATTACTGGCTTAACTTCAACACTAGCTTGTTGTGATTCATGCATGAGGACCCCAAATCCACCTGTTCCGTAGTTTCTTGCAGTTTTTCTCCTATTTAAATGATGTGCACCAGCAACGATCATTATAAGGACATTGTGTGCTCAGGGACCCACACCCAGCTCACAGAATGAACCAGGCTGCACCTCTGGGTTCTTCACTTGTCCTGATATCGCTCACTCACTCTGAGCCTACCTGTTTGCTCAAAGCAGTCCTCCCTTGCATTGTCCTGACTTCTGGTTCTTTGTCCCCTCAGACAGAGAGATGCTCCAGTTGGAGCTCTTTGGCTCGCCAGTTCCCTTTCCTTCTCTTTTCTTTCTTCTCCTCTGTCCTCTCTGCAGTATGTATTTCTTTCCAATCATCCATCCAACTTTTAACTTTTATCTCTACCAGAGGAAAGGGGTTGGGTCGCAACCAGAGACCAGGCGGAGCTGAACGCACTAACACGTACCGCTGAGGCAGCGGATCCAGCATGGGCCGGAGCGATGGCAGCAGATAGTGTGGTATGCGGACGATTGAGAGCGGAGTGAGAGGGCCGAGTTCTGCGGCAGAGTGGAGCAAGTGGGCAGGGGTGTTTCCCGGAGCGGCGATAGAGACCGGCACATGGTGGGAGTGTGGTCTCATGCTCTGGGGCCTGGAGACACGGACTGGAACTTAAATATTGATGGGCACTTATTATTCTGAACTTTTCACTGTTTTCATGCTAATTTTTTTTTACCCTGTAACAACACCTTTTTTTTTAACTTTGTAAGGTTTGTGCCTAGGTACCTGTGCATAAGATGGTGCCATTAAAGGCAGCCATTGTAGGCACTTTTCACTGTACTCCTGCACTGGAGTACATGTGACAATAAAGGATATTCTGATTCTGATCCTGATTCTGATCAGGGTCACAGTACTGCTGCATTGTAGTGGAGTTCAGCAAACACAAAGCTTGTCATGGCTGTCAGCTGCCATTATCCCTCCAATACCAGTTCAGGACACAGTCAGTCAGCTGCTCGGAATGGTCAGAGTCAAGATTGTCTCATAGAGTGTTGAGGACCCAAATGTTGGGCAGGCCACCACAAGTCTGGACTGAGAAAAGGGCAGGTATTAATGGAAATGAAAGTGATTGCATAATGTTGCTGTTCGTGCAGGTAGCGAGGCATCTTGAGCAACTGACTAGGCAGCATAGAGGGCATGCAGGATTGTGATGGCAGAGGTTGTGGTGGGAAACAGCAAGTGAGTATAGATTCTGTGGGCAACAGTGAGATTGGTAGAACTTGAATATTGGTGGGAGGTAGGTACAGTAGCAGAAATTCTGTAAGTGTGAGGTGTTGGAGAAAAAGTAGCAGCACATGTTCTGGCAGAGTAAAGAATGTTATTGACCTTCTTCCTATACTGCTGAACATTCTGCCAGCTGGCCATAACTGCACTACTCTGAGTGGCAACCTTTGACCAGGCTGATATGGTCTGGTGTCATGGCCTCCATTTCTGGTCTTGGAGAAAAGGACATCCTATCTCTGCACCACACTGCTCAATATGACCTCCAGGTCTAAATTGTATCAGAGATAAAAGGTACTGCAGATGCTGGATCCTTTCATGACCTCCAGGTCCCTGCCCACAAACCAGGGCACGAATTTTCCCTTCACTGCCATGCCCCAGGCAAATGCCATGTGGGGAAACGCCAGACTAACTGCTGCCCATTTCAATATGGCCTTTTAAAGATGACACCAGCACCAGGGATGGATATTCTAGCAGTGGCAAGTTGTTCTGATTACAGTGAGTGGTAGTCTGGATTTATAACTGGATGGAAGGAGTGCTTTAGGGGAGAGGTAGATTGTTAATAAGGTGAGTTCGGTACAATACAGTGAGTGATCTCACTAGGCCTCCTAGCGAGAAACCCTCCCTGCAACTCAATAAAACTGACACTTAGCCAAAATACATAAGATTCAGCCCATTGAGTATCTTTTACACCTTTATGTACCGAGTCTCAAAATGGACAAACTATCTTTCGGGATTATTTAAGCAATATATCCCCTATGGCCACTTATTTGGAACGTGGCTAAATATAATGCAAGCAGTTATAACTCTGACAAGGTTAAACTAAACCTATATATAGAAAGAACAGTGCTACTGGAACTATATCAGCTATATTCTCAGTGGATGATAGTTGGCAGAGAGAGAGATCACACTGAATGCAAACATCATTTACATTTTTCTCCACAAAACCTAGAAATAATAACAAGACACGGTATATATATTAAAGCTTTCCAAAATGATTTTTAACACCACTGAAAGATTAAGGACGCATTATTGTACCATTGAGATACTACTGAGTTAGTGTTATGCTAACAGGATGCTGAGGTAACACGGATGTTATAGCAACTCTATTGATCATTCTCATGCCTGCCATGCCACTTTATGCCGTCTACATATTCAATGACCTCTCATGCTTTTCATGCCAGAGTGTGTTCCCTGCTGCACCCTCCATGGCACCTCATGACTCCCGAGCCCAGCGATGGTACCGCTGTGCCCATTCTATCACTATTCATGGGAGAATCAATGAACCCTGTTGTGACAATACAATACCCTGTGCTAGGCATGACCAGCCCCTGGAAAGTTTTCCTCAATTTCCATTGACTCTATTTTTTGCTCAGGAATGGTGATGGTGTTGTCTATTATTGTATGATTCCATGGTATGACAATGTCACGCGGTTGCTTGTCTAGTTTGCGAGACAGCTCTATTAGTTTTGGCAGTAAACTCCAAATGTTTGTATGGAAGATTCTGCAGAGTTGACGGGCCTGAGTTTCCCACTGTCTGTGTCTTTTTTCAGGCCAAGTGGGCATCCAGTTTCATTTTTTTTGACACTGGCTTGCCTGGTGATTTCAGAGATCACTTAACATGTCAATCAGTCGTAGACTCTGGAGTGATATGTAGGCCACCAGATCAGGTACAGCTCCTAAAAGCATCACTGACTAAACAGGGACAGCAAGAACTGCAGATGCTGGAGTCAGAGATAACACAGCAGGAACACAGCAGGCCAGGCAGCATCAGAGGAGCAGGAAAGTTGATGTTTCGGGTTGGAACCCTGCTTCAGAAATAACTAGACAGTGTTTTACAATAAATATAGTTATTTTAAGTCGGTCTGTTTGGACAGGTTATAACATATATCCAGGGTAGGCAGGACTTCAAACCAGATTTTTGACTCAGAGGTAAGGACACTGCCACTGTGGTGCAAGAGCCCTTATGATAAGTGCATAGTTGTTATATGGTCATCATTAGACTTTTTTAGTTCCATGCATGATGAGATTTGAGCTGAATTCCTCAGTTCATTACCTGGATTATTAGCCCAGTAACAATATCACTACTCAATTTCCTCCCTTTTGATGGTGAAGGTGTGAAAGGTGAGAGTGTGTCTGCAGTAAGGTTTTAGATAGGCTTTGTGACCCGGTTATAAGTTGGACAAAGACCCTCAGCACTAAACAGGTCTTTTAAATAGTTCACCTTGCAGCTCACAAATTACTCCCAGATTCACTGGCCCGTTTACAGTCCACACACAACACCTTCCTTAGCTCTGAAGGTTGTGATTCTTGAGCCAGTTACTGGCAAGGTTGGTGCAATTATCCCAGCCCTCTCGACCCACCTCGAGGACTAAAGCTCACACCAATGTAACAGACACAGACACGTACAATCACATATACATGCACTAAAACAAACACCTACACACCAATACAAACACAGGAACAAAAACAGAAGTTGCTGGAAAAGCTCAGCAGGTCTGGCAACATCTGTGAAGAAAAATCAGAAAGAATGTTTCGGGTCCAGTGACCCTTCCCCAGACAGCGTGGGTGGCACGGTGGGTCAGTGATTAGCGCTGCTACCTTACACTGCCAGGGACCCAGGTTTGACTCTGCCTTCAGGTGACTGTCTGTGTGGAGTTTGCACATTCTCCCCGTGTCTGCGTGTGTTTCTGCCGGATGCTCTGGTTCCCTCCCACAGTCCAAAGATGTGCATGTTGGGTGGATTGGCCATATAAAATTGGCCGTAGTGTCCAGGGTTATGTAAGTTAGGTGGATTAGCCATGGGAAATGCAGGGTAACGGGGAAGGGGAATGAATCTGGGTAGGATGCTCTTTAGAGGG
>JAHRHZ010000061.1:8551789-8585608 GCA_024137785.1 Ginglymostoma cirratum | reverse complement strand
TGTATTATCATTTTTTCAACATTTTCTGTGTTAGAGTTCAGTGCAAACCCTGTCTTCTGTTGGTTTTCCTTTCCTCCTTATGCTTCCGAGAACAGTGCATTCTCTATATATTGTACATGGCACCCATAGGTATTCAGTCCATCTTACTCCTCTCTATCCTTCATCAGACCCTTCATCAGAAATGGGTCTAGGCCCGAAACGTCAAGTTTTCCTGCTCCTATGATGCTGCTTGACCTGCTGTGTTCATCCAGCCCCAAGCTTGTTACTCCTCTCAATTCCTGCTTTTAATAATGCCGCAAACAATTGCTTTCTGGTTATTTTTTGTTTCACCTTCAAATCTGCTCCATCTCCACCTTGTTGTCCCTGTTTACCGCTTGCTCGGATGGGCCTCACTCTTTTCATACCAGCCACCACAGCCTCTAACCATCCTAACAACAAACATACCTGTCCCACTGCCTGCCCCTGGGTTGGCCCTAATAGAGCTAACAAGGCACGTCTCATCCAGCTGGACCACTTTGCATTAGCCGGCTCCTCATTCCAGCTGTGAAAGCTTCCTGATCCGGACCCTGAAACCATGGGAAATACATGCTCGATTGTGCAGCCAAATACCTCAAACATTTTATACCTTCTCATATGCTCTCCCATTTTTTAACATCACCTTCCCAGTCTATTAGGGAAGGATACTTGTTTCATGCAGCTAGTATCAGTGTATTCCATAATGATCCAGTTTTCCCCATGTTTCTAAAGACACTATTCACAAGTGGATCAACACTTAGAGCTCCCAGATTCCCTCGCTCTCTGACACTCAGCATAATGTGGGCAGCGCCCTCGCCCCATGACCATGTCAGCCAAGAGACCAAGGGTTCATCCAACTTCTGCTTAAAGCATGACCCCAAATCTTGCAATTTGGACATAGAGTAACCTCTCACTATTATCGAGTTTTGTGGATTCTGTCCTCCTACCTGTTTTGCCTTATTTGTTATTAAGGGTCGTGCTGTTAGCGCTTTCTCTGAGGCTGGCACCGGAGGTGGAGCATCCCCTTCCCTGTCCATACATTTAGACTCTGAATCAGATGAATACCAAATGTCCCTATCCCAATGGTCAGGGTCCAATTGCAAGGTTAATAACATGCGCACTTCGACTGGGTCAACTTTCCAATTGCACCGTTTTGCTCGCTTTTTCTGTTGTACTGTTGTCAGACGGCATACTATCTGGTTCCGCTTCTCCTCTGCCTTCTGAGCTCTCTCTTGTGCTGTCTTAACTGCTTTTGTTAGGATAATGTTATGCTGTTCTACTGCCATCAATGTGGCCTCAAACTGCCTGTTTCTGGCCTGGCACTCTTCCAATTCCCTACTTGTAGAAAGCAAAGCTGTTAACAATATCCATCCCATTTGTGGTACACTGTCCTTGTTTCTTGGGAAGCCTGTTTCCTGCAAGCACTTGTGTACTGTATGACAAACCCTTCTTTCTCTCTTTTTTCAGTTCTGATTATCCCAGATTCCTGCAGGGACCTTAATTGTGCTAACAAATTAGCTACAGTCGCAAATCCAGAGTCTAACACATTCCACCCTGGAATATGGAAGGTCTCCAGAGCATCAAGTTGCCTTTCCATTCTCTTAAATATTTTCCCGAATCCCATTCCTCGTCGCCAAAACATGTCTTGGATCACAGCGTGTGTCCAAGCGCTTCTTTTCAGATTTGGGTAAATATAATGAAGAGAAGGTTCCATAGCAATTTGATTACAGATGAATGTTTATGAAATGATAATAAATTATTATAATGGAAATAATAAATGATTATAGTGTAATTCTAAATGGAAAAGAAAAGAGAAAACAAAAACAGCAACAAGTCTCACGCCTTTCGGGAAAAAGACACAAGTCTCATGTCCCTCTGCCTGTCAGGGACCCCTCGGCACCGATCACGATCCCGGTCTGAGGTGAAGTCCAGCGACTTGGAACAAAACTCTCACTCCCTCGTACAGTATCACAAACAACCAGTACAGAAAATAACATACAATAGATGAAACTGCTGGCTCGTACAGAAAACAAGTTTTTAATTGTGCTGTCTGCGGCGCACATAGGAATTTTCACAGGACTTAGCCAAGGTCATGCAGCTTGTCAAGTATCATCAACAATTTTAGCCCTTCAGCCCATCCTCTACAATCTATCTTCTCATACAGCTGTCAAATACCATCTTTCACTTTTAGTCCTTCGGCCCATCCTAGGCAATGTCGAGGAGAGACGTTTGGATTTCCTCACGTTGGAGGTGCCATTGCTGAGCACTTGTGTGGCATGACTGTTACTTTCCAGTTATCAACTAAGCTTGGATTTTATTCAGTTTTTGCTGCATACATAACTGCTCCAGTATCTGAGGAGTTGTAACACTGCTGAACATTGTGTAATTTGCAAAGAACATCTGCATTTCTTACATTATTGTGGAGGGAAGGTCAATGATGAAGCAGCTGAAGATAGTTGGGCCTAGGACATTACCCTGACGAGCATCTGCAAAGATGTCCTGTAACTGATATGATTGACTTCTAACAACCGCACCCCCATGTTCTTTTGTGTAAGGTGCGATTCCAGCCAGTGGAGACCTTTCCCTTTGTTTCTGGTTGACTACTGTTTTCCTCTGGCTCCTTGACACCACACTCAGTTAAATGTTGCCTTGATGTCAAATGCAATCACATTTCATCTCACTCTGGCATTCAGCTCTTCTATCCGTGTTTGGACCAAGGCTTTAATGAGGTTAGGAGCTGCATGGCCCTGGTGGAGTCCAAATTGATTGTTACTGAGCAGATTATTGCTGTGCAAATCTTACTCAAAAACAATATCAGAAATCTCTTCCATTGTTTTGCTGACGATGGAGAGTAGACTGATAGACCAGTGATTGTCTGACTGACAGGAAATACCTTTCCTCTGAAGCAGAGTAACAATATCCCAAAACACTTTACAGACAATGAAGTGCTCTTTGATGCATAGTCACTTGCATAACACAAGAAAAATGGCTACAAATTTCAGCATAGTAGGATCCCAAAAATAGCAAACTGATAATGCTAGGATGATTTATTTTAATTGATATTGAATGAGGTAACATAGTTACATCATCCTTATGCAATAAGCAACAGTTTGATAACTGCATGTAACATGTCAAAGTGTGAGTCAGCACTACTTTCAAAGCCAAGAGTCTTGTTGGTCATTTTTTTCAAAATCTCATTAAATGTACAAAATTTTGTTTTGTACGAAAGATTTTGAACCTAGTTACCTTTGTATCTAAGATGGTGCAGGGAATGGCGACTTTGTACATTTTTCTGTATTCCTGTATCCCTGCACTTGAGTACACATGACAATAAAACCTACTTCGAAAAATAAAGACCTAATTCTAAAATATGTGGATATTTTACATTTTTGTATTACAGTGTAGTGAAATAATCCTGTAGAGAAATTAAGCGAGGGTGGGTCATGCTTTAATCGTGGCATCTGTGATAAGAATTTGATTTGCATCTCCTTGGAATCATCTTCATTTTCTATCCTGATGTTTTAACACTTGTTTAGTAATTTAAATACAATAAATATCTTCAGTCTTCATGATGGAGATACTTTTATTTTCTCATTTTCTTCAAACTTGAGTTCTGTATTTATTTAATGAACAACATTCTAAATATACGTACATATATAGTTTACCGGGACCAAAATTTGACATGCCAATTGCATCTTATCACTTGAAAATGTTGTTTTGCAGTGCTGTAATTTCTCTGGAAGTTAAATAGATAATTTTACTGAGTGTGTTGCCAATATTATAAACCTTTTTGGGGTAATGCAACCATTTCATTAAACATTCGTCTGTAGTAATAAATGCTACCAAGCTGAGCAAAAATGTGGTATAAATGATAAAAATAATACGATAATAATACTTACATTTACGGAACAGTGTATCACATCTGTGTATCTCAAACATATTTCACAATGAAGTGCTTATGAAGTGCATTGATTTTGGCCATTTGGAAACACAAAAGAGTGATTGCAGACTGTAATAATTCTTTTGCAGATCGTTATGCTTGGAATGGAAGCAGCGTATGCTGCATAATATTATGCCAATTAATTCCAATCAACATACTCCACAAATTAGGCAAACTGACTTCTAAATTTGGATTCTTAATATGCAAGTATTGTTGTATAAAATTCCATCAAAAGCTTTAACTGCAAAGTGTAGACGTTCTAAAAGAATCAAATTCTATTCTCTTTTTATGCATGTTATTACTTGCTGCTACACATTTTTCATCTGTACAAGATGTTCTCAAGTCTCTCCAGCATGTGGACCCACTTGTCTTTACCGTACAATATTCAGTTACATAAGGATGCAGTGTAAGCGTTGCGACAATGAAGACTCCTTTGCTGACAATTGGATATTGTAACCTTAAGCGCTCTCATGTGCATTTCTCGTATCTTCCAGAAGGCGGCCTCATAAACATTCTAGTGAGACAAAGAGAATTGTCAAACAGCAGGCTGATTTGCTTTACATGTAAGATATTATAACACAGCTTAGAACTTAGGAAATAGCAATGAACTCAATAATTACCTTATTAAGAGGTAATTCCATTTCCCTAACATTCTCCCCAATTTCAATCTACAATATACTTATGAGGAGAGAGTTTTCACCCACTCAGACATTTTCATATCACGTGGCATAACGGACTGCATGTGTCCTTGGTTTGCTGGACAGGGAGGCAAAAGTTTGACCTTTGACATTCCCCCAAGCTCCTCATGCCAAGAGGAGCTGTTGGCCTGTTGAGCTACCATTATCCGAGATGTCAAGTTCCAAGATAACATCTCCTGCTGGACTTACGTAAATGAAGCCATTCCAAATATCATATTAAATTTCCTCTTTGGAATGTGTTAACATGTCTCATTATTGCAAATGAATATGAATGGGGGGGAAATAGCATAATGCCTAGATACTTCAACTTGATTTTTGTGCTGAATTCCAATGCATACGAAACATGTTGTGGATTTAAACTCAGTTACTCTGAATTTAACTTAATACCAACATAATAATTTAAACACTGAAAACTTCTGTTTTGTTAAATAGCCAAAATCCCCAAAGTTGTAGCACTGTTCTTAGCAATTTGCTTGTGAAGCACTTGCCAATTACATAAAGATAACTCAATATGAGTTCTTCAGTCAATTTTAATTAATTTACTTTTTGACTTTAGAGAGCTGTTTGCTTTTCACCTGAAGCAGGGCTCAGAAGACAGAAGCTGATGACCTTTAGGTAGTTTTGTTCATTTGTTCCATTTTTCACGATAGATATTATAGCAAAGATTGACTCTGAAGTATTCCTCAGATCACTGGGTTTTTCCTGCACCATCAGAGTCACACACAACATTCTGATTGACAGGGTGCTTCTAGCCAACTGCTAGCAACCAGAACATCCCACTGTGCAGCATATGCCAGCCGCTAAAATTAATATTAATATATTGAACCATGAAGTTTGTATTTGGAATGACATTTTTCTTCTTTCTTAATCATGCAAGTAGTGCTGGATTGGAAGCACGCATCTCCTGGGTCCCGCCAATAAAGCTGTCTTTGTTCTATAACCTAAAATGCTGCAAAGGTACAAACCAACAGTACTTAGCTGGAAGGTATGAGCAACCACTAATGGAGCAAATTCTCATTTTACTCTATAGCTGCAGGTGCCTTCAAGCAATCTCTTGTGTTTTAAGTTTCCTGTGTATCCTTCTTGCATCTTAACCTTGCGTTGTCTTCTTGTAAATGCTGGATGAACATTTTTTCCAAACTGGTGTTATCTTCCTTCTTATCCTTTTTAACTCATCCCAGCTGCAGAGAACGAAGTTCGAGTCAGGATTACATACATTCCAGTGACTGCACACCGTGATTTTATTTTCCTTAAAGTGTGATGTTTGTATATTATTAGACGAAGTGTCATTCAAAATTTGGAATTTGAATGGAAAATAATTTTGAACGGAAATAGAAGGAAGATCAACCTTGAATTTATGTAGAACCTTTTCAATTTCAGGACCTCCCAAAATTCTTTACAGATAACTGTATACTTTTGAAGAGATTGCTGTGGTAATCTAGGAAACGAAGAGAGCAATGTGTGCACAAAATCTCCCACAAATGGCAATGATATAACACTCAAATAGTTACTTTTATTAATACCTACTAGCTACCTACTAGCTTCATCCCCGCCTCCTTGACCTGTCTGTCTTCCCTCCCATCAACCTGCCCCTCCCTCCCAACTGATGAACCCCCATCCCAACTCCCTACCTACACTCACCTTTACTGGCTTCATCCCTGCCTCCTTGACCTGTCTGTCTTCTCTCCACCTACCTGCTCCTCTATCCACCTTCCATTATTGCCTCCACCTCTCTCTATTTATTTCAGAGCCCTCTTCCCCTCCCCCATTTCTGAAGAAGGGTCGAGGCCCGAAACATCAGCTTTCCTGCTCCTCTGATGCTGCTTGGCCTGCTGTGTTCATCCAGTTCCATACCTTGTTATCTCAGACTACAGCATCTGCAGTTCCTACTATCTCTGAGTTTAGTTTTATTAATTTTGTTTTATGGACAAATATTAGAAAACCAAATAAATGGAAATACGCTTTTGAAGAAGGTGGAGGCCAGTCAGCCACTTGAGCCTTGCCATTCAATGGGATCATGGCTCTTCTGTTTGTATTTTCAATTTCACATTCGTACGCATTAATAGTCATTTTTGATTCCTCTGCCTATCAAAAATCTATCCACTTCTATCTTTAAAATATTCAATGACACTGCCTCCATCACCTTCGGAAACAGAAAGTTCTAAAAATGTTTTCCTCATCTCTGTCCTAAAAGAGAAAACCGTAATTGTAAAATGGTGCCTCTTAGTTGTGGACTCAACGACAAAGAGGAAAGCTCATTGCCTTGTCCATCTTGTCAATACCATTCAGCATCTCATTGACATTAATCAATTCTCCCCTCACTCTTTGAAACTGCAGGGTAAACAAGTTTGGTCTGTGTAATCTTCACTCATAAGACAGCCAACTCATTTCAGGTTTCAGTCTTCTCTGAACTGCTACGAATGTACTTACATCCTTCCCTTAATAAAAAGACTAAAATTACACACATTACTTGAGATGTGATCTCACCAGTGGCCTGTATCTGCGTAACTGAAGCATGACATCCTTTTTATGTTCAATTCCTCTTCCTATAAACGATAGCATTCCATTAGCCTTCTTCATTGTTTACTATGACTGCAAATTACGTTTTGGTGACTCAAAAGCCAGAACTCCTAGATCCTGGCATATTGGAAATTTGCAATCAATCTCTGTTTAGTTAATACTTTTAATTGATGAGATCTTTTGTGCTCATCAGAGGGGCTGACAGAGCAGTTTTTGATTTAATGTCTCATCTGAAAGATTACACAACTGATAGATCAACACTCCTTCAGTACTGTGCCAGAATGCTAACTTAGATTAGGTACTCAAGACTCTGTAATCTGACCTTTGTCAATATCATGGGGTATAAAAAAATGCTAGTAGCAGAGAAAGTAAGGCTTGCTATGAATGTAAATGATAATAATAGCAGTAATAATAATACGTTGTCTAAATGTTATGCATAACACAATTACTGTATATCCTTCTTTGCACAATATATTAAGTAGTGAATCAGCAGTTTAATAATTATTTTCTGTTAAGTGGAGATTTTTATTACTTTGTATTTTTCAGATTCTAAATTTTAATTTTCAAAAGTTTATACAAGGTGTTTCATGAAGATACTGTTTGTAGTTTTGTTAAATTGGTGGTTTGTTGCTGGAACACATGTCAGCTTAACTCAGTTGTAAATTCAGTGAAATTAATGTAACATATTCAAAAAAACAGTAAAAGTGCAAATTGTAACCACGTACGAAGTGATAGGCAATTTTAAACAGAAATAATTACACTTTAAGGTTTACAAGTTGGAGATCAGTGTGTATGTTAAAAGTATTCTACTCATTCCAAATCATGCTTGGTTGGTAATACATCCACAAGTATTCACTCCCTCCACCACCGACACTCAGTAGCAGCAGTGTGTACTACCTACAAGATGCACTGCAGAAATTCAGCAAAGATCCTCAGACAGTACCGTCCAAACCCACAACCATTTCTATCTAGAAGGCCAAGGGCATCAGACATATGGGAACACCACCACCTTCAAGTTCCCCTCCACTCACCATCCTGACTTGGAAATATATTGCCATTCCTTCACTGTCGCTGGGTCAAAATACTGGAATTCCCTCCCTAATAGCGTTGCAGGTCTACCTACAGTAGGAGGACTGTAGTGTTCAATAAGACAGCTCACCACCACCTTCTCAAGGGCAACTAGGGATGGGCAAGAAATGCTGGCCAGCCAGCAACACTTACATCCCACAAATGAATAAAGAAAAACAATTTTATGCTCATTCATCTAGTAAGGAACCTGTAAAAGGTTATCTGACTTGAGATATTCAAACAAATGTTATGATTTTCCCTTTCACTCATTTGTATCAGAATATTTGTGCCAACAACTACTTTACCTACCTTCCCAAGGATAGGACTTCCAAATTCTTGTTACTCAAGAAAGCCTGTTTTTCAATTAATCTAATTGTCACATGAAAGTAAAGTTTATTTTGCATTAAGTAACATATTATCTTTAATAACATAATTATATTTTCAAGTTGTGTCATGGATTGTAGTTTTGAGTTAAGAAAGCGTTATTTGCAAATGATGTCGATTTACATATGGAAATCGAATAAAATTAGTATTTATTATTTATAGTGTCTCACTGGGTGGCAAGATTTATAAACTTGAGACTTATGTTTATGAATTGCTTTACTGGATTTAAATTAATATAAATTCCACTAAGAAATTAGCTTAAATGAGGATAATTAATTGTTGTTATATCCCCTTTTAACAGTACAACGGTTGTATCCTCCTAGTCTTATGAAACATAGAATCTATGCAATTTGAGATATTAATGCAAAATGCAGAAAGTATATTAAAAATCTTGTTGCTGAACCTGTTTCCAATTCTCCAGCTTCACCTTGTGCCATAACCAGAGTAAAAATTTCAAATAATTGTTTGGTCTAACTGGTTGTATGCATTTTCACTGAAGAATGGAGAAATTTAAATGACCCCTTTTGTCTGTAAACTGATCGTTTTGGGTATAACACTGATTTCCAACTCACTCAGCCCCAACCTATACCCCATTATTACAATTTTATTCTCCATTGAAGACAATGGGAAGTACATTAATCGTGGAACAGTTGATTTCTTGTGTTTCCATTCAGTGAAATGTGATGAAATTACTCCCATGATCTAAGGCTAAGAATATTATGTCAATGTGTGTTATTTCTGGAATGTTATTGTTAAATCAATTAGTTGTTTAATTGTTTTCAGGTAGATTCAAATTGTGGTTGACAGGTTGGAGGCGCACAATAACTAATTGGAGCCTCTGTAAATGAAAGCTTGCAAGTACACAGAGATGAGACTTCAGTTCTAACCTTCACCACATTGGTATGAGTTTTAGCATAATGCATCCATGTACTTTCCAATGGTGATCTGCTCAGGGAACTGGACACAAGGGCTTGATTTTGTCTTTCCTTGGATGTAGCCTGAGATGTAGGAAAGGGAAATCAAGGGACAAGTTAGTCCTGAAAAGAAACTTACCACTTTCTCACCACCTAGGCAATTAAGAGCTCATTGACCATCGTAGACATCATGACTCATCAGCAATTAAGGCTATAAGGGTTTCAACTAATAGCCACGGAAGAACCTTAACTCATATCTCCTTAGTCACTTGGCTTTCTAAAGATTAAGACAGAAGTCCAATTTCTGAACCAGAATGATGACCTGCCTGCCAAACAGGAGGTGATCAGCGGGACAGTTAGGGGACATGGGAGTGGCGTCTGAAAACTACACACCACATCCCTGAATCCCTCGAGGAGTAGTCCTCAAGTGGAGGATGTTAGGACCCAGAAACTGTTGGTCTCTGATTGGCTAGGAGCTACTGGTGTCACAGGTCTTCAGCATCGATGTCTGTGATAGGTTGAAATACTCGCCCTCGCTTACATGCCAGCTCTTATTGAGCAGATTAGTGAACGATCAGGTGAATGATCTTGCTGTTAGAAGAGTAAATTAGTCATCACCTAATACATTAACTCCATACTTAGGTAATATTTGGAAAAATTCTGTTCATGGACATCAATGCAACACAGTATTTGCAAAATATTATACAAAATGCTCGTGTTTTAAATGAGGCTTACATGTCTCTGGATAAATTATAAATCAGTCTCGAAAATTCAAGTCCAGAAAATTGTCTCTCTTGTTCGTTGCTCATCCACACTGATGAAACCTAAAATATGTTTTTTTAAATTTAAGATTGTCCAAACCATTTGGTTACATTCATCTCTATAGAGCTTTCCAAACTGCCAGCATACACACGAAGAAGGGCTTTGAATGAGCTATCACACAGTTGCTGTTACTAGTGGGTCCAAAGTACAGCATGCTAAAAGACATAACGAAATTTAGGGATAAGAAACACAATTCTACACATGAAATGTGATTCTAGAGTGAATCTAGAGGGTGGTTGATCACAAGTCCGTTGCATGTGCCACTAATGTCATTGCTTGGATGATTTCTATTAACTATTTTTCTTTGTTTCTATTGGAGCACATCTTTTACCTAACCTATTCAAAACAATACAATTAAAAAGAATAAAAAAGGACACTTTGCAAGGAAAGTAATCTTAATATTTGTCCATGCTAGTGGCATTTCATTTCAAATGCTTATTATTACATTTTAAGTATTGCCCAATATATGTTCATGAAATAAAAATGCGTAGAAGTACATATTTTCTTTTTTTGTGGTTATTGAAGGTCAGTCATCTCAGCTCTGCAGGAATTCCTCAAGGTAGCATCCTGGGTCCAACCAGCTTCAGCTGCTTCAATGACCTTCCCTCTATCATAAGGTCAGAAGTCAGCATGTTTGTAGTTGATTGCACAATGTTCAGCACCATTAATGACTCCTCAGGTACTGAAGCAGTCCATGTACTGAGACATGGACAATATCAAGGTTTGGGCTGACAAATGACAAATTAACATTTGCGCCACAAACATGCTGGGCAATGACCTTCACTGGCAAAAGAGAATCTAATCATTGCCCAGAAACTGATCTCGCCAGATAAATATCGTACTACAAGAGCAGGCCAGAGGCTAGGAATCTGCAACTAACCACATTCCAATTTTGCAAAGCCTGTTCACCATCTACAAGAAAGAAGACAGGGGTGTGATGAGATTCTTGCCTGGATGACTGCAGCTCCAACAACGCTCAAGAAATGTGAAATCATCCAGGTCAAAGCAGCCTGCTTGATTGGCACAACACATGACAATTTTCACACCCTACAGCACTAACACTCATTAGCAGCACTGCATGTCATTTACAAGATACACTGCAGAAATTCACCAAGGCTTGCAGCACTTTCCAAATGCACAACCATAACTTTCTAGAAGTATGTGGGTAGCAAATAAATGAGAACACCACCACCTGCAGGTTCCCCTCCAAGACAATGATTGGGAAATATAATGCAGTTCCCTCAGTGTTATTGGGTCAAAATTCTGGCACATGGGGTGGCACAGTGGCTCAGTGGTTAGCACTGCTGCCTCACAGCGCTAGGGGCCCAGGTTCGATTCCACCCTCAAGCGACTGTCTGTGTGGAGTTTGCACATTCTCCCCACATCTCCAGGTGCTCTGGTTTCCTCCCACAGTCCAAAGATGTGCAGCCTAGGTGTATTGGCTATGCTTAAATTGCCTGTAGTGTTCAGGGATGTGTAGATTAGGTGGGTTATAGGGGAATGGGTCTGGGTGGGACGATCTGAGGGTCAGTGTGGGCTTGTCAGGCCAAAGGGTCTGTTTCCACACTGTAGGGATTCTATGATTTCTGCACATCAATAGGTTAATGCAGGCTGCTTCAATGACATTAAGGAGAATTGAAATCTGCTATTTAAAAAGATAAATTGCTAATGTAATAAATTATAATGTTAAATTGGCACCTACATATTAACAAAGTCAGGATTAATTTTTATAAACATAGAATGAATCTTCTGACCTGTGATATCTGTAATCACTGATGTCTTCGGTTAGCATTGATAGAAATCATGGATATCAATGCCAGTAAACTAATTTTAGCAAAGAAGCTGCAACTGCAAAAAAGAAAACAAAAGAAACAATTTATAACCTGATTATTACTCAACAACTCCTTGGGAAATCTGTCCTAAGGGTTCTTCTGGCAATATCATCTTTGAAGCACTCTCACCAGCTGAATATGAGCATTTGTGATATTCATCTGAAACAGTTCGTGAAGAGCTTCCAGATTTCACTTCTGCTCCGATCATGTGGAAAACAGACAGAGACCAAATATCTGCTGCAAGCTTCCAGTAAAGAAAGTACAAAGAAATGACAAATGATAAACCAAATGCACAGGAAAAAAAGGAAAAGTTTATTATATTTCTAAAATAATGATGAATAAAGTCTGCATGATTCTTGGGACAAGTCATAATCTTATGATTTATAAAATTATCTCAGTTGCTCAATGTCTCATACTTTAGACCTCTAGTTTCATTAGTAAAATCTCACCAGAAGAGTTGATGAATTAAAATTATATACACTAAAAACACTTTACACTGATCCCAATTGGTAAATACTCACTGCTGTGTTTGTACTAAAACAGATCCCTTCATTATTTTAATATGGCTGTGAAATGTTTCGTTTTAACAAGCCAAACCTCAGCTCAAATATGTAGGAAGGACCTTTATATTTAATGTTCAATCCTGGAGTATTCACAGAACTTGAAGTTCAGCTTATCTTAGAAACGAAGGGAACAGAAGTTATGAACTGGATTCGACCGGGTCCATATATTCCAGTCCTCCAATTAAAAATGTAGGACCCCACCTACCAAAAAGTTAGCTGCCATGTTCTGCTTGACATCCCAACACTTCAGTAAGCAACATTAATTGTCTAACTTATACTTGTAGGGTATGAGAATAGTTTGGTTAAAAGATGGACTCAGTTGCATTGTGGGTTCAGTCTTCTAGGCCCATTGCCTGTGAGTCTAAAGGGAGGAAATGACTATAATTAGGTTGGATGGAGATGGTCCAGAACTCCATCGTTCTCTTGCCATTCCATGAGTTAAGTTCAGGGTGGGAGGCTTCAACTTCACCTTCCTGATTGACACCAATTAATAACTCATTGATGGTCTTACTCTGCCTGGGCTGGTAGTATTTTAGCTCCTTGAGGGACAGGAACAGGCTTATCAACGAGTTACTCAGAACTGCTAGGCTGTGGGAGGTGGCATGGAAGGGGAAAGTGTGGTCAGTCCTCCATCTGCACTCTATCTACACAGTAAAGGGACTGGATACCATGAGGGGGATGTTTCCTCTGCCACCACAAATGACCCCACTCACCACCCTTTTTCACAAAAGACCCAGCACAAGCAACAGTTACCTTTCTTGTGGGCAACCCTTCATCATTGGAGTCCAGGGCCTGTTGTTCCGCAGCACATACCAACTCTGCCCTGGTACTGCCAAGTTCTGAAGCTGCCATCAGATTGGCTGGCAGTCCTTGGCAGCTGGATCTTCCTGGTCTGGAGCTCTAATTCTAGCAGAAAGTCAGTCGGCTGCCTGATTGTCAGGGATCACACGGGCCTTCTTAGTTTCATAAACCACAGGTTTCTTCCCTGGAAACTCTCCTGCTTTTGAATTTAATCCAAAAAATTGGGGAAGATCCCAGACTCTATTCTTATTGTGAATATAACATTTATGAAGGTAGTGCTTTTATTTATTCAGCTCAGACTAAATTAAAATGCAGTCATTAAAAAAAACATAATTGTCCGTTTATTGATCCAAGAATAACATAAATGATGCCTTGCTTTGCATTGGATCAGATAACTGGCACTTAAGCCGGTCAGGAAGTGGTACTTTGAATGTATCTTGGAGCTCAATAATTCAATGCCATTTTTGGTTCAAAATCCGGTTCGCTAATCTTTCATAAAAAACACACTAGGTTTGCAATTTTTGTATACTTTGATAACTATATTGGGTTACAAAAGTGTTTTTGTATGTCTTACCAGTGAACATGATCCTCCCAAGAACATCTAAATGGTTGCAAATTACTACTGTACTTCCTGAAGCAAATTACTTCAGCTTTTAAATGAAAGCAACCTACACTAAGAGCCTCCTTTTATTAAAGTGCCTTTGCAAACTGTAGCTCTTATTGGAAAATAAGTTTATATCCTGAACAAACAAAGTTCTTAAGCCCAGCAATATCACTAAAGCCATAAGCAAACACCATCATTTGCCAGTTTCATATTCACTTTTATTTCTCATGTGACATTAAAGACAGAAAATCAAATAGATTTTAAGTTTGTTTTTGCTTATGTCAAACAAAAGAGAGCTTATTTAAAACAGCAACAGTAACCCTTAGGGACAATGTAGTCTGAAGTCTCTTGGACTTTGCTGCTATTTCTGTGCCTGAGAATTAGACACAACAGAACTGTTGATGACTTTTCCCCCATTGTAAGACAACAAAACACAAATGCTCAGCCTTTTCTTTCCGTTTCTTAACCTCTTTGTCTTGCTGTCTATTTGGCCTCTTCCAGTCAGAAAGTTGAGAGCGAATGATAATTCTGCAGTCCATATCAGTGGTTGGCTAGCAGGAAGATATTAGACAGAATTTTACTGTAGGTCCTGGTGTCAGACTGGGAAATAATGGAGGTAGGGGACATCAGCAAGATACCCATTGCTGGAGCAGTTTTCAAGGAATGGGCTGTAATATGGACCGGCTGTGTGTTCTAAGTTAGGTCTGATCAGGATCAACAGAGAAGTGTGAGGTGATACATTTTGGTTGGAAGAACATTGAAAGACAATACAAAATAGGGGATACAATTCTAAAATTTTAAGTGTTGGGGTGAGAGCACAAGCAGAGGGAGCTGGGAGTATATGTGCACAAATCATTGAAGGTCAAAAATCACACGACACCAGGTTATAGTCCATCAGGTTTATTTGGAGACAATAGCTTTTGGAGTCTCACTCCTTCTTCAGGTGCCAGTAAGATGGCAGGGCAGGTAAAGAGAGCAGTTAATAAAGCATACAATGTCCTCAGCTTTATTAATAGTGGCATAGATTACAAGAACAAGGAGATGATGTTGAACTTGTATAAGACACTTGTTAAACTTCAGCTGGAAGGTTCTTTAAGGTTTCCATTCTGGTATCATCCATTGCGTGACGTTCCAAGTGCCCACATTTAGGAAGGATATGAATGCAATGGACAGAGTGCAAAAGACATTTACAAGAATTGTTCCAGGGTTGAGAAACTTCAGTATTGAGAATTATTGGAAAGATTGGGACTGTCCTTCTCGGAGAGAAGGCTGTTAAGCAAAGATCTTTTAGAAGTTTCCAAATCATGAAGGGGTTTCAAAGAGTAGATAGTGAGATGCTGCTCTCACTCATAAAATGATCAAAAATGAGAGGGCACCAATATAAAGTGACATGCAAAAGATTCATATGCAAGGTAAGGAGAAATAGTTTTCACATGAGTCAGAGTGTGACTTGGGTCTGGAATGCACTGCCTTGAAGTGTGGTGGAGACAAATTCAGATATTCAAGAGAATATTGGATAATGGAAATAATTTGCAAGGGTATGGAGAAAAAGCAGGTAATGGCACTAAGTCTTGATCTGCACTTTTGAGCCAGTGCAGGCACGATGGGCAAAATGGTCTCCTTCTACGTTGTAACACTCCTGTGATTCTATGAATTGAAGGACAACCATCATTGTCCAGACATCAGTATCCCAGCATTGCAACAATCAAGTAGACTGTGAGACAAAAAAAGACTTTCCATCTCAGACCTTTTTTCCCTTTTTTCAACTCACAGTACGTGTTAAACTATTTGTTGTTTGTCTGTCTTATTTGTGATTGAGTGTGTGTGTTTTGAAGGGTTTAGGTAGG
The DNA here is from genome assembly GCA_024137785.1 of Ginglymostoma cirratum. Classification (NCBI taxonomy): domain Eukaryota; kingdom Metazoa; phylum Chordata; class Chondrichthyes; order Orectolobiformes; family Ginglymostomatidae; genus Ginglymostoma; species Ginglymostoma cirratum. The sequence goes on along the minus strand of JAHRHZ010000061.1, from coordinate 8,569,600 downwards.
GCAAGGTTTTCAATTGCATAAATTGAAATAATTTCTTTTTACTATCTTATCAAATGTATTACAATAAATAGCATTACAGGTACTGAATAATAGCTAGTTTGCTTTTATCAGTCAGGCAAATTGATAATTTTAAATAAAAAGCAAAAGAACTGCAGATGCTACAAACCAGAAACAAAAAAAGAATTTGCTGGAAAAACTCAGCAGGTCATAGATCATAGAATCCCTGCTGTGTGGAAACAGGGTCTTTGGCCCAAAAAGTCCGCACCAACCCTCAGAGAATCCCACCCAAACCCATTCCCCTATAACCCACCTAATCTACACATCCCTGAACACTATGGGCAATTTAGCATGGCTAATCCACCTAGTCTCTCCATCTTTGGACTGTGGGAGGAAACCAGAGCACACGAAGGAAACCCACGCAGACACGGGGAGAATGTGCAAACTCCACATCTGGCAGCATCTGTGAAGAGAAATCAGGCTTCTAAGGAAGCGTCACTGGACCTGAAACGTTAACTCTGATTTCTCATCACAAATGCAGTCAGACCTGCTGAGCTTTTCCAGCAATTTCAGTTTTGTTTTGTGCTTGAAATGGATAATTTTGTTGGTCTCATTGGGATTTTGATATTTTAACTCAATTTGTGACAACTTGTGGAACAGTGGGATACAGTTATTGGTGCACTATTCCCAGTTAGGTCATGCCAGTGGTCTTGTGTTAATTCTTTAAGGTTTCCATTCTGGCATCATTCAACCAGCCTGCAAAGGCTGCTAATACAAACATGTACTAGTTTACTTGGTTTCTCGATTGTTTTGTTGATATTGGCCTATTACAGGGTCTTATCACTTCTTACTTTGGAAAAACTTATCAAAGGCTTTCATGACTTATTTAAATGAATCTGAGATCTCATTAATGCCCTGCCTCATAAAATCATCATTTACTACTGTTACTATGTTGTAATGCGCTGACCTGTTCAGTTTCTAATTTACAAACCAAACCTGAAGGAATTTTGTGTCTCAAGCATCTTTTTCTCCAGAAAGACCAGTTTTGAGTTTTATTTGGTGTCTCCATGTGTCTAACCCTCTCAGACAGTGTAAGTTTGGGATATCTGACTTTTCTAAGCCTTTAGATGTTTTACCTGAAGTTTTGAATTTTCCTTCCAGCTTTTGAAGCTGCAATGCACCGTTACAACAGTCACTGACTCAAACTGTGTCTCCCTGGGGAATCTCTCAGCGAGACCTAGGGGTGAATATTCCCAATTGTAGCTAAAGTGTGGCAGTGAGTGCATTTCAGTACATCAGTCCACCATGGACAGGGATAGGTTTCTTAATTTTTTTTTCACTTTTCATTGAATTAACAATGCAACCAAGACATCAGGCACACTTTATTAAGGAATGGTGCGGTGAACGAGGTGGAAGAGCCTGGTGCTGACAAGATCTTCTGGCTTCATGCTTCTGGTGCTATATTTAATACGACACCAGAGATTACGTGCTAAGGGCAGGCTCTCGCACTGCAAATGCACTTGCCAAAGAAAATGTCATACAAGGAAGGGAAGGTTGCTCCCCTGTTCTACGAGATGGATATGAAGGTGATGATGGACAAGGTGGTGGAGAGAATGACAGTTCTTTTCCCTGGTCACAAAGTAGGCTATGCCTCCACCTCCAACTCCACCTCCACCTCTGAGGAAGAAGCCAATAAATCCACAGAGGATGTACTGGGAATGGGTTCACCTGCACCCTCCACCAGCTCAGAGGCTTTCTCCCAGTGGGTGTTTTTTCCGGATTAGGGTCAGGGACACAATTTTGTGAGCATGCTCCTGACGCAATGCCACAGCTGGTCAAGGAATTAATACCCAGGTCTCTGGCACTCAGACATTTGCCAGAAACCAGGAACCTGATTAGCCCCAGACAGAAGATGGCCCCCAGTTCTTAGCCATAAATGACTAAGTCAAGCCATGGAGACAGGCAGGCACGTTTGTCAGAGATGGTCAATAAGCTGGAATGAAAGATGGACGAGTGCACCAACATTCTCAGGACAGTGCTGGCTCCAGGATAAATCTGGCTGTCTCCATGGACAGGCTAGCTGTGCACTCAGTGTCAGTCAGATATGTGCACCGACCTGCACTCCGTCACTTTAGCTATGGTTGCTCAGTCTTAATGACAAGGCAAAAGGGAGATGAGGACCCTTGACCTCACTCCACATGTACCCAGGGAGACAGAGTGGTGCCAGCAGCCACCCAGAGGGACGAGGAATGGCACACAAGCACCCTATATGCTTCTTTCAACCTCCCACTACCTGTGATTCCAAAACCTATAAGGGTAATGTTTTTTATTCATTCACAGGATGAGGGTGTCGCTGACCAGACAGCATTTATTGCCTATTCCTAATTGCCCAGAGGGCAGTTCAGAGTCAACCACATTCTGTGGGTCTGGAGTCACATGTAGACCAGGTAAGGATGGCAGTTTCCTTCCCTAAAGGACATTAGTGGGTTTTACCCATAATCGACAAATTCCTAAGTCCATATACTTTTTGAATTCATATTCCACCAACTGCCATAGTGGGATTTGAGCCCAGGTCCCCAGAACATTATCTGGGTATCTGAATCAACAGTCCAGCGATAATACCACTAGGCCATCGCCTCTCCCTGAAGAGGTTGATCCAGCAGGGTCTCAACAAACCGGAGTCCTCTAGGATGAATGGCCTAAGGAACAACCACCTGAGTTTTCCAAATAAATATGGCCAACAACATAATAGCTTCCTCCATTTTAGCTGTAAAGTCAGACCTGCTTGTAGATGTAGTGGGAGGGAGAGGAAGATGAAAACCTACTGAAGGCACCAGGCAGAACAGGTACTACATCACTGTTAATAACCTATCACTTCTGTCAATATAATTTCACTTGCACCATTACATTCATCTGCTGTAGTATTATTTCAATTATTGGACCGGGGAAGTCTCACCCATGTGAGAGATGAGCTGCCTTTTCAGGTAGCCCAATGATGAAAGAAGTCGTATTGGCTGAACATCTCTCACAGGCAACTGACCCCTCAACTATAGATAACCTCTGACATCAGGGACCCTGGAACAGTGACATTATGTACTGCAGCCAAGGCATTGCACTTCAACGTGGAAAGCACTCAAGTTAAAAAAAAGGGATTGTGTTAGTGCCTGGCCTGCAGACATTATTCCACACTTACAGCCACCTAATGAGTGGGACTACACATTTGATGATGATTCCACATGTCTGTGGAGGGAAAAGTTCATTCCATATATCAGCTTGACAAGGGAGCATACTGCTATTCAATACTGAAAGAAATGAAATGAACAGCTCACATACCCACTGCCCCTCACTGTGAAACTATTCTCGAAAACTGTTGCACTCAGTGCTGCTTCGCTTTTGGTTCAATACTGTCCTAGAGATGCTCAAGCTTTTCAGGAAAGCTTTACAGTCTAGGTGCACTTTGAAAGATTGTAGAGTTAATGATGATGGAAGGATCAAAAGGAGATTCCTCAGGATTCTTGTCAACTTGCTGGTTATCATTAAAGATTCAGTACACAACAATCCTCCAAGATATCCTCGGGGATGACTTAAGTGCTACCAAACATTAGCAGCATGCGATCTTAGTGCAGTGTCTGACTGATGTGTTTTCCCTAACAGTTATGTCAGGCAAGTTATGTGTAGATACATTAAACTGGGATGACCCAAAGATATCCAGCATAAAATCACATCAATAATAAGATGCTTATTCAACAAAAAACTCAAAGACTGCAAACTATAACGCCCATAAATTTATCAAATCTCTACATGACTTATGCACTGAACAGAGGATGCCTGTCAGATAAGTACATTGATTAAAAATAATTACGTGAAGTCCAAACCCAGCTTGTTTATCTTGCCGTGGGTGACAATAATGTTGTCTCTGACCTTTGGCTTTCTGTGATGCATTCCTCTATTGTGCTATCATGGATGGCCGTCCTGCCAAACCTTCAGCCTCATCTTCATCCTCCAAAGATTGTTGTTGACACCCCAGTTCATTTTAAGCTAGTATATCTCCTCTCTGTTTGATACTGATGCTCCCCCACCTAAAGTATATTCTACACCTTTGGTAACCTCAATGATACCTGCAAGTGGTGCTCAATGTGGAAGGGCACTGCTGCATCAGCTGAATTTGCTGCTGGAGGTGGGGGATGGGGAGGCAAATTGTAATCAGCAGGATGTTTCTTCCTTCATGTTAAACACAATACCATGAGGCATCATGGGGTCCAGAATCAATCTTGAGTGCTCCTAGGGTGACTGCACATCACCTACACTTTTGACAATAATCATTCGCATATACCTAACAATGCTTACCACGTCTACACCTCCTGAAAATGCTCTCCCCCGCATCCCTAGTCATATTCACTGTCCCTGCACACCTCGACAATTTTCAAACTCTGCACACCCTCCTGACATTGCTCACGGCCACTGCACAATGCACAATGCTCACTCTAACCCTCCCCAACAATATTCACAGTCTGAACCCATGACAATGCTGACTCCTAACAGAACCCCATCACAATGGTAACCCTCTGCCACTCCTGACAATGTTCACCATCTCTTCCCACCACCCAATTCTTGGGCTGTAGCATTTCAAAAAGGCAACTCACCACTACCTTTTAAGGATGACTAGAGATACAAAGTTAATGTTGGCCCAACCATTGACAACCACATCCTATGAATGAATTTAAAAACAATCCTGGCACTGCTCAACTCCTGACACCTAACAATATCCACTCCATCCCCGACAATTGTAAACGTGATAATGTTACACTCGGCAGGATTTTCTGATGTCAACAGTAGTAAGTATTGAGGCTATTATATCTACTGCAGTTATTCTGAAGATGTGCACAAACACTGGAATTACCCAGAAAGTTTAGATTCCAAAAGTGTTAACTTGTTTTGCCGATAACCCTCTGTGAATGTCTCTAACACTGATCTCATTGTCCAAATGTGGCTACTTAACCAGATAGTTACTGTTTAACTTCTGGTGCAACACAATGATTAACAGTATAACTCAACCCACACCCTAACTGATTCCCTCACTCATCTCCATGACTTCCATGTATTCCTAGTCCAAACTGTGACACTACAAAAAAGTAGGTGACAGTAGGTGACAAGTTTAAGACATTTTCTCTGACACAGGTGATAGAGAAGTCTGAAATACTCATTTAACTCATTACAGACCTTTTTGATAGCAAAATAAGTATTATTATATAAATATATAATTTATATATTAAATATTAGTACTACTAGTATATTGTTATTTATTATTGCCAATAAACCGCATTAGCAAATAGTGCAGATAACAGAAACTGAGAAATTTGATCTCATAGCAAACATTTCCTGGGCAGGAAGATAGGAGAGAAATGAGACCAACTTTGCGGGGCTATATCCCATGTATAAATTACATCTTATCCTGTGTTGGATGAACCCAATACCCCACCTAAAACAAACAGTACCCCTTTGCATATGTCAATGAGTAGCTTGTTGCATGGTTTATGGCAACTTCATGAAAATATTCAGTTCTTTCCACTCAGGTTTTGTACTGGCTGTAATATAAGAACACAGGATTTAGGGATTGGAGCGGAGTATACGATCCTGCCACTTAATAAGATTATGGCTGATGTGCTACTTCAATTCAAATTCCTGCACTATTCATATCTCATTTACGCACCCAAAAAAAATCTACTTACCTCTGTCCTGTAATACTTAAATAAGCATGCACATTTCAAAGAATCACAACACTTAGAGCGAAGAACTTTCTTTCCATCTCAATTCTAAATGCTTGATCCTTTATTCTCATTTAGAATAATCATAGAGTAGAATCCCTACAGTGTGGAAACAAGCCCTTCAGCCCAACAAGTACACACCAACCCTCAAAGCATCCTACCCAGACCCACCCCCGATAACCCACCTCATCTACACATCCCTCAAAACTACAGGCAATTTTCCATGGCCAATCCACCTAGCCTGCACATCTTTGGACTGTGGGAGGAAACTGGAGCGCCCAGATGAAACCCATGCAGACACAGGGAGAACGTGCAAATTCCACACAGACAGTCACCCAAGGATGGAATCAAACTCAGGTCCCTGGTGCTGTGAAGCATCAGTGCTAACCACTGAGCCACCATGCCACCCAGACCTGAGACAAGCTGTGACAATTTAGTGACACTGTTTTATCATAAGAATGTAACCCCTTGTGCTCTATATTCTCCAACTAGGAAAAACATTTTCTCTGGAGTTGTAAACTGCCTAAAAATGTTGTACATTTCAATTCCATTTCTTATTCCTCTAAACTCCAGGAAATATAGACCTGGCTTTTTTCAATTGATCCTGATGGGACAATGCCTTCATTCCCGGATTCAGATTGGTAACCTTACGGTTTGTTTCATAATATACTCAGTTTGCTCAGGATCCAGCTTCCTTGGTATCTTTATTGTCTTGTATAGAATTAAAATACTGAAGAATTAGGAAATGCAATATTTTAAAATGTGAATTCCTGGAGTGTTCAAATTAACAGGTTTCTCATATTGTTCACCTTTGTAAGAATGATGTTAAACAAAAGCATATTAATAAGCTAAAAAATGCATTGAAGGTGGAGGAAGGCAATGATATAGTGTCCTTCGACTGTCTCAGGTTACATGAGTTTGACTTGTTTTCATACAGACAAGTAGTTTCAGGCTATGTGGATTAATTGCTTTGAAAATGAACTCCCACCTATCATTGTCACAATTAGAATCTAAAATGCTGAAGTGTTGGCCATTCACTGCGCAGCTAAGTGAAAAAGTTTTTATTAAACGCACTTAACCCTTGTGACACCAGACTACATCCTCTGGGAGAAACTGAGGTATAAGTAATCAGAAATTACAAAGTTCACTTTATGTTTCTTCCTCAAATATTTTGGCAGGATTGTTTATATTTGATATATGCATTTGTTATCTTTCTTTGCTATTCTGTGATAGACAATATTTTTCACTTTGAGATAAAATATTGGTTTGGATATTTCTGGGGTCCTACTTTAACTGTGTAAATATAGTGAAGCCTACACCAACCCTTTCTAAAGACCAAAGCTAACAGGAGGAGAGTGAGAGAGATTGATGGTGAGCTGGAAACAAACCTGACTTTGTTCAGTGACCTGTTTTAAAATATCCACATGAGATAAAGAAACTGAAAGCTGGGATTTTAAAACATGCCGCTGATTGAAATTAAAGTTTGTGATCTAATGGTCCTGTTATCATAAAGAATAGAGCTGGGTTGAGTCTGAAGATGAACACCTTGTGTAAATTCTTTTAACTAAGTGCGTCTAAATGCGACCCAGAGTAGACTACAGTTCAGTTCCAACAAAGTGAATGGAAAGAATTCCCCAAATATGCTAAGGTTACTTTCCTTTACAGCAGCTTACTGACTGTTGACAGGATAGTTAAATCAGGGGGAATTTTGTGAATGCTTAATCTAAGATTTTGATATTGTCTTTGGTATTAAGCCAGTATCCATTAAAACAAAAATGCCTGCTTGAGATTGGATTCGCTTAGTAATGACCAGCAGAATTTCGATTCTCATAAAACTAAACATCAATTTTCCCAAACATGTCAGTCCTCTATAGATCTACTCCTAGCACTGTGGAGATATTTGCAAGATTTCACACAAGCCAGTTCCAGCTCTGCTTTATTAAAATTGAGAATAAGTAATGGGCACATACAATGCTTCTCAAACAGATGCCCTGAGAAATTCCATTTTAATGTTGCAAAATACTTATAGCCCCAAGATGAAAATTTGGGGCTATGCGCTCTGTTGTGATGGGTGATGGATTAGTGGAGGATTCAATTCTGGAGCAGAAGTGGAGGGCTACCAGGAAGTCTCAGTTGCTGAGGCGAAGGGAAGAAGCCTTAAGTTTCCAGGTGGCGAGGGGTGCGGAAGGAGGGACTTTGTTTCAATGGTGGGAGTTGGGGATGGAGGGAGGTTGTGCAGGCAGCTGCATTGTTTTGCATTAACGGGGGTGCAGCGTGTGTACATGGTCACCAAAATTGATCAGAGCCCTTTTCTGGTTCATTTCCGTGATCAAATAGAGTCAATTTGCTTTGTTTAAAATATGAACAAAGCTTGGCAGTTAACTGTCAGACATCAATAACTATTGTGTTCTCCATGACAAAGCCTCTACAAATCAGCCTCTGCCTGCCAACCGATCGTCCTTCTCCTTTCACACAATTCAATATGGTTTCCTTATACATTTTTTGGCAAATTGTCATGGTGAATGCAAAATGAAAAGCTTTAATGAAGTGTGTATGATTTTAGCAGCACTTAAAGATATTTAACTGAGAGCTGCAAAAGTAAACAAGATACCAGGTTGATTAGGTGATCAAAGCTGGAAAATTCCTCTTCAACATTTTAGTTAAGAATATTAGTCCAAGAAGGCACATTGGCTCTAATTAATGTTCAAATGATATATTGAGAAAGGATATATTCCTCATCAAGATTCACTTGTATCAATCAGTATAAATGGAAGCTATGGGGGCGTACATTCCTGTACCAATTTAGTTTTTCTGATTGCCATGAGCACCTTCACCCTCAGAACATGAACTTCCAACCCCTCCCTTCTAAACTAGCAGTGGAAGGTTACTGACCAACCTATCACTGCTGTCAATAAGAAAACAAAAGGGTCTGGAAACAATATTAATTTCCTTGCTTTGTGCTGCTGATCCCAAAGACTCAAAGGGGTACCGAGCAAAAAGTATAAAGCATCCTGGGGCTGTTAAAACTCTTTTTGAGACTCTTCTTCAAGAGCCGAAAATTTACTTTGGTAGGTCTTTTCAGAATTCCTCTGCTTCAGTTAGGATAGTTCTCTTCTTGTTTGCTGGAACATCAGTGTTCCTGCTCTAACATTGCTCTTAATTGTCTTGTCAAGCAGTAGCAGGCTGCTTGTCATAGTAGACATATTTTGCTGGGAGTAGACTTTGCAAAGGTGATCCGTGATCCTGAAATGTGGATCGGGGTCAACAGGGTTTGAGTGATGAGTGGAAATCCCATACTGAGCTTCCTCCAGCAGCAGGAGGGAAATCCACCTCACATTCTCCGAGATTTAACAGTTAATGGAAAGTCTGTATCAAGGGAGGGTTTTTGTTATAATGTTTTGCCAAATTGTCTGTATTTCATTTCAAAAAAAAATTGGGGACCTGGTTACAAAACAATAATGAATGTTTCTTCATGAATTATGTTTTTAATGCTCATTTAGAGCACGTTACAATGTGCCTCTAAAATAACATTTCAATATGCTAATTTCTGAAAGCAAGAAACTGGTCAAATTTTACATTGCTTTGCCTTAAATACTGTCTTCCCCATGAAGAGCATTAGTATTTCATAAAATATTTAATGAGAAAACACATCCTATGCTGTGAAGATCACAAATCTCAAAATATACATATTTATCTGTTATACACAGCCATGTCAATGGTGATTTTCCACTGAATTTGGAATACTTTTTCCTATTTGCATCAGAGGTTCATGCATTTTTACATAAGCAATTTAAACATCTGTATACTTCCTGCAGTTCTATTTTGAAGTTTTCAAAAGCCACACACACATTCACGATCATGGATCAGGGCAAACATAAAGCTTGTTACAAGGTTTGAAATGTTCTAAGGTATTTGCTTGTGCAAATCAGCCGTGAACACTGATGTTCCTGCAGAGATTTGAATTCCCTTGTTATCATTGTATTTTCTTCAGGGCGTTCTAACACATGTACAAAATATGGATAAGTAGATCTTGTCCATAGATTATAGAATCCCTACAGTTGGAAGCAGGCCATCTGGCCCATTAATTTCACACTGACCCTCCGACAAGCATCCCACCCAGACCTATACTCTAAACCCTGTATTTCCCATGGCTAATCCACCTAACCTGCATATCTATGGACTATGGGAGGAAACTGGAGCAAACACACACTAACTTGGGGGGAATGAGCAAGCTCTATACTGACAGTCACTCAAAGCTGGTATCAAACCCTAGTGCTGTGAGGCAGCAGTACTAACCACTGAGCCATCGTGCCACCCAGTGTCAGGATGGTAGGAAAGCATCTTAGCTGAGCATTCTTTAGGAAGGGAAAGTGTTTCTTTACATTTGTTCAGGAGAAATGAGAGAGAGCTGAATCAGGCACACATTCAGTTAGGATAAGCAACCCATTCCTTGCTAACACAGGAAGGACATGTCTGTGCAATCTGTCCTTGGTCCACCGTCCTACACGACAATGCCTTTAAACAAGCAGTCCAAAAGTGCTGTGGCTAGTGTATTCATTGAGAGCCATCATGTTGCAGTTACCTTGTCAACTCTGTTTTCTGCAAAATGTGGAAAAAGACAAAATACCAGATTTGAGAATGAAGGTGTATAATAACAAAGTTACTTTTAAAATGCATGTTTCTATACACAATCCTCCATGAACTTGCTGAAAACTATTCAACAATGATCATCACTATGTACATTTGCTTCTTAAAATGAGCCAAAGGAAGCAACTTTTTAAAAAGCTTGTGTAAATAGCCTCAGGAGTATCAATGCCTCATTTAAAAGTAGTATCATTATGATTTTGAAGAAAAATGGCCAAACTCCTGGTTTATATTTCACTAAGTAAAATGCTCACACAAGACTAAACCTATTGCTCAGCTGACTATTATCCAGCAGTATTGGGCAAGCTATTTCCTGACAGTAATCACCATTATACATCTATAAAACACATAATAACGAATGTAATCAGAAGGCAGTCACAGAACATAGGGGATAGGCCAAAGGGTAATGGAAGAAATGAAAGAGAGAACAATTACACTATGCTCCAGTTAGGATAGTGGAAGATGTCTCATTTTGTGTGGGAATTCCAATGTCAGACAGCTATAAATTAGTCACAGAATGCAAATCACAGCAAACTGTCCAGGCCTGCCATTTTGCAGCTCTCACATAGTGTGTTGCAACATCTGCAAAACGATTGTTGTAAAATGTTGTTCTTCTGAATATGAAGCTAATTGCATTCACAGAAATGGACCCAGAGAGCTTTTGTTAATGGGTGTGTTTTTTTTTCTGCATTGAATAAATAGAGGCTATTGAAATGCAGAGAATAAGCTGCGGCTGTCCTCTCTGAAAGGATCATAACTCTTCAGCACTGCATGCGTTAGTTAGTCACAATGGGAGTGATAAACCACCTGGAAAGTTGTTTCACTGGTGTGATATTATTCTGTTTACTTTTTGGCTTCTGGCTTCCTTAAAAGTATCTTTAACTGAATTCTGAATCACTGACCTTTAAGCACCCTATTTCATTTCTGATGCTGTTTGTGGCTCCAAAGTATCTGTAAGGAAAAGGGGATTTTTAAACATTCTTTTTTAAGGTTTAAGAAATTATATGTCTTCAAATATTGGCTTTTACATTTCCTCACTACACCAGGCGTGCTCGAAATCCTTCCCACCACTTTATCTATTTTTCATTCTCTGGGGCTTTTTGTGTATTTCTTACCCATGAGGTAATGGGCTGAAAAAATAAACAGAGGGGCAAAAATAGAGGAAAGAACATCTCTCTTTTAACAGCGGGCTTCTGATTTATGTAACAGGAATGAATACAAGTCTTAAGTAACTACATAGAACAGGAAACTTTACTATCAGTTAAATGCCCACTCACTGAGCTCTGAGAATAAGCTGTTATCCTACAGGAAGGCTCACTTCATGTCACTGCTGCTTGCACACATTCTGAGTGGCTTACCAGCTGGAAGATTTTTGCATCTACTCCATTTCAACATTTAGATGTTAGAAAACTCACTATTGTTGTCTGCTTGGCCCACTGACACATGTTTCATAGTCACTGCCTCATCGATTAACAACCTGCGCCATGATTATCTTTGTCATTGTGTTGACTAAAATTTTGACTTTACAACTGCAGATCATTATCTGCCTGCTTAGAGGAAAGCTCAGTAAAAATAAATAGTAATACTTTGGAAATGAATGTACTGAGTATAGTGGAGCTCTGTGTTGAAGTATGTGAGCTGGATCAGTCTGTGTCATTTGCAAGGTTTCATTCTGGCTTGCCTCAGATGGTTCTGCAGATGGTTCTGCTGTAACGCAATAGTTGCGTTCCTGTGCAACATCATTTTATGAAAAATCGTGCTATAGAAATAACAGGGCCAATGTGAAAAGTGGGCTTGGGGCAGACCACCAAAAATTATCTCTCAAAATCGCTCAAAAATCACGCAAAAGTCTAACACAAAGGATAGCACAATTTGAATAAATATTTAATTCATATCTAATAATGAAATCAAAGTAAACTTAACACCTTATCTTGAAAAAAAATGTCAAGATGACTTGATGGGAGAGAAGGTTGTGTGGTTACTGTGTTGTTAATGCAAGGGCTGAGGCTTGTCATCATCATCATCATCACATTCAGGTGCAGTTGTGGTTGCAGGGTTAGGGTGAAAAATAATTAATCCAGAAGTGGATGGCTGTAGTTCATTGTCTGAAGAAGGGTCCCGACCTGAAACGTCAGCTTTCCTACCCCTCTGATGCTGCCTGGCCTACTGTGTTCATCCAGCTCCACACTGTGTTATCTCTGACTCCGGCATCGGCAGTTCTTACTATCTCAGTTCATTGTCTTCTGACTGTTTCGTGAGGGTTGGCTTTTATCACCATAACGCTTCTTGCTAACATTCTTGTCACTTTGTCCTCACATTTTTGTGGGTAACATGGCAGAATTTGCAAATAAACAGAATACTGTACCTCTCACAGAAAGTGCGATGATCACATGATACTGGCATCGAGAGTCGGCACCAACATTGCGCATGCTCAGCACAAAGCCCACAAAACAATCATGTGATGTCGATGCGTACTTGATGGAATCGCTTTATAGCCAACACAAGTTTGCATTTTAGAAATACTGTCCCCCTATTCATCAGTCACATTATAGTCAACTCGCGTTGCTGGAACATGCGTTACAGTAGAACTCTCTGTACTGTGGACTCTGAGTCAGAAGTTCTGGCTTTAAGCATTTTTTCCAATATTGGCACAGAAATCCAGACCATCACTTCATTTCGTAACTGAAAAGTTGCTGCCTTTTCAGAGATCCTACATTTCAATTGGGATTTTAAACTAACTTTCCATCTAACTCGTCCAGTGAATGCAAAAGATCCCATGGTGGTGTTCAAAGAATAATGAAGAGTCTTCACTGCCAACTTTCCTCCCTTAACCGACACCATCAAAAACACATTTTCTAATTTACCATTTATTTATAATTTGTTAGGTGCAACAATCAGGGACAGGATAACAACGAATGCTGTTCAGAACGAATCCATCCTTTGTAACTTGCTCGTCAACATAGAGAGCAGGAAAGGTGTTATATAAGAGATAACTATTTTTAAGGTCTCACAATTCACATTGTTTAAAATCTGAACTTTGAAGTTACTGAACCACTACACGTACTAGTGCTTTCAACCATTATGACAGCCATATAGATATTATTCATTCATCTATGTTCCTCAGTAAAAAGCAAACCATGGACACCTACATCCTAAGGTGATAAAACCTCCATCCATTTAAAATATTTTGCATACATTTCTTGTCCTCAGACTTTACTCTCCGTTATTATTTTTACTTATAATTTTATGCCAAAATGTACCATTGTAAATTAGCCCATAAACGTTTCATATTCAATCTTACGTTGTCAACTTCCATGTGTAATTATGCACTCTGGTCACTTGCAACTCTGTGGAATAATTCTCTGAGCAGTTTCTTCACAGTGTGACATCTTGCTCAATGTGGCATATTGTAAACTTTTGTTTCTTTTAGCCAATTTTTATTTGTTATGAATATTCAATTTATTGCTTTGTTGCATCTCCTGAATTCCAAACTTACAGCCTTTGTTTGTCAGCGTGTGGGCTGTCTGGTCAGCAGTCACTGTTGGGGAAAAGACAAAGATAAGAGGTGAGGAATTCACCTCTGGAGCTGAAACTGACTGTGTCTTGTAACACAACAGTGCCCAGTGCTCTTTGGTATCGACTGACAATTACATAGCATCTTTAAGACAGTCAAATACTCCATGATGCTTCACAGCAGAGCAATCAGATAAAAACTGAAACTAAGCCAAAGAAATAGGTATCAGCCTTTACTATAATCGAACTGAAGTATAAGACCAAAGAAATCTTGATTTAATTTTAAAGAAACATCGTCTGGCATAGTACTAAATACAGTAATGGTCTCATTGTTTAATAAAGAATGTACTTAGTTCCAGAGGAAGCACAAGTAAAGTTCACTAGTCTGATTCCTGTAGTTAAGTAATTGACCTATGAGGAGAGATTGAGTGGGCTAAGCCTATAGTATACTCCCTGGAGGTAAGAAGAGTGAGAGGTGATCTCAGTGAAACATTCTTAAGGGGCTTGACAGGGCATATATATGTTGGGAGAAAAATTTGGAGAGTCTAGTATTAGGATTCGCAGGTTCAGAATAAGGCATTGTCCATTTAGGATTGAGAAGAAATTTCTTTCTTCAGAGGCTTATGGCTCTTTAAATTCTTTAGCCCAGTGACCTGCAATTTCTCAGTCATTCAGCATATTCAGTAGTAATGGCATTGATGGATTATTGTTGGTTTACTGATGAATACGAGGATAGTGCAATAAGGAAAAGTTGGGGTAGAAGACCAGGCATGATATAACTCAATGGGAGGAACAGGTTCAAGCCTTCTCACGCTCCCATTTCTTCTGGACTTCTTGAGACAAATAACTCAAACCTTTGGTGAAGCAGTAGACTAGGTCTCTGAAGGATAGAGATATGAAAGAGAGAGTAAAGGAATTTCATAATTTAGGGCATATACAGCTAAAGGCTTGGCTATTAGTGGAGGTGCGAAAGAAGTGTGAAATGAATGGGAGGTCTTTTTGAAGAAATTGAGACTTCTCAGAAGGTTCTATTTTTGTTATATAATTCTGTTGCTACCATCAACCAAGTATAACACCACCATCAAACACCCTCACACCAGAGTACAATTTTTTTTTCAATGGCTATTATTGAAGATTTTCTCAAGTGTTAATTTATGATTTTAAGGGTTTTATTTTGATTCCAAAGTTTCCTTTACATTATCAGCAATCATTTGTGGTCACATAGAAACAGTACCATTTGTATTTGTGGTCACATCTACAGTAATTGGACTGACAGAAACAGAATTAGAAGAATTCATCAATATTGTTAGAAATGATCAACCCCTCATTAATCCTGGAATTGCAACACGCAAGGAAAACATTGATTTATTAAACAAAACATTGTTTAAATTGGCATAAGACAACAAACATGGTTAGCGACATTTTTCTGCATTCAAAAATCCATCACTCTAAACATACCCTTCACAGACTCATGAGGTCACGATTAATTTGTTTCCATCACATATACACAAATTTAGAAGATTTTAACCAAATAATTACTACCATTTTTACTTCAACTCAGATCTCAACCTCAGAATTAAAATTTACTAGTTGATAGTGTTTCTTACAACAGAAGGAATTGCTATACTTTTCACATACAGTAGCTCCTGAACAGATGCCTTAAGCTAGAGATTCCATATTCAATTGAAAGAAATTTATGACCTCATTTATTTCAGGTTTGCCAAGCTCCGAGTTGAATTATTCTTTTATTGACAGATTTAAAACTGGTCTTTCCTCTGGGGCAATATGGTGGCTCAGTGGTTAGCACTAGGGATCCAGTTTGATGCCAGCCTTGGGCAACTGTCTGTGAGGAGTCTGCACATTCTCCCTGTGTCCGCATGGGTTTCTTCCAGGTGCTCCAGTTTCCTCCCACAGTCCAAAAATGAGTGGTTTAGGTCGATTAGCCAAGTTTGAATTGCCCGTAGTATTCAGGGATGTGTACGCTAGGTGCATTAGCCACAGGAAATATGGTGTTTTGGGGATAGGATAGGGTCTGGATGGGATGCTTGATGAGCTGAATGGGGGTCTTTCTGCTCTGTAGGGATTCCATGATTCTCCTATCATCTCATTGCAGTTTCCTTTTTGACCACATTTCAAGCCTATCTTACTAGCCCTTCACTATTCCAGTCTCCTTCTCTCAGTCTTTACAACTGCTCCCTTTTCTCTATTCTCCCTACCTCCTTGCAGACTTTCCCTTTACTCTCTTTTCATTCTTACCATCCCTCCCACTACCCCTCTCCTGCCAAAACTCTTGCTTGTTATTGTCTTCCTCAACCCTCCTGCAGCCTCTTTAATCTGTCCCTCCCATAGCAGATGCCCTTCTGCTTCCACCCCAAGACCTGACAAATGGAACTCCAGACACATGGCTCTCCAACTTTGGCACACACTGGCCTTGACACATTCTTTTCTCGGCACCCTCTGGCTTGCCTCTTAGTGCTCATTTACTTGCTCTTGTTCCTTTTCTCATCTTACGTATTTTGATTATTGTTCTGTCCAATCACAGGCTGTCTCTCTCCTCTTCTCTGTTCTGAATGTTCTGAACTTGACCACAAAGGGAGCATCTTTTCTGTATTGACCTTGTCAAGACCAATCAGTATCTTATACACATCAGTCAAGTCCTTACTAAGATGTGAGGTTCAAGAAGACTGTTATCATCCCAGTGCCAAAGAAAAATCAGACAATGTGCCTTAATGACCACTGCCCAGTGGCATTATGAAGTGCTTTGAGAAGTTAGTAATGGCACACATCAACTCTAGCCTCCCAGATTGCCTTGATCCACTACAATTCGCCTACCATCACATAGGTCCATGGCAGATACCATCTCCCTGGACCTACACTCATCCCAGGAACATCTTCTAGGCCTCTGGTTTACAATCAGTAATTTGCCGCTTTTTAGGAGGCTCTAATCAGCCCCAGATCCCTGGTTCTGACTGGTCTTATTTAGGAATGTGAAATGAAGAAGACTCCATAATGTCTGTGCTGGGTAGCACGAGGTATGGAAGTTAGTTTCAGTTTGGAGTGTTCAGTCTAGTTGTTTGTTCTCTTAGAGTAGAGGTGTAATTGGAATTCCAGATTGAGCAATAATTTCAGGCAGGCATCTCTGTGTCTGTGTATTTTTGCCAGAGCTCGGCCTAGCTACCCCTTTACTTTTAAAAGTTTTTGAAAAGTCCTGGCTTTTGGTCCAGTATTTTAGATGATAGGGATTTTTGCTCAATCCTACAATTTAGCTAACAAGAACACCTATGTGAGACTTCTATTTATTGACTTTAGCTCCACTTTCAACACTATAATTCCAACCAAACTCATCTCCACAGTTCGAGACCAAGGACTCTGATCCCCCACTGCAAATGGATCCTCAAATTCCTGAAGTGCAGACTGCAATCAATAAGGATAAGTGATCACACCTCCTCCTCAATAATCCTCAACACCAGTGCCCCACGAAGCTGTGTACTCAACCCTTTACTATACTCCTGGAATTCCAATTTACTCCTCCACTCTAATAGAACAATCAACCAGACCTAACACTCCATACTGAAACTAACTTTTATACCTTGGGCTACCCAGCACAGATATTATGGAGTCTTAAGAGATGCTGGACATTCACCCTCAGTGGAAATACATTCACACTTTACTCCTTATACACTCATGACTATGAGGCCAAATTCAGCTTTAACTCCATTTACAAATTTGCTGATGACACCACTGTAGTGGGTCAGATCTCAAACAATGACAAGACAGAGTACAGGAAAGAGATAACAAGCATGGGGCTGGATGAACACAGCAGGTCAAGCAGCATCATAGGAGCAGGAAAACTTGACGTTTCGGGCCTAAACCCTTCATCAGAAATGGGGGA
>JAHRHZ010000061.1:8406077-8546789 GCA_024137785.1 Ginglymostoma cirratum | reverse complement strand
CCTATGATGCTGCTTGGCCTGCTGTGTTCATCCAGCTCCACACCTTGCTATCTAGCTTCTTAATTACTTACTGTCCCTGTATTACAATGCTCTGTGACTCAGGTACCTGAACACCAAAATCCCTCTGCAACCCTGAATTCTGCAGTCATCTATATTGAAGAAATTCTCTGCATTTTTTAAAATTCTTCCTGCCAAAGTGAAAAACTATTATATTTTCCCAGATTACACTCCATCTGCTAAGTTTTTGCCTTCTCACTCATCTTAACTACATACTTCAGTGTTTAGACCTGGATGAACACAGCAGGCCAAGCAGCATCAGAGGAGCAGGAAGGCTGACGTTTTGGGCCTAGACCCTTCTTCAGGTTTTTCTACACCTTGTATATCTTAGATTCACCAGCATCTGCAGTTCCCACTATCTCTATATACTTCAGTAATTTCTTTATGTCTCCACATCATATTTACCTACTTATCTTAGTGCTGCCTACAAAATCAGCTACTGTGCTTTTGTTCTCCTTAGCTAGGTCACAACATGAAGAATATCATAATTTCTTTAAATAGCTACAGTTATTGGAGCATGGAGCTAGAAATTTAAGCCATTTCCGTAACAAGTTACTTAAGTGCAGACCTATGTTTTCTCTGAGCTGTGAATGTCATTTTTACCAGGAGTAAGAAGCTGGTGTTAAAATATCTTTGCTCCCGTTTCATGTAACCATTTGGCTTTTCTCACAGAAGATTAATTGCTGTCAATTTTTTTGATTGGCCTGTCATATTTGCAATAATATTTTGCGGCTATCCCTGCTTTTTTGCTGTGATTTGTGTTGGATATCCCAATCATAGTCATCATTGAACATAAAAGCATGAGTAATAGAAGCTGCAGTGGACAAGTTTACCTTTAGGACCTGCTCTGCCACTCAGCAAAGAGACATTGGATTCTTACCTCAACACCAACTTCCCAAACCCTCCCCATATTCCTTGAAGGAGAATTCTAAGGATTTGCAATACATTGCATGTCATAATTTTCCCAGATCTTAGTCCTTATTGGTAGACCCATTATTGCATGACTGTGGTCCTATGTTTTAGATTTCCCAACTGGGAGAATCATTTTCTCCACAATTACCTTGTCAAACCACTTAAAGATTTTATATTTTTCAGGTAGATTGCCTCTCGTACTCCTAAAGCTCAGAAGATATTGTGCTATCCACTCAATATCTCCTGTTATCATCCTAGCTGATGTTATTATGGACAAGTCATACAAAAATCTGGTTTAATAGATTATATTTTGTTTTTATTTTGGTTTTAACAAGGTGGTTTTTCACTGAAATACAAGCATGCAATGCTGAAATGTTGATTTTAACAATGAAACAGAAATTTATTATGAAAAGGAAATGAAGAAGAAATAGAATAAGCCAATCTATTTACATGTAACACAATTTGAAAGATTTCAAAACACACAGTAAAATACAGTCCTATCTTTGCCAACATTATCACATTTTAGTACTTAAATATCAGAAATAATGAGTTACTCTATCACATCTATAAATTTGACTTAACTTGTTTTTTAAATTCCCAGTTTTGAGAGTTTGCTAAACTCTTCCTTGATTTGCGACACAATTGATATTCGACTTTCTCAGATTTAAATTATTGCTTTAGCATTCGTACCAAAACAGTTCTGGTCTGGAACCCTTAAACCCAAATCCTTACATTGAGATAATCTACTTTTTCACTGTTCTATGTTAATGCCTTTTTCCAAGAGAAACTTCTTTGCTTCATCTAACTTCTACCAATCTTCTGTAAACTGAAACCAAAAGCTTTTCAATCTATTGGTTTTTCACATAAAGCAAAAAAACCCCTCATTTCTCTCAATATAAAACAAGCCAATTGTTTTCAATATATACCCTACATGACACTCCTTTTGGGACAATCTTATTGCTAGGCCTCAGGCAAGTTGAAGCCTCCTATGAGAGCTGGATTGAAAGCAATTTGGGATTTTTATTCCCAGGTCAGGAGCATAGATTGAGGAGAAACCCTAGCTCTAAAATTCAGCATTTAAAAATAGCTGCCTACATTTCATATGTTTGGACTAGGAGGCAGGCTGGATTAGGATTCAGGTGAGGTGGCTTTGGAAAATAAAAGCTCTGATAGGATATTGGGGCAGGCTGTGTGGAAACAGCTGTAGGCAAATTCAAAAACAAAGATTTAAACAGAAAACATTCCTCCTGCTCTCAACACCTTGATTTTTTATACCTCATTCATGGTAACAAATGCCTTCCATGACCCATCATAACCATTATGCTACCATATGCCCATCTAGCTATCTCTCATGGTCCCTCATATCCCCATGCCAGCCCATACCCTGGAGTCACATCCCATTAGTGTTAATCATCCTGTGCCATGCTACACCCATCTCACATGACTCCTCATTCGCCAAATGCTCCCAAACATCCTAGTGCTTACCCATCATCCTTTGCTCTTTCCTCTCCCTACCAACTCACCTCCCATCCAGCATGGGTATTAATGAGCAAGTATCGTGACAGAACGTAAAGTCACTAGTCTATAGTCATTGTCACTATTGGAAAAAAATACTCTTATTGCAATTCAGCGAAAGTGCATGAATAAATCCTTATGAGAAAAAAAATCACAGAAGTGCTCAATGATTTATATAAAGAATCGCTTCACCTACAGTTTTTACATTATGTCAATGAACAACTCATTCAATTACTTACAAACCTTATGTCAATCAACTTTTCCATTCAATAAGCAGGTGGGATTATCCATCAATAGGCACTCCATCGTGAAGATGATGGTTTGGCAAAACAGTCAAACAACACAAATTCTATAATGATCTTATATCATAGAATCTCTACCGTGTGAATACAGGCTATTCAGCTCATCGAGTCCACACTAACTCTCCGAAGAGCATCGCACCCAGACCCACCCCCATGCCCTATAAACCTGCATTTCACTTGGATTTCTGAAGAAGGGTCTAGGCCCGAAACGTCAGTCTTCCTGCTCCTCTGATGCTGCTTGGCCTGCTGTGTTCATCCAGCTCTACACCTTGTTATTTCACTTGGCTAATCCAACTTGCCTGCATATCCCTGAACATCTTGGACAATTTAGCATGGACAATCTGCCTAGCCTGCACATTCTGGCACTGTGGGAGGAAACCAGAGCACCTGGAGGAAACTCACGCAGACACAGGGAGAGTGTGCAAACTCTGCGCAGACAGTCACCCGAGGTGGGATCAAACCTGGGTCCCTGGAACTGTGAAGTAACAATGCTAAATACTGAGCCACTGTGCCACTACGTTATCTTATTCAGATACTATCAAATACATCACAGTGCTTCTTTTTAAAATACATTTTTCTTTTGTCCAGTTTGTTGACAACTTTGAAAGTCCCAATGAGTTTATGCATTTTTTACACACAAGCATGCATTTTCAATCACACAAGTTGTCTTACTTTTCCCAAATATCTTCAACGGATGCAACTGCAATAATTCTCGGGAGGCTCAACACCATCTGAGACGAAGCAGCCTGCTTGCTTGGCATTCCACCAAACACTTTCAACATTCACTTTCTCCACCACTGACACAGAATGGCACCAGTGTGAACCATCTGTGAGATGCTCTGCCACAACTTATTAAAGCACCTTCAACCACACTTTCCAAACTCTCAAACTCATGCCATTTAGAAGGTCAAGGACAGCAGGTACTTGGGAACTCTACCACTTGTAAATTCCTTTCATTGCATTCACCATCCTGACTAAGAACTGAAATCATTATTATTTCATTGTCACTGGGTCAAAATCCTAGAACTCCGACCATGGCAAGTACTTTTGCCACATGGACTACAGCACTTCAAGCAGACAGATCACCAGCTTTTCTAGGGCAATTCATGGTGGCATGTGCTGGCATATGCCTATACCTTAAGGACAAATTTTACAAATCTATAATATCCATATACGGAGTAGAAAAGATGTAGCTCTATTCCTTAAATTTCTATGTCATAGATTATTGAGAAAAAGACTATATTCATAACCGTTTTATTATTTCACAGATCATGGAAGTGAATAAGAAAGATTTGTGGTACAGAGACATGCTTTAAATGTAGTTGGGAGGGCACTAATCAGCCACGGCATGCTTTTTTTGGCATCTATAAAGCAAGGGGGCAGGAATTGGTGGGACTGCACATCTTCGGATCAGGCTCTTGTACTGTGCCAAAAAACACAAGCTTCATTCTCGTGATTCTCCAACACTTGACTGTATGGATGCTGGATCTAATGGAAGATATGAAGTTTTGTAAGGTTGAAACAAAATTCGAGATGGTACTCAATAAACGTACTTTGGTTACTTAGATGTCATAACTGTAGACTAATAGTCTGGGAGAGTCACAGTAGTCCCTGCTATTGCTTGGTTAAATCTGAAAGATCAAGCTTCCAACAGTTGTAATTTTGAGCAGCTTTTGATCAGACTCTTTCCTGGAACTTGTTTCCAAAGCTGGCAGCAGGAAGATGCAGAGTTGGATGATAATTTGATCAGTGCTGACATGTTTCTTTACATAGATATAAATAAAAGACCCTAGTGTCAGTGTAAGTCCGCATGGAGCATTTAATGTACTAACCTCACCTGGCTTTCATGCCTCCTGTGATCTTTGTTTGCCATCTTGGAAATTACATGGCCTTCTTCCCATTAGAAATATCCATACTTGAGAAGCAATGAGTTCCCTCACAAATGAAGCTTTTTCTTTCCCTTCATTGTGTTATTCTCCTCAGGCTACTTGGCACACCAAGTCTACACCAACACACAGAAGAGCATCCCACCCAAACCCATCCCCCTACCCTATCCCTGCATTTCCTGTGGCTAATGCACCTAACCTACACATCCCTGAACACTATGAGCAATTTAGCATGGCCAATCCACTTGACTTGTGCATATTTGGACTGTGGGAAGAAACCGGAGCACCCTGTGGAAACCCACACAGACAGCCGATTTGAACCCAGGTCCTTGATGCTGTGAGGCAGCAGTACTAACCACTGGGCCACCATGCCACTGTGCAAAGTGTCACTGCCAAAAATTTCAATGCAGCTTTAAGTAGCTATCAAGGCAGTGCTAACATGTTTCAAATATTTGCTTTGTGCTTGAAGACAAAAATGGTCCCGAGATAGAGTAACACCCATTGAATAACCAGAACTGCACTGAAAGAAGCCAGTCTCCTAGGCAGAGAGTTAAAGAGGCATGCAGCTGATCACACCCTGCAGCTATGTCTTCACTGAAATGTTGTGATACTTCATTTTAAATAAATTTGGAGGCAAGAATAAATGCTGCATATGATATGTAAGCAGGGCTCGCTGCATGCAGGTTTTGAATTTAAAATGCAACCTATTGTTAGGCTATTATTGGATGTGCTGTCCAAAATGATCCAATCATTAATCTGCACTCGCTCATGATTTCCCAGTGTTTGGAGTCATTGGATGATTTGCCCTTCTCACATTGCATTTCCATAATTCATTGCAATGTGAGTTATGGAGATGGTTGTGAAGGAGTTAGTTATCATGATGGGGAGACTGTAGGCTTTTTCTGGCTGGCTGAACAAACATGGGTCAGTTTCGCATTTCATGAATTACCTTGGGAAATTGGAAAAAGAAAGAAAGGCTTGAATTGATGTAGAACATCTCTTAAACAGACAATGTCCCAAAGCAATTTGCAACCAGTGAAATACTTTTGAAGTGTAATTACCTGTTGCAATGTGGGAAACGTCAATTACTGTAATTGGTCCATTCTGAAGACAATTCAAAATGAATTGAAATTAAGTGCAGTTTGTAGATTGACAGCTAATTTATAGTTTGTAAAAGAAACCATCATAAAATGACGTTTCATCTTTCACACTTCCACTGTCAGACATCAGCCAACAATTTTCACCATCAAATTTTACTAACTAATTCAAAGTAAGGCAATAGCAAATCATAACCAAAACCTTGTAAACATATCAAATGTGAGGGAATGGTTGCAGTGCACCGATGGACAAGGGACATGGAGCATTTGAAAGTGACTGACCCTGAACATCGGTGTGCTGCAAATTCATTTGTTTTATAAATCCTTAGAGTAAGATGGCAAAAGTATTACATGACAGGAATTCGTTATTAGCATAACAGGAAGTGCACACAGATGGAAGTTTAATATGGAATAGACATATTTCCAGCCTGCTGACATGCTACAATGTATATTATCAAGGAATGTTGATTGTAAACAGTGCTGATAGTTAGTGAGCAATAGTTCTGAATGCATTAAGGACATTTTAATGGGCAGTAAAATTACAATATTGGCATTACTGAAAAAAATGGTGCATTTCTTAAAAGATGACAAATCTAAATACTGTTTAACACCAAAGAAACGTATGCCAATAATTGATGCAGTTACTAATTATAAATTCTTACCTCCTCTCCAGTTATGGAGCATGTTTATTGATATACATTGTGGTATTCCACATGTTTGCCTATATAACATAGACCACAAAGATTCAGATTTTTGTGGAGGCAGGTATCTTGAAGTTTATTAACAACACTAACAAATTGCATGACTATAATATCACAGTTACATATGTAGTCTAGGATCTGTTCATGTGGGTGATATAGCATGTTACATACTGGTAAGACTACGCTGACTTCACCTTGACATCCTATGCAAGAACAAAAGTCCACTTACCTGAGAACAAGGCCTAATTTTATTTTCTGTGGCAAATTTGGTGCATATGTAATGTATAACAGTAGCACTTTCACGCCGTTCTATGTATTTCAATGCCAAGTTTCTAGAAGAAGTCAATGTAAAGAAACTTTCAGTGAAGCACAAAGAACAATTCAGATAGCAACCTCCTGACTTCATGTTTAATGGCCATCAAAATTTGTTAATCAAGTTACTCTATAATTTTAGGGAACACTAATATCCTTGCCATTATTTTTATCATTATACATAAGTCATTGCGATGAAAATGTAGGGATTAGTGAAATGCTGTAAAATTTTAACAGACACATATCCTTTGACTGTTTTTATATCCTAATGTGATTAATTTTTAGGACTGTTCACCATTTGGAATGCTTCCTGAGTCCCCTTTGACATTTCACCATTTTGCCTTTGTTATTACATGGATTCCTTTCTAGAAACAAGACTAAAATTCTCTGAAAAGACAATCCCACCTTTAATCCATAAATTATTACTTTTTGAAGAGACATGTGGGGCCTGAAGTTCTTATTTCAGATATGAGGGCTGACAAAGAATTTAACCAACATCTGTTTCATTAATAATTTATTCTCATCAGGATTTCTCATTTGAAAAAAAGTCAGATTGATTGAAATATTAATACATGTTGTACATTGTAAAGTCTGGTATACTGCTCATTGTATAAAAGATGGGAAATTCATTTTAACATCAGCCGTATAGAGCATGACGGATAAAGTGATCCTATGATATGTGCTTCCGTGAAAGTAGAATGTGTCATTTTACCGTGCGTCTAAGGCATCAATATAGACGGTTGCTTCTGTAGAACAAACATGCTTTATTCATTAAGTTAAACATTTTGCATTTTCTTGTCATTTTCAATTCCATCAAAAAATAAACTGCTGCAATTGGATTGACAAATGGAAAATAAAACTATTGTCGATATTAGCTTAAAATATGTATTCTCCATTGTCAGTTTCTCCGTCATCAAATTCTGTAATACACAGGTTGCTCCCATATATTGCATACATCAAACAGAGTTTCTAACATAAGTTTAGACAAAACTTTTTAACCAAAAACAAAGTGAGTTCCACAAGGGGAATTAATCAATGTATTGGTATCTGTACACTGAATTCTCAAACAGTTTTGATGCTTCTAATAACATCATGAGGTTGCCACATGAGTTACACAGGACAAATACAGAATCAGAACCATTGAATTAAAAAAAAAGATTGAATTGAAAAATAGAAGTAACAAAATCTTTCTTAGAATTAGCTCTGACACACATTGATGGACAAGTTGCTGATTTTATTCTTGAGCAAGTAGGAGACACGGCTCATTGACTTAGTACTACCCGACACTCACCTCAAGTCATGGATATTACATCCAGATTGGCGAAGGAATGTAATGTGTAGCCAAATTACATAACAAATAATCAGACAGGCTGGAAAGTTCGTCTGTGTACTGAGTAAGGCAATAGATCACTTTGATCAAAGTTTTAGATGTCACAACACATATCTAAATTTTCCATGCAACCAACCACGGGCAGTCAATGGGCCATGATTGTTGTAAGCACTCAAATAAAAAGATAAAGACATTTTAAAGGATCACGTTGAATTGTCTGTCAGTGAAAGAAGCTCAGTTGTAATTAGACACCTTGTAGGAGTCAGTGAATGGATAAAGGAACACACACAGGTACTTGGTCCACCAATTAAATAGGAAAGACCACATGCAAGAAATGATGAGCAGATTACAACAGAGACAATTAAACATGGTACGTGCCTACTTGAGGCTCAATTAAATAATGGATGATTTATATTTCAGTCTAATATCCCATAGACTTTGTTTGCTTGATTAACATATGCCATTCTATTCACCGCTGACATCAAGGAAATCCATGAAAAGTGCATTAAATCTTACACAAGGAAGGGCTAGTTGCCCTATTGTTATTGAGTTTGTGTATTTATTGGAACATTCTACTTTTCAAACTCAAGATACCTGCTTCTAATCAGTTAACTCGTCCAATTGGTGAATATTTTCTATTTAGGGGTAGTCATAGTTAAACAAAAAAATCAATGATAGGAAGTTTACTTTGTAATTATTGGTGTCCTTTGATTATATTTGAGGACCAATGAGCTTGAAATTTGCAATTAGTGAATTAATATTATTTTTATGTTGTCATTCTCTGCTTGCAGCTGAGAGTTAGAATTATAACCTAATAAAAACATACCAATTACAATTTACTATCGTCACACTCAGTGGTTACACTAATTTTCTGCTGGAAGCAAAGAGCAGTCCAGATCAAGTCTCTTGCTCCTGCCAGAAGCTGATGCAATTGTGCAGTGGGCATTAGTGAAAAAATATACACAGCACTGTGCGCTGTCAGCAAAAGATGCACATTAACTCTACAGGATCTCGACTAAATCTTCTAAGTGATGTGAACTCAAAGGCTTAATGCAAGTTTGTCAGATTCACACATGTTACTAAACTGAAAAATATTAGGAACTGATGAGCAGCCAGAAAACTACAGAATGAAATAAACAAGTCTCAGAAGTGATACCAGGTAAATTGCAACATGGAAAGTTACAAGGCATTGCTCACTGAGAGACAAATGGTGACATACAGTATAAGTGATGTCAACCTTGCTATGACAGATCCCTTCACAAGAACTCGAGAATTGAGAGCAAGAGTAGACCATTCATTCTTGGCCTGCTCCACCATTCAATGAGATTTTGGCTTCACCTCTACTTTCCTATCAGTCATCACCACCATTAACCTCATCTCTCTTATTCATTAAAAAGTTATCTAATTCAGCCTTGCATATTTGTAATGATCAGCCTCCTACGAGTGTCTGGGGAAGAGAATCCAACAG
Organism: Ginglymostoma cirratum; assembly: GCA_024137785.1. Lineage (NCBI taxonomy): Eukaryota > Metazoa > Chordata > Chondrichthyes > Orectolobiformes > Ginglymostomatidae > Ginglymostoma > Ginglymostoma cirratum. Next base: position 8,537,209 of record JAHRHZ010000061.1, on the reverse strand, counting down.
ACAATAACAAACCTCTGAGAAAAAAATCTTCATCTCAGTGTCAAGTTGGTAGTCTCCAATTTTTAAACACTATCCCCTATTTCTAGATTAATCGAAAGTGGCAAATACTCTCTATATTCAACTGTCAAGTCCTCAGAATGACAGAATTGTTAGAGAGGAGGCCCATTTTGTCCATCACTGGTTCTTCAAATGAGCATCATTACCTAATGTCAATCTCCAGTTTCTCCCCCATACCATTGCTTGTTATTTCTGTCCGAATAACCATCCAATGCCCTCTTGATGCTTTAATTGAACCTGCCTCTATCAAATTTCCAGACAGTGTGTTCCATGTGTTAACGACTCGCTGTGTAAAAAGGTTCTTTTTTCCTCACATCCCTCTTAATTCTTTAGTTTAATCTATGTCCTTTCATCCTTGTTCCTTTTACAAATTGACATAATTTACTGCATATTAACAACTAGTTACACTGAAATGACAGAAATTATTATTGTGACTACAAAGGAGGCTTGGATGTTACATTTTACATCTCTGAGATCCTAAACTGTTCTCCCAAAAGTTTACATAGTATCATCATAGTAGGTATTGCTTGTGAACTTCTTCATTATTAATCCTTTCAGACACTTTGAGACACATTAACAACAGTGTTTAGATTTTAAAAGTTATGCGAGGTTCTGGGATACAGTTTGTAGTTGGAAAAGTCTTAATAAAAATTCTAGATTTAGTTTATTTGATGATCTCCTCTGACAATGCTCTCTGTAAATTGAATGAGGGGTTATTTTCTACCACACATAAACATCTCCAGGAAGCTATGGAAAGTCCACAGTCAGATGAACATACAATGTAGTCATCTGAAAAATGAAAAGCTTGAAAACATAAAATAATTATTTTAAAAAAACACAACAATGATTTAAATAACTAATAGAACATAGAACATAGAACAGTACAGCACAGTACAGGCCCTTCAGCCCACAGTGTTGTGCCGAGATATTATCCTACTAAGATCAATCTACCCTGCATACCCCACATTTTACTATCCTCCATGTGTCTATCCAAGAGTAGCTTAAAAGTCTCTCAAGTATCTGACTCCACTACCACTGCTGGCAGAGCATTCCACACACCCACCACTCTCTGTGTAAAGAACCCATCTCTGACATCTCCCCTATACCTTCCTCCAATCCCCTTAAAATTATACCGCCTTGTAATAGTCATTTCCGCCCTGGGAAAAAGTCTCTGACTATCCATTCTATCTATGCCTCTCATCGTCTTGTACACCTCTACAAGTCAGTTCTCATCCTTCCTTGCTCCAATGAAAAAAGCCCTAGGTCTCTCAGCCTTTCCTCATTAGATCTGCCCTCCAGTCCAGGCAGCATCCTGGTAAATCTCCTCTGCACCCTCTGTAAAGCTTCCATATCTTTCCTATAATGAAGTGACCAGAACCGAACACAATATTCTAAGTGTGGTCTTACCAGAGTTTTATAGAGCTGCAGCATAACCTCACAGCTCTTAAACTCAATTCCCTTGCCAATGAAAGCCAACACACCATACACCTTCTTTACAACCCTATCAACTTGGAACAACCCTATCAACTAATAGAAAACTAGAAGCTTAGCTAAGTAACATAAAGTCAGGGAAGAGGTGAAACGTTAGCCATACAATGTTATTATAGGGATTGGAAATTATTGCAAGGATTAATAATGTTTTGGAAGCAATGTATGGATAAGTTTATTGTAAATCTTGTTGAATTTCATGTTTCTGGGTCAAGAAATTATATTTTATGTTGATATATAATTGGATGTCAGAGCAGAAGTCAAGACCACCAAAAGAATTGTGAGAAAAATAAATGAAATTTGGTTGTTTGGCTTTGTGACATTTACATTATTCATCTGTGGCAGCTTTGAATGCAAAAATCAGCATTCTGTTTTTTTTTGCTAATTACTCAGTCATCCTTGGTAATTTTCACTGTTTTGATTCAATTACCTTTATTAGTAAATTATTATCGTAACCGAGGGGTATGTATCATTTTTAAACAGTGATGTATTCAAAGTTTAACCCTACAGATATGTGATTGGTATGAGAATCTTCTTCGTGTGGATGTATACAGCACCTTAAATATTCTGTTAATAATGAAGACAGGAAGGTGAAGTCCAGGAGGAAAGCTTTTTCAAGAATGCTTTGCTCTGAGAATATTTAACAGTGGAATTCATACAACAATACAACAGTGATCACAGATTAAGTAGTAAAAGAAGATTAGAATAAGTTTACATACAAATACACAATGTAAAGAGAATGAAAAATTGAATATTTTTCAAATTGTGGAAATTATCATTACAATCTTTTCAGAGACTGATAACTTCCAAAAGATATTTGAATTTCACAACCAAATTTCACATTTTAAGCCTTTTAGTGGAATAACAAACCTAATTCAGCATAGCTCTCCCACTCCCTGGGTGATATGTCCAACCTGGGCCTCCTCCAGTGCCACAATGACACCACACGCAAATTGGATGAGCAACACCTCATATTCCACCTCGGGAGCTAACAGCCCGATGACCTTAACATAGAATTCACCAGTTTTAAAATCTCCCCACCCCCGGCCTCATCCCATGCCCAACCCTCCCTCTCATCCCTACCTCCTTGACCTGACACAACCTGTCCATTTTCTTCCCCACCTATCCGCCCTATGCTTCCTGCCAATAAATCTCCACTTGCCCCTACCTGCATCCAACTTTACACCATCTCACCTACCTTTCCCCAGCCCCACCCATCCTCCCTCCTGCCTCCTTAATCCAACACAACCTGTCCATCTTCACGCCCATCTATCTATCCCACCCATCCTACTGACCAATCCCCACGACTCCTTACCTGAATTCACCTATCACCATCCCACCTAACTTTCCCCAGCCCCACCCCTCCTCTTTATTTATTTCCCAGGCACATTCCCCCTCCCCATTTCTGAAGAAGGGTCCTGACCTGAAAGGTCAACTTTCCTGCTCCTCTGATGCTGCCTGGCCTGCTGTGTTTCTCCAGCTCCATGCTGTGTTGACTCCGACTCCAGCATCTGCAATTCTTACTACCTCCTTAACTAAACATTACACAGTAGGGAACTAATACACTAAATCATAGATTTATTATCCTCTTTTACTCTCTAACATGACTGAAAAACTCACACTGCTTTTATATGTTACACTGCATTCTTCATAAGTTGCAATCTGTACTGGAGTCATTTGAAAGTTACTCCCAGCTTCCAGCTGGCTCATTTTCCCCATTTTCATGAGTCATCATGTTGTACATCCATTAAAAAGTAATTTCCCCAAATCTTCTTTGAAGTGGTGCACCAACTTCAAGAGGAAGCGGCTGAGCAACAAACTCAAGATAAATCTGAAGTTCAGAATACCATCTCTGGGAAGATGAGATTTTTTTTAGGGGAAAACAAAGAAAGCAGGATGAACTACAAACTCTGCTTCATCAAACCAATGAAAACAGGAAAAAGTGAGGCAATTCAGACATAAAACAAGTCAAGCTCAGCAGGAACAGAAACAGAAACATTGGCTTGAAACGAAAGAAATATTGAAAATCAAAAACAGGTTGAGACGGATGGCACACAAACCCAGGAGCTACAAATCACTCATGTGGCAGTCCCTTCAGAAATAAATGCCAGCAATGATGCTGTAATGAAATAATTAAAACACCACATAAAAGAAAACAAACAAATCTTAAGTAACAAATGGAAGAAGTCCAGTCATCCAAGAAAACAAATAGAAAAGTTGAAGAGTCTGGACAAAATATATGTATAAATATATATAAAAATATATTGGATGAACAGAATGCTGAAACTTTGATAGAGTTAGAAGAATTCAGGGTGTAAAACATAGACTTGTTGGACTGAAGGGTCTGTTTCCATGCTGCATGCCTCTAGGACTCTATGGCTCTGTGAGCAGAATCTCGCCAACACAAACAGGAATAACAGTAAATATCATGGATAACTCTTGTTACCAACGGCAACTGCAGATACGATTACCATCAAGAAATCTGGATATATCAGTAAATACCACTGTGTTATAGAAACTCATAGGCTCACTTGTTACTGTAAATAATTAAAATTTCCCTTGGAAGGGAAAAGGATGTTGTATGAGTACCTTGGTTTTAAAATGAAAGCATTCTACATTGAATGCTGGAAATCTGAAATAAAAGAAAACAGAAGATGCTATCAAAGGTAACAAGCATGGGGCTGGATGAACACAGCAGGTCAAGCAGCATCATAGGAGCAGGAAAACTTGACGTTTCGGGCCTAAACCCTTCATCAGAAATGGGGGAAGGGAAGAGGGTTCTGAAATAAATAGGGAGAGAGGGGGAGGCGGATAGAGGATGGATAGAGAAGAGGATAGGTGGAGAGGAGGCAGACAAGTCGAAGAGGTGGGGATGGAGCCAGTAAAGGTGAGTGTAGGTAGGGGGTTAGGGAGGAGATAGGTCAGTCCAGGGAGGACGGACAGGTCAAGGGGGCGGGATGATGTTAATAGATAGGAGATGGGGGTGTGGCTTGGGGTGAGAGGAAAAACAGGTTAGGGAGGCGGGGACGAGCTGGGCTGGTTTTGGGATGCGGTTGGGGGAGGGGAGATTCTGAAGCTTGTGAAATCCACATTGATGCCATTGGGCTGCAGGGTTCCCAGGCTGAATATGATTTGCTGTTCCTGCAGCCTTCGGGTGGCATCACTGTGGCATTGCAGGAGGCCAAGGATGGACATGTCGTCTGAGGAATGGGAGGGGGAGTTGAAATGGTTCGCGACTGGGAGGTGCAGTTGTTTGTTGCTTTGCAGAACACCTGCGCTCAGAAAACCCACCACACCCGGCACTTTTCCCTGCAACCGCAGGAAGTGCTACACCTGCCCCCACACCTCCTCCCTCACCCCAATCCCAGGCCCCAAGAAGACTTTCCACATCAGGCAGAGGTTCATCTGCACATCTGCCAATGTGGTATACTGCATCCGCTGTACCCGTTGTGGCTTCCTCTACATCAGGGAAACCAAGCGGAGGCTTGGGGACCACTTTGCAGAACACCTGCGCTCAGTTCGCAACAAACAACTGCACCTCCCAGTCGCGAACCATTTCAACTCCCCCTCCCATTCCTCAGATGACATGTCCATCCTTGGCCTCCTACAATGCCACAGTGATGCCACCCGAAGGCTGCAGGAACAGCAAATCATATTCAGCCTGGGAACCCTGCAGCCCAATGGCATCAATGTGGATTTCACAAGCTTCAAAATCTCCCCTCCCCCAACCGCATCCCAAAACCAGCCCAGCTCATCTCCACCTCCCTAACCTGTTTTTCCTCTCACCCCAAGCCACACCCCCATCTCCTATCTACTAACATCATCCCGCCCCCTTGACCTGTCCATCCTCCCTGGACTGACCTATCTCCTCCCTAACCCCCTACCTACACTCACCTTTACTGGCTCCATCCCCGCCTCTTCGACTTGTCTGCCTCCTCTCCACCTATCCTCTCCTCTATCCATCCTCTATCCGCCTCCCCCTCTCTCCCTATTTATTTCAGAACCCTCTTCCCCTCCCCCATTTCTGATGAAGGGTTTAGGCCCGAAACGTCAAGTTTTCCTGCTCCTATGATGCTGCTTGACCTGCTGTGTTCATCCAGCCCTATGCTTGTTATCTCGGATTCTCCAGCATCTGCAGTACCTTTTATCTATGCTATCAAAGGTCAATAGGTCCAGCAGCATCTGTGGGGAGAAAAACAGATTTAACATTTCCAGTCTGATATGACTTCTTCAGAACTTATTTAATTCCTTTGCAAACATGGAAATGTCCATTTAAAGCATGAGAGAGACCGCACATTCTTTTTGCAGAATTTGAATAGCTCAGACATTCATTGTGAATGACAGCCAATTGAATTGTGTTGCGGAGAGTCCGATATATCGAAAAATGCCAGTATTCATTGTCCATCCCTAGTTGCCCTTGAGAAGGTGGTGCCTTCTGGAACTGTTGCAGTCAATTCAGACTAAAATCAGTTGGAATCTGGCATGGGACTTTCCTGGTTTCTGGTGACTGGTGATTTTTGGGAGTCACCTTGAGTCCTGAGCCACCTCAGAGCCACTAGGGCAATCTCCCCAACTGCAGCCAGCTACGAGATCAATTGAGACCACCAGCCAGTGAAGGACTGTGAGCTGTTCAGGTTTCCAGCCCAATCAGAAGGCAGGCACACAGAGAGAGGTCTGTGGAGGACAAGCTGGCATTTCCATTTTGAGGCATTCTCAAAAAAGGAGGTAAGAAATTTATTGTTGTGTTGGGCTTAGTTAGGTAGACCCAGTAATCAGAGGGAAAACCCCTCTAAGCAGTAACATTGGGGCCATGAGGTAGCCATTTCCATCTTATGGCCATGAGCCTCCAGAAACTAAGTTCAACTGTCATCCCCCTGCCCCAAGAAGCTGCTAGGACAGCATCCCCAGTCAGTTGCTGATCTCCCAATGTGGCAAGGGACCAATTTGCTGTTGGGTAAATGCCAGTGACTTGAGAAAATGGCCACCAATTAATTTGATTGGCATCCTGTCACCTCTTGGTGGGTGGTCAAAGCGTTACTGCATCTCTCTTTCCAACTAGGGATGCAGGGAGTCCTTCAGACACGTTCACTCAGTTCCCCTGCTTCCCAGCCTGACAGCAGATGCTGGAAATCTTGTATCCCCCAATTTTGCCAAATTTCTTCCAGAGCTTCATCTTGAACTGTACTCAAATTTCCAACAAAAGTCTTTTAGACACATTCATTATTCCCAAACTGTTCTACACGATAGCAAAAGTATAATCTTTATGCTTTGATCAACAAATTGTCGGGCTTCGTTCACAGGCTTGTTAGATAGGTCAATCAAGGTACCATTTCTCGTTGCATTGTGTCAATTTTGAGTAAATCACTATTAGCAAATGTGTTAGGAACTAGTCATATATAGATTTCAAGTGAATTCTGCTGCAAGTCAAGCCATCAGGAAGTTACTTGACATAGTTTTTTTTTGTTGAACAAGCTGGATAATTTCAGCTGTGGCCTGTGACTTATCTTTTTAAGGAATCATTCCTTGTAGTTGTACTTATCTCTTAAGACATTCTATTCAGTATGTGGCAATCTGGCATTTTTAGTTCAAGCTCCTTATTAAAACCATTTGTTAATTCTAAGAACTCTTTGTTCTCTTGGGTGCTGAATAAAATTCTTAGCATTAACACTGAGCTTTCCCAATTTAAACAGTACTTTTTATTTATTGTTAAGTGCCAGTTAACTTTTGAGTGAGAATCTATGCTTCCCAACTTATAAACCAAAAGTACCATAATGTTTTGTGAGTTTTCAGATCAACCAATGCGTTGCTCAAATAGGTCAGAGGTTGTGATTTTGCAAGCCAACCCTTAATTGTAATTCTGTCTGTTCTGATAGTTTTAAAATGGGGGCCTAGAGTGTTGGACAGTGTTATTCACCAAATAGAAAGTCAAATAATTCTCAACAGTATTGATCGTCAACTGCAGCCTTAAGCAAGCTGATAAGTCACCCACTTAAACCAACTGGGAGTCTCACGATGTTATATAAATCACATTTTATTATGTTAAAAGGAATGCAGTTGCCTTTTAATTGGGGCCTGAATATTTTTTCTCCTCTGGATTGTTAATGTCTATTGTTGTGTTGTTACATAACGTCTGATGTGTTTTAATCAGAAGTCAGACGACACTAGGTTATAGTCCAACAGATCTGTCTGAAATCAGAAGCTTGTGATTTCAAATAAACCTGTTGAACTATAACCTGACGTTGTCCAACTTCTGATCTTGTCCAACACTGGAACCTCCACATGACGTGCAACAAGTTTAGATAGCAAATGTTAGTAGGACAGCTGACCATCAGGAGACATTACATACCCCATTCTGTTCCCACCTAACAGACATACATCTCACTTTCTAATAAGAACTACCAGATAGTCATCAGGAGCAGAAAACTTGGCATATTTATCTCTGGCTTGGAGGATCTGAGGACAATTTAAAACTCAAACGCCATAAACTAAATCAGCAGCTTCACACACGCACATAGAATCTTCCAGCACTGCAAGGCTTGGATTCAGATTGGACTTTACATTTACCAGCTGAATCTCTGAAGAAACTTTTGTTTTTAATGTCATCTTCTGCTTTCCATTGAACTGGATTGATGTTGTAGTGACGGGTTGATGTGAGAGTGCTGATGTTGACCTGCAAGGCTGACAAGCTCTCTTGCATTTATGGAATTGAGTTTTGTCTGATAATATGGGATTTATTAACTGGTGCTGAGTATCTCAAAGGATTTGCTGTATCTGTTGAATTGTTTTTACTGTTTGAGGATTACCTGTCTCTTCTGAAATTTAAAACCCATCTATTCCCTGTGGCCCTTGTTGCTGGAGAGCTTCTGTTTCTGGGAATAATATTTATTCCAGCTCTTCTGAATCACAGTCAAATTATTTTTGGAAATATATCTGAAAATTGTCAGTTTGGCCAATAAACAATGAATTTCTGTCCCTTTTGATAATAGATTTAAACACACACTGAAATTAATTTTCATTTTGTTCTCTGGCATTTCTGCTGTGATTTTTATAGCTGAAGGTTTAAGATGCAAAGTTCACAGTTCCTGTGACAGTTTACCTGCCGACTAAGAACAAGATTACTGCAGGCCATTGTTCATGGCTTATCACGAGCAAGGTCAGCTTAAATGCGAGCTACGAGTTTTGTGAAGCAGTGGTAACGTCCATACCTCTGGGCTAGGAAGTATGGTTTCGAATCCCACCTACTCCAGTGTATGGCACAACATATCCGACCAGGTGGATTAGTAAAAGTAAATGTCAGCCACTGCAGCATGTGCACCACATTGCCTACTTTGGAGAGACAGGTGAAAACTTAAAAAATAACACTTTGCAAATCTTCCATCAATAAGACACGCAATATTAGCAGCTCATGCCATGTCAGTTATAATATTGTGATTATGGGAATTATGTGAGCTGATTATAAGATTATGCTATCACCGTGGATGTGAGATTTGTGGCATGATCTATCTTTGCTAGTTATAATCGGTGGAATCTTCCCATCCCCTGGTTGACATTGATATTGGTAAGAAAGTTATGAGAATCACAAGAGATGGCCATGAGGAGCTTCTGGACATTAAGAGCAAAATGTCCCGCTTTTCAACTGAGCTTTGGATGGGGAAATGAGATTGTTTCTAGTGAGCAGCGAGAGTCCTATTTGTATGTCTTAGCATTCATTAAACATTCTTTAATGCTGAATCTCACCTTATTAACATACAGCTTCCCATTCTCCCATCCGTCAGATAGCGAATCAATGCTGCCAGACCGGCTGAGCTTTTCTAGCAACTTCTGTAATTTAATCAATTTAGTACACTTGACTGCACATGATGTGATCTCTACATCAGGGAGACCACATCCCAGACTCAGTGAGCACTTTGCAAACACATGCATTCAGGCTCTAAATTGAGAACCTATGTTTCCAGTTGCTGGTCACTTTAATTCTATAACATCTCTAATCTTTCCATCTTCAGTTTCCTGAACTGTTCTCGTGAAACACCAGGAGCAACACTTCATCTTTCAATTCACCAATTTATAACCTTCTAACTTGATATTGAGTTCAACAATTTGAAGCATTACCTTTACTCCTATCCTTCAAACACCTCTTACAGTTATTTCATTCTACTTTTGCCATTTTCAGCTACTCTAGACCGATCTTTTGTTGTCTTTTGTTATCACATATTTCTGTAATATTCATTCTTCACATGTAGACCTTTTTTGGCAAGGCCATCGCTTGCTTTCTATCCCTGATTGCCTTTGCAAAAGTAGTGATGAGTTGCCTTCTTGAACTGTTTGTGTCTATGTCAGGTGGGTATTTCAGAATGCTGTTAGGGACCTCATTTTAGATTATAGGTCCAGAGACAGTGAGGGAAAAGTGGTTTAAGTTAAAGTCAGTGTAGTGTTTAGTATTTGTTATAGGTGGTGGAATACCCATGCAACTGCTACCCTTTTCTTTCTGGGTAGCAGAGGTCACAGATTGAAGAGTTCCTGTTACAGGTGTATTGGTGAGTTGTTGCGATGCATCCTGCAACTGGTATATGCTGCTGCTATGGTGCACTGGTGCTGAAGGAGTAAATGTTTAATATGGTTGATGAGATGCTATTGAAGCAGATTGGTTTGCTCTTGATGAGATCAAGCTTCTTGAATGTTGTTGGGTCAATGCACATGCAGGAAAGTGCAGAATAGAATCACATTTCTGACTTACGCCTGACTTTGAAGAGTCAGGAGGTGAGTTACATGCTGCAGAATTCCTAGCCTCAGGTCTGCTCCTGTAGTCACAGTATTTATTGGCCCCTTGTGAGCCCAAGCTTGGATATTGTCCAAGTGTTGCTGCATTTGGACTTGGACTGTTTCAGTCTCTGAGGAGTTGTAAATGGCACTGAACATCATGCAATCTTCAGTGAACATCTCCGTTTCTGGTTTTATGATGGATAGAAGCAGCTAAAGATGATTGAACCAAGGGCACTAACTACCCTGAGAAACTCCTGCAGTAATATTCGGAGGCTCAGATGATTGGGCTGCATCAATGACAAGCTTCTTCCTTTGTGCCAGGTTTGAATTCCCCTGTTTTACATTTACTTGAATTTTCCTTGAATTTTTTGATGTCACAATAGATGAAATATTGTCCTTATATCAAGGGAAGTCACTCTTACCTTAGGAATTCAGTTCTTTTGTACATGTTTGAACCAAAGTTGTAATAAAGTCTGGAGCTGACTGGCCCTGGCTGTACCAGTTGCATCGTACCATCACTTTTCTTATTTAATCATTCCTTCCTCACATCCTATTACAGACCTTTCCTTTTATTCTTTTCTCTTATTTTTTCTCTATATCTTGTTTACTCCTTACTACATCTTTACCTTTTAATGTTTAGAGAAAAGGTCATTCACTTGAAACCCCTAAAAGCAACCAGGACTAGCAAACATTTAATGATTCTATAGTTTCTAGTAACATTACAAAACATTAGCTATGTATCAGGAAAAGAAGCAAAACTTAGGTCACATGAAATTGATCAAAATCCTAATCTGACGTATATATTTTCCTTGGGTTTTTTAATGTCACAATAAGTGAAACATTGTATATATTGTATATGTACTGATTTAACATAGTTTACAGTAACATATTATACACTCTCGTCATTTCTGACGAAAAATGTCAAAATTGGCTGGAGGTGAAGGAGTGACTAAGTGGAGAAAAATTTTCACCTCTGTCTGTTTAGGCTGTGACATTTTTAACAGCATAAACTGCGAGAAAATTTGACCTCAAGTTGTCCGCTGCAACCAGACTGGGTTGATTAATCTAAAAATTAGGATGCATGGGCTTTGTTCCAGTGCAAATTGAATTGTGCATGCTCAGAACTCAGACAACTTGTGCACCTGCTCATTAATAATCTCTGCAATGATTCCTGCTAATGTGTCTTTGAGCATGGAAGATTGACAAACTGAAGTTCAGAGCTCAATTTGACTAGACAAGTATCAGGAGATTCTCCATAATATATCATGCCCACCATCTAATCTTAAACTTTGGCTGAACTTTGATTTACAGCATCCAGCTTTAATGTTACATCTGGAAGAAATGACAAATGGAGCTCTTCAGGTGTATGGCTATTTGCAGCTCCATCAGGAATAATTCCTAAAAAATTAGATGTTTAAACCTATTATGGCCTGATTCAATTACATTCGTTCAAAATTTCCACAGGGTTTCTCCTTGCCTTCTATTATAACACCGACTGAATTGGTAGCCATTTGTACTTTGTTCCTGAGACTAACACAAAAATGGGATGGATGTCATGATTGCCAGTCCTCATGATTGTTCTTAATATATAGAGATAGTTTAGACTTAGTTCTGACAGTATACAAAACTCTTTGATGATACCAAAGTAGAGCTTAGCAAACATTAAGAAAGATTTGTAACTAACTTTAGGGCTGGAATTTGGAACTTTTCAGGTGATGGAATGGTGAAGCGGATAACAGATACAGTTGAATGTGTGGAAGCATGAAAAATATTTTAGCAATGGATGGATTCAATTGATGGGTTCACATCAAATTTGCTGGAAGAGAATATACATAGATAAAGCCATAAGCTGCCAATAATGCCAACATTCTGAAGAAGGGTCACTGGACCCGAAACATTAAATCTGATTTCTCTCCACGGACGCTGCCAGAGCTGCTGAGATTTTCCAGCAACTTCTGCTTAATGGTAATAATTAGAAATCATTTTACAAAAAATGCTGAGCTTGTAGTTAGAGTAATTTGTACAGTTTTGAATGCTTCATTACACTATATTCATATGAATTCACAGACTGCAATTTGGAGCAAATCAAGAAACGATTGACAGAAATACGGATAATACTTTCATGGAGCAGAGAAATCTATGAGGAGATTTAAGAGAGGTTTCAAATAATAACTTGCGAAAAATCTATCATGTTCACCAACATCTCTACTTCTTCTGTAGCCCAGCACAAACGTACTTTTCAATAGGGTATAATATGTGACTGAATTTGTTAACAGATAACCCAAGTTACTCCAACCATCTGTAGTCATCCCAAATCCCAGCATTTTTTCATTAAGTATATATTAGTTTCCAGCATTGTGGGAAGACCTACCATAAACTACATGTCACTGCTAATATTTCTTGTACACCAAAATACCGTGCCACATCCCAGACATACCAATTACTGGCTGCTTAATCAAAGTGAATAGCTTTGGTGAATATGCATCCATTGTGAATCTGTTCCCCATTTCACAGTGCTCAAAAACAGGTTAACACACTCCCGGTGTTCTCCCTCTTCTGCAATATCCTTTTTGTCACAAATTCACATCACAGTGCTTAGATCCCTTACATAATTTGGTGAACTATCTCCAACCTCTAAACCATGGAGGAGAACTATAGCTTTCGTCATCCAAGAAAATCAATTGAAAACTGCTTTGCAATGTTATTTTTACACTACAATGTCATTCCAAGGAAAATTTGATTTTGATTTCCGCTGACATTTTTTTCACACAGTATTAGATAGCACTTTAATTCCTTCACAGTGAATCTGCTGGAGGGAAGGACAGCTGGAGCCTGGTCCCAGAAGTCAGCAATCACTTTGTGTAACTGCAGTGAATATTTAACTGCAAGTTACAAAAGGACAGAAAGGCTATGTCATTGGCAGCAATAGGAATTGATGAATATCTGACAGTTAACCTGACTTAATGGTTTATGTGTTACCAACAGACTGTCTGCTAACAGGAACTCCATCTCCAGGAATGTTTGTTATCCTGCTCAGCAGTCCATTGTGTATTCTATTTACAACAACAAAGCAGTTTAGAGAAAAATTCTTGTTAGTAATTTTTGTAGATTTTTTTAATTGTCCAAGAAAAACAGATTGCATTGCAATGTCATGCTTCTTTGTCCCTGCAATTTCAAAGCTGGTATTCAAACACATTTGGTAAATTGTACTACTGGGGGCTAGATGGTAATCTGCCACAGGAAAGACTATTGTGCACATCGGTATCAGACCTTTATTGCACTTCCTTACATAGTTACACTAGAACCAGGGAAAATGTTCTACTGGTCAGAGTTGTACCTGGCACATAGGAAAATGGTTGTGTTTGTTGGAGGTTAGTTGTCTCAGCTCCAGGACATCTCTGCAGGAGTTTGTGAGGGTAGAGCCCTCGGCCCAAACATCTTCAGCTGCTTTTTTAATGACCTTCTCTCCATCATAGGGACAGATGTTTGGATGTTCACTGGTAACTGAACAATATTCAGCACAATTGTGACTCCTCACATACTGAAGCAGTCCATGTTCAAATACGGCAAGACCTGGATGATATCCAAGCTTCAAGTGGCAAGTAACATTTGTACCATAATTTGCCAGGCAATGACCATTTCCAACAAGAGAGAATCTAGCCAGTCCCCCTTGACATTCAATGTCATCACCACAGACCATAAGACCAGACAACCTAGGACCAGAAACAGACCATTCAGGCCATCAAGTCTGCTCCGCTATTCAATAAGATCATGGTTGATCTGATAATCCTCACCTTCACTTCCCTGCCTTGTCCCCATGACCCTTGGTTCGCTTACTGATTAATGATTTGTCCATCTCAGCCTTGAATGTACTTAATGACACCGCCTCTACAGTGTTCTGCAGTAAATAATGCCACAAATTCACTACCCTCTGAGCAGTGAAAGTCCTCAAAGTTCAGCATCATTCATAATCCTCACATACTAAACCATCCATGTCCAAGTACAATAAAACCTAGACAATATCCGGCTTGGGCTGAAAAGTGACAATAACATTTGTGCTACCGAAGTGCCAGGCAATGGCTATTTCCAATAAGAGACAACCTAACCATTGCTCCTTGACTTTCAATGACAATACCATCACTAAATCTCCTGCCACCAACAACCTGGGGGTTACCATTGACCAGTAACTGAACTGTAATAACAATTTGAATGTAGTGGCTACGAGAGCAAGTCAAAGGCTAGGAATCCTTCAATCAATATCTCACCTCCTGACTTCTCAAAGCTTGTCTACCACCGACATAGAAAATAAGTGCAGGAGTAGGCTGTTGAGCCTGTACCACCATTTAATATGATCATGTCTGATCATACAATTTCAGTATCACATTCCCAGTTTCTCTCCATACCCCTTGATCTCTTTCACCACAAGGGCCACGTCCAGCTCCCTCTTGAATATATTTAATGAACTGGCCCAACAGCTTTCTGTGGTAGAGAATTCCACAGGTTCACAACTCTCTGAGTGAAGCAATTCTTCTTCATCTCATTCCTGAATGGTTTACCCATTATTCTATGACCCTTGTTCTGGACTTCCCAACATTGGGAACATTATTCCTGTAGCGAGCCTGTCCAGTCCATTCAGGATTTTATATGTTTCTATGAGATCCCCCCTCATTCTTCTAAATTCCAACGAGTACAAGCCCATTTGATTCAGTCTTTCTTCATATGTCAGTCCTGCCATTCCAGGAATCAGTCTGGTGAACCTTCGCTGGATTCCCTCATTCCTGAGACTGGGAGACCAAAACTGCTCACAATACTCAAGGTGTGGCCTCACCAAGGCCCTGTACAAATGTAGGAAGACATCCCTACTCCTAAACTCAAGTCATCTCGCTATGAAGGCCAGCATGCCATTAGCTTCCTCACCACCTGCTGCACCTGTATGCCAACCTTCAGCGACTGCTCCACCATGACATGCAGGTCTCGTTGCATCTCACTTTTTCCTAAACTGCCACCATTCAGATAATAATCTGCCTCAGAGATAGTAAGAACTGCCGATGCTGGAGTCTGAGATAACACAACGTGGAGCTGGAGGAATACAGCAGGCCAGACAGCACCAGAGGGGCAGGAAAGCTGACTTTCGGTCAGCTTTCCTACTGCTCTGATGCTGCCTGGCCTGCTGTGCTCCTCCAGCTCCACGCTGTGTTATCTAATAATCTGCCTTCCTGTTTTTGCTACCTATGTGGGTAACCTCACATTGATCCACATTTTATTTCATTTGCCAAGTATTTGCGCACTTGGCCAGCCTTTCCAAGTCATCCTGCAGCCATTTAACATTCTCCTCACAGCACACACTGCCACCCAGCTTGGTGTCATCTACAAATTTGGAGGTATTGCATTCAATTCCTTCGTCCAAATTGTTAATGCGTATTGTGAACAGCTGAGGTCCCAGCACTGAATGCTGCAGTACCCCACTTGTTACTGCCTGCCACTCTGAAAAGGACCAGTTTATTCCAACTCTCTGCTTCCTGTCAGCCAACCAGTTCTCTGTCTATGTCAATACATTACCTCCAAAACCATGAGCTTTAATTTTTCTGACTAGTCTCTTGTGTGGAACCTTGTCAAAAGCCTTTTGAAAGTCCAGGTACACTACATCAACTGATTCACCCTTGTCTGCTCTACTGGTCCCATTCTCAAAAAATTTCAGAAGATTGGTCAAGCATGATTTCCCTTTAGTGAATCCAAGTGGACTAGGACTGGTTCTGTCACTACTTTCCAAATGCTCAGTTACTGCATCTTAATAATTGACTCCAGCATTTTCCCCACCACCAATGTTAGGTTAACTGGCCTATACTTCCCCATTTTCTCTCTCTCTCCTTTCTTAAAAAGTGGAGTTACATTAGCTACCCTTCAGTCTATTGGAACTCTTCTACAGTCTATAGAATGCTGGAAAATGATCACCAATATGTACTCTATTTCTAGGGCCACTTCCTTAAGTACCCTGGGTTGCAGAATATCACACACTAAGGACTTATCAGGTTTTAATCCCTTCAATTTCCCCAATACCATTTCCTGACTAATTAGGATTTCCTTCACTTCCTCCTTCATGCTTGATGCTCTGTCTCTTAGCAATTCCGGAAAGTTATTTGTGTCCTCCTTAGTGAAGACAGATTCAAAATATTTGTTCAACTGGTCTGCCATCTCTTTTTTTGTCTATTATGAATTCACCTGATTCTAATGGCCACGGGACCCACATTTGTCTTCACGAGTCTTTTTCTCTTCACATATCCATTGAAGTTTTGCGGTCAGTTTTTATATTTTCTGCAAGCTTACTTTCATATTCTGTTTTCCCCTTCCAAATTAAACCCATTGTCGTCCTCTACTAAGTATTAAATTTCTCTCAGTCCTCAGGTTTGCTGCATTTTCTGGCCAATTTACATGCCTCCTCTTTAGCTTGAACACTATCCCTGATTTCCCTTGTTAGCCATGATTGCAGCTTGTTAACTATAAGGTATAAGTCAGGAGTATGATAGAGTACTCCCCATTTTCCTGCATAAATGCAGCTCCAACAACACTCAAGACACCATCCAGGACAAAGTAGCCTGTGTGGTTGGCAGTACATCTGCAAACATCCACTCCCTCTGATGCGTGGCAGCAGCAGTGTGTACTATTTACAAGATGTACTGCAGAAATTCACCAAAGATCCTTGGACAGCACCTTCTAAACCAATGAACACATCTTGAAGGTTGAGGATAGCAGCATACATGTAAACATCACCACCTGCAAGTCCCTCTCCAAGTCCCTCACCATCCTGATTTGGAAATATATCACTTTTCCTTCGGTGTAACTTTGGTCAAAATCATGGAATTCCCTCACTAACAACATCGTGTGTCTACTAAAACACAAGGACTGCCATAGTTCAAGAAGGCAGTTCATGACTATCTTCTTAAGGGCAACTAGGGCTGGGCAATAAATGCTGTCCCAGCCAGTGACACCCACATCCCATGGGTGAATAAAAGTAAACATCCCAAAACATCTGTTAAAAGCTGCGGAGAGATGATGAATGTGTAAAGTCAGAGCAAAGATGGGTGAGATAATTGGGTAAGGAAGGGGTTAGGGTGAGTAATGTAACTGGATAAGTCAGGAGGGAGTCAGGAGTATAGTTAGGGATGTCTAGTTAAGGATGTAGTCAGATGGTAGAGCTAGTGAGGTTGGTTCATGGAGCAGGAGACTTGGGGAGAGAGGGAGAGGCAGGAGGCAGCATGCTTAAATAGGAGATCAGCAAGATACAGAAACAGAAATTTCTGGAAAAACTCAGAAGGTCTGGCAGCATTTGTGGAGAGAAATCTAAGCTCGTATTCCAGGTCAAGTGACCTTTCTTCAGAGGTAGCTGGAAAAAATTATTTATATGCAGAAGATAGTGTGTGGGTGGTGGCAAGGAGTAAAGGATAGGCGGAAATAGAGCCCAAAAGAAAAGAAAAGTAGTTGGGAAGGCAGAAGAGTGGATAATGGTCAATCTAAGAGAATGAATAGCCTGGTGTTTGGGGAAGATGCTCAAGCCCCAAAATTGTTGAACTCTATGTTGGGCCTAGAAGGCTGTAGAGTTCCCATGGTCTGCTATTGCACACAACCTATTGTTAGCCACTAATAGTCCCCATTAGCAGCTGCTTTTCTTTCTCTTTGGTCTCTATGTCCACCTATCGTTTACTCCTTACATATCCCCTCCCCCTTATCTTCTGCATATAAAAAAAAGCCTTTTCCTAGCTGTCAACAGTTCTGAAGAAAGGTCTCTGGACCCAAAACGTTAACTCTGATTTCTCTCCACAGATGCTGCCAGACCAGCTGCGTACTTTTTTTTAACAGTGATTTACATCTCTATTTCTGATTTCCAGCATCCATGGTTCTTTCAGTTCTTTTTTATTTAGGTCAGCAAGTTAGTTGGGGGAGCATAAAATTTACAGAGGAGTCAACAAGAGCAGTATTCTGGGAATGGTGGCAACAAGTATATATTTATCTGTTTAACATTTCCTTGGTAACTATTCGGGTAAATTGGAATTTTCCAAAATCTCTGATTCTAACTCAGAATTTGTCTTAGTTTTGGAGGATTATAGGCAGCATGGTGAGTTACCTTTAGAAGTTCAAATTTACCAGGCAGTTCCCATCAGGACAGGCAGCATGGCAGCATACCATCAGGACATGCTGCCTGGCCTGCTGTGTTCCTCCAGCTCTGACTCTCTGACTCCAGCATTATCAGTTTTTACTAACTCAGGACTTCTGAGAGGTTCTGCTCTGCATCTTTTGGGATACATCTGGTTGTCAACTATTTGGAGATAGCTAGTCATGAGCCATTAGTTAATTTATTAACTCTCACCTATCTGTCCCACTCCTCCGATGACCGCAGACTTTTTTGAAATTAGTCAGTCGTCAGATCTTCAATCAGGTTTTATCTATTGTGGAATCAGTCAGCTGCAGCAATTTCAGTATAGCAAATAGTGAGGAATTTTGTGTAAATGGAACAGAAGTTTCCATTGGGAGAAATAGCAACACTCGTGAGGGTACAGATAAGAATGGAAGTAAACTACTCTTTCCAATCTTTCCTTCTTTGGTGTTGCTCGAGTGAGTCAGCATCAAGATAGCTTATCATTTGATACTGCTCAGTACTCTGTTTTGAAAATTCTCAAAGCATTAACACACACCCACTTCATATCTACTCAGATAACTACAGAAGAGACTGGAAATACTCAGCCTTTTTGATGACATATGTGGTCACCCACCCTGACTTTCAATCCAGTCTGTCCTTCTTCTAGTTAGATCATTCACATTTACATTAGACCACTGCAGGCGTGAAAGAGCTTTCACACTCAACAATGCCGAACCTCATAGACTGAAAACTAAAACGCACAACACCTCTACTTTCTCAGAAAGCTAAGGAAATTCGGCGTGTCTATAAAGGCTCTTACCAACTTTTATAGATGCACCATAGAAAGCATTCTTTCCAGATGCATCACACCTTGGTATGGCGAGATAACAAGCATGGGGCTGGATGACCACAGCAGGTCAAGCAGCATCATAGGACCTTGGTATGGCTACTGCTTTGCCCAGGACTGTAAGAAACTACAGCGAGTTGTGAACACAACCCAGCCCGTCGTGCAAGTCAACCTTCCATCCACTGACTCCATCTACACTTCTCATTGCTTCAGAAAGGCAGCCAACATAATCAAAGACGTCTCCCATCCCAATTATAATCTCTTCCAACCTCTTGCATCAGGCAGAAGATACAAAAGCTTAAATGCACGTTCCAACGGATTCAAGAACAACTTCTTCCCTGCTGTTATTAGACTTTTGAATGGACCTCTCAAAATTTCAAATTGCATGTTGATCTCATTCTTTGCACACCTTCTCTGCATCCATAACACTGTATTCTTCGCACTGTTCCATTGCCCTTATGCATTTTGTGTGGTATGATCTGCCTGTACTGCATGCAAAACAAAACTTTTCACTGTATCTAGATACATGAGACAATAATAAACAAAATATAAACAAAAAGTTGAAATGGGAGCAGGTCGAGGATTAACTCAGGATCATGTTTATGAGCTAAGTGAAGGTGTTGCACAAAGTAGTCACAGTCTGTCTTTGGTCTCTTCAAAATAGAGAAGACTACATTGTAAGAAGTAAATACTGCACTAAATTGAAAGAAGTGCAAGTAAATCATTATTTTAGTTGGAAGAAGTGAATGGCTCCCAGCCAGTTACAACAGAGTTGACAGAAGGACAGGTACTACATTTTCCCCACAGAGCGAATTCTCTCTCCACAAATGCTGCCTGACCTGCTGTACATTTCCAACATTTTCTGTTTTATTTTTCAAATTTCCAGCATCTGCAATACTTTGCTTTTATCCTATCTGCCCAGTGCGAGCCTTACTGATCCTAAGCTTCTATCGTTGATAAGGAAATGAGTGCAAACTTTATAAAGCACATACTCATTATAGTGAGGAAATAATGTAACATCAGGTCAATTCCATGCTTTGCACTCATGCAGCTCTTACAGATCATAATACCAACTTAATGCAGGCAATCTTTGTTAGCCTTTCTGCAGAAATAAAATTTTCCTGTCGATATAACATTACCAACACTTGAATTTACTTATTTGTCTGTAGGTTGAAATTAAATGAGACGTCAAAAAGAGAGAATTAATTCACCAATTCACTTACTGCAGCCAACCATTTCAATACCAAACCAGATCTCTGCTTGTTTTGCTTTAGGATCAAATCCCTGTTGCACTCATAGATAAATTGTTTTGAAGGAAGAATTACCAGGGCTACCTTTACTTTTAATTTGCTAAGCATAGCTCTGATTCTTCTCTTCCCAGCTACCATTCTTAGAAGATCATGTGTTTGAAAATGAGGTTGTGCTTATGCTGTGAGTGCCTTAAAATAAAAGTAGCAGTAATCGGATCAGGGAGCTGCAGGCACTTTGATTACAATTAGGTTTACAGTAAGATCATACTGAACGAGAAACTCTAAAAAGCACAAACTATCACTGCATTGAAAGGTTATTCTAGTGCAGAACCTGTTATTGATTGGTGTCAAAATTGCTGTTGCTGTGAATTCAAAGGAACAAGACAGCACCAGGGAACATAATTTTCAATGTATTTGTAAAAATAATCAGTACATACATGGAATGAAAACTAATGACTAGCAATCAAAAGCAGTCACTAGATTTTTCAAAGTCTTTATTACTTCATGACAGTAACAAGTAAAACAGCCTAGGGTATGCAAAACCTCTCACATTCCTCTGAGTTAGAGCAATTTCTAAACCACTAAAAACCCCAACACATCCAGGTAGTATGAGAATTATTTTCTCAGTGTGGTTGTTCCTGCTGTGGCTGACTGTTGATTTTTTAATCATCTGTTGTCAATCTTTCTTTTGGAAATAATATTAGTTGATAAAAGGCTTTCCCACACTTTGTCATGGTTTTATTCCCAAGAATGTTTTGACATTTGCAAACCATTTGCCTTTACTACAATTTGGCCATCAGTCAGGTTCGGGAGGGGATATTTTGGAAAGAAAAGCTTTGATTTCTTTCAGATTTCTGTCCGTTCAAGCCCTCCTCAACATCATTGGAACGCAACTATCTCCCAATATCATTTTTGGTATCACTTGCTGATTTGTAAAGAAAGGAGAGGTCCTGAGTTGTCTAATGACATTGGTCATCACTTTAGATGAACACAGAATTAGTGACAAACAAATTAATACCATTTATGTTGATGTCTATTCATTTCTGTAATCCATAGGCCTGATTTCTTCAGTTCTTTTGAAACTGAACATAACCATCAAGATTATGTGTGTAGTGCTTGAACATTATTGCAACACAGAGCCAGAAATACAAAATCCAATAAAAGGAAGGTTAGCCTTTGGGTAACTATTTTCAGAAACAGCATCTACCATGGGCATAATCATTTCTTTAAGAGAAGAGTTGACACCTCCAGATCAATTCTGTTTCAGTCATGGAGAATGCAGTTTTTATAGTTTAGTAAGTTTTGTAACTGGGTTATACAAAAAGTTTAAGAATCAAGAGAGTAAAGTTTAAGAATCAAGAGAGAAGAAGGAATTGAAGGTCAGCTCGCCTTATCTTTATTGGTTGATGATTTGGGGAGTCATTGACCATCCCTAATTTCTCTTCAAAAGGCTACTAATAATCCAATTATTATTTTAATAATGTGAGAATCATTATTGGCATACAAGTTGACATCACTAATCTAATGGTGAGGAGGTTTTGTAATATGTGATTTGTTCTGGATGTGTATTAAATAGTCTGTAATATCAAGGCCCTGGAAAGGCTGCATATTTACTGTAACTACGGAGCAATTTCGTCTTTGTGTCATATTTAAAGTTGCAGCATTAAACCAAAAACAAAATCCATCTTCACACATGATTTTGCAGAAATCTGACCCCTCTTGCCTGAATTATACAAGTCCAAATATACAAAATTTAGAAAATTTAAAATAATTCTAAGCCGAGATACAAAATATGAGTTTAGTCCCTCCAATGTTATCAACTGTGCTTACTCCCAAACCTTCAGTCCAACATTTCTCCTGCTCCAAAACATGAAAACTGAAGATGTTCAGCTTCACCTCATTGAACTATACGGGTCAAAGGACCAAGTGAAGCTAAAAGGCATTTGTTTGATTTAGGTCAATCATCACAAGGATCCATGATAAAAGTACAATTTCATTTCTGGTTAATTGCAGCTCCTGCGAAGCAAAATTACATTCAAAATAGCTTTGCACATTAAATATAAGAGAATGCGAGTATCAGACAAAAGATACTCACCAGCTGAAATGGGAAGTAAACCTACCTGGAATATATTCCACTTCTGGTTTTAACAGAGGACAGGGAAGGCTCAAGCAGCAACCCATTCATGGGAAGAGTGTTAGTTATTTCAATATAATAACGAGACAGTGTGCGTTCATTTTAACAGTTATTTATTTTTACCCAAGTGGAATAAGAGTTGGGTCCAAGAGGTAAGTGTTTTTCTGGCATTGTATGTAAGGCAAGGGAGGCAGGAGTGGTTCTTTCAGTTCCAGTGATTAGCAGCCCACAACACCACACCCCAGCCACCAGAGTCCCCGATCACCAATTTGTTCTATCAACCAGCATTGGGATGCCCAAGCATATCATAAGCATCTTTATTTTTTCTCCCTACTACACACCTCAATCCTAACCAGCCTCAATCATCGACACACAAGGTCTGTTGCTCACCCATATCAACATGCCTGTCACAACACCTATTGCTGTCAACCAACAACTAGCATACAGTCACCCTGAACCATGCGTGAAGGCTTATAATCTGGAAATTCCAACATCACAATGAGGCTAGTTGAAATCAGAAACTCTCTCCCAACAACAAGCTGTTGAGGCCAGGACAGTTGGAAATTTCAAAATTGATATTCTTAGACTTGCTTTTAAGGAAGGATAATAAATATTACAGAACTGACGTACTGAGATTTTGATACAGTTCAGCCAGAATGTTCAGATTGTAATGAAAATGGACTATCAATATTCAACTTTCATCATTTGACTTTAATACTTCAGACTTTCATAGGACCGAACCTGGTTTTGAAAAGGACTCAACTGATCTAAAATTACTGCTGTGATCACCTGAAAAGCTCAGGGAATATACAAAACTGGCTGCATCAGAATTACCATTTTAATCAAAAGCCACCGGAAATCAATGGGGTGTCAAGAAATTTGCATCTCTTATTTTACTTGCACTTACCTGATAAATGACAGATTGACAGATAAAAGGTTGCCTACAACTATCCAGCTTGAAATTAAACGATTAGACAGACAGCAAGATCCACGGAGAATCTATGTATCATCAGTAGCCTTTGAGCAGCAAAAGAAAGTGAAAACAATATGAACTGATAACGGCAAGAATACAGAAAGCTCTCTCTCTCTCTCTCTCTCTGTTATTGCCAAAGAGAAAGCAGCTTTCAAAAGAAAACACCATTCACTTCAAACTACAATTTTCAGGTTTCTGATGGAACTGGACATCCCTCCCTGTTTCTTTGTAAGTTTATTACATGTGTTTGTGTGCGTGTTTGATTTAATTCTTTTCTTTCTAGTCAGTAAAATCCCTCTTTCTCAAAAAAAGCTTTTACTTTATTGGCCCCATAATTCTGACCTAAGTAATTAGTTTTTAATTGAAGTGTGTGAGCTGCATGGTAAAAAAAACTATTTGTTGCAATAAATGACAAGGTGATTTAAAAAGAGAAGAGCTGAACACCTCTCCTCACTTGATTGCAACAATTGTCTAACTGAATGATGGAATAGGCTGGAGGATCTAAGTGACATACTGCTATTCCCAAGGGGCTGGTTTTAACTTGTATAATTGCATGCTCAGAGAGCTGATGTACACACAATGGGAAAAATGACCTCCTTCAACACAACAACAATTCTGTGAATCTTGCCCCTCATCTTATTTAATGACAAAGAAATGGAAATGGTGGTGCTAGCAAAATTCAAACTTCCTTTTCAACCGGCAGATTCTGTTAAATAGCTTTGACCTTTTCTCACGCTAATACCTGGGCAGCTTAGCTAATTGAAAATAAATACAATGAAGTCATCAAAAAATAGGGCAGAGTTTTATGGCAGATTTTCCAGCTGGGGAGTCTGCAAAGTTTCTTGGCTGACCGTCCTCCCCTGCCGACTCTCCCACGTGCTCCCAACATCAATTTTATGGAAGGCAAAAGAAGACGCCTAAACTGACCCACGCACACTCACCCTAAGTGACAGCCTGAAACGGTTAATTATTGTCCATACATGGGCTACTTCCCATCCAGTCTCAATTCTGAGGCAGGTGGGAGGAGTTCGGGATGGGTTGGGAGGATGTCTTGTAGATCATATTACACAAGCCTTAGACGTGAGAGAGAGGGGCTTCCTCAAGGACAGCAGGAGCTCCACCCCAAGATGTGCCCCACACATATGGTCTTACTACATTCCCACCCTTGCCCTAGCATCTTGAGCAAGACTCCCACCCGAACTTCAGGACTTAGAATGTGTGGGGACTGTTTTTCCAGTTCCATTCCTATCAAGATTGGCTAGCAGCTCCTCAAAGCCGGACTTCCTCCTGAGTGAGGGGGCAGAAGTCCCACCTCCAGCTAATTTGCACTCACCAGGGGATTAAAAATCTGTGCAGCTGCAATAATTGGTGGGGATGCATTCCCTGCAGACTTTTCAGGTGACAGGGCAGGAACATCCATTGAGTAAAAATTCCTGCCCATCCGTTATGAAATTAAGGCATGTTAGTGCTACATCATCAAGGAGACAAAAATAATCGTATCAAGACTGATGGTATGATTAACTTAAAAAAGCAACTTTATCTTCCATATTGCTTGGAAGAGGAAGCTAAGAAAGAAGTGTATCCTAAGTGCATTTCCAATACACATGTAATAACGTCAGACTGGTTGGGTGTAAAACATTGCCATCCAAAGTAAATGCACATGGATGGCAATCTCTTTCTATAAAGCTTACTGATGTTCATTGACCTCTCACAGTTCATAAATTTGAGTGGAAAATTGATCTCAGGGTCAAATGTAGTTGTCTGAAAACAAAAAGAGGTTTGCAGATGATGAACATTCAGATGTTATAAATTCAATATTTAATGTTCTCATCCTCACAAGATCATTCAGGTGCATCCCAAGACAGCAATGATTTTTCCCAGCTGGTGATTAAGTTCTTGTGGATTTGAATGGGAAGGAAGAGGACGATTCTGAGGGGGGAAGCAGTGAATCTGAAAATTTAGAAGCAAAATTAACCTCTAAGGGGCAAACAAAAGTAGAAAAGACTCAGTGGGAGGAAGCTACCCCTGAAAAGTCACAAGGAATCAGAGGGAGCAGAGGTTACATCCTCAAACCTTTCACCCCATACACCGGAGAAAACAGGAGGATGTGAAGCTAGGTGGGAAGGTGCTGGGAATTATAAATTTATATTGAAGCCCATTTATCATTGTATTCTTTGAATACACCCAATACTTACACAGCATTAGCCAATTTAGATTTTTTTTTCCATTCAGCTGAAAATTACTGCTAACAATGCTGCCACATGAATGTTCAGCATATTTGTATGAAGTTCCTGTCTGCTATTTTAACAAAAGTTTTAACCTATTTAAACTTAATTTAATGTGAGAACATATAGCATTCGCACCGTAGTGTCACTGATAGTAACTTGTGAGCAATTAATGCTCAGACAGTCTTCCAGGGAAGAAGGCCCTTAAAGATTAAAACATGCCAACAAAGCAATTTCCATTTAATGCTTTACTCTTCAGACAGGTCACAGAATTGTGTTGCATAGCATTCTGTGATTAATGTCTCATTTTCTTCTCTGCTTTAATGTCAAGGATAACGGAAGAACAAGTTTGCTTTGTGCTCTTCTCATTCCCACTGTGTAGCTACTTGTGAATCATATTCCCCATCTACTTTTGTTCCGTAAAATAAAAGTAACCATTTGCTATCAATTTGTTTAACCCTGAGAAAGAGTGTTGGATGTGGCAAATATGATAGCCCTGAAGTAACTGAGGCTGCTCTCCATAACCCTGGGTGTAAACATTTTCTTCTTCATCCTTGTTAGGCACAGACCAGGATCAAAATGCAACTATAATTCAGTGGCATGAGTTTACATTTGCTGCTTAGATCAAAGAAGTGACAATTTGATTCTCCAACAGAGGAAGCTGGTCTTTGAAGAATACAATTATACCTTCAATGACACAAATTGAAAAAGGTAATCAGTACCTGCTATGATCAATTACCAGTTAAATTCCACCCAACTTGTCTCCAGTCTGCTGGAATTTAAAGGGTAATTTGAGTAAAAGGAATCCAAATTACTAACGTCTCCAAATGGATTTTTTTTCTGTCCTTTCCAAATTCAATGTGCTGATTTGAATATGAATGCTGGAAGAATTTTTAATGCAAATTTTTAACAATGAAAAGCATAAGCCAAGAGAATTCACGATGAGTGCAATTGGATTTCAAGTGCAAATTATCTCTATCATATGCTCAAATTCAGTTTTATTTCTGAAGAAGGGTCTCTGGGCCTGAAATGTTAACTCTGTTTCTCTCTCCGCAGATACTGCCAGACTTGCTGAGTTTCTCCAGCCTTTTCTGTTTTTGTTTCAGTTTTATTTATTCTCTCATGGGATTTGAGCCTGGCTGGTCAGGCTAATATTTATTGCTCATACATAATTGCCCTTGGGAATGTGGCAGTGAGCCATTTCCTTGAACTGCTGCAGTCCATGTAGTACAAATGCTTCCAGTGTGCTGTTACAGAAAGTATTTCAGGATATTGACTCCGCAAGGGAGAATGAAAGTCAATATAACTGCAAGTCAGAGTTGTGTGTGGCTTGGAGTGGAACTTGAAGATATTGGTGTTCATATGCACCTGCTGCTCTAGCCCTTCTAGAAGGTAGAGGTCATGGATCTGGAAGGTGGTGTTGGAAGAACCTTGTTTGTACTGCATCTTGTAGATAGTTACACTTTTTTCACAGTACACTGATGGTAGAGAGAGTTAATTATGAAGATGGTGGATGTGGTGCCAATCAAGCGGGCTGCTTTACCTTAGGTGGTATCAAGCCTCTTGAGTGTTGTTGGAGCTGCAGTTATCCAGACAAGTAGAGAGTATTCCACCATACCCTTGGATGGATGGTGGGCAGGCTTTGGGGAGTCAGGAAGTGAGTTACTTGCCACAGGATTCCTAGCCTCTGACCTGTTCTTATAGACACTGCTTTTCTCATGTGGCAAGTTCATTTGAGTTTCTGGTCGATGGTAACCCTCAGGATGTTGATAGTGGAAGATTTGGTGATGGTGATGCCCTTGAATGTCAAGGGGAAAGGGTTAGATGGTCAGAAGATCAGGAAAATCATAGATACAAGAAAGAAAGATTACTATAAAATAAGGAAGGGGGAGAAATTGGAGTGTGTGAAAAACTAGCAAGTAACATAAAAATGGATGGCAAAAGCTTCTATAAATATCAAAGTAATAGGAAAATACTAAAAGTAACTGTTGATGCCTTAGAGGATGGGATTCGTTAATTAATATTAGGAAATAGGAAATGGCAGAGATTGTGAATAAGTATTTGGTGTCTGTCTTCACAATAGAGGACATAAAAAGCATTGCTGGATAGTATAAAGCAAAAGGTAGGGAGGTGGGGAGGAACTCAGAACAATCATAATTACTAGTGAAAAAGGCACATGGAAAACAAATGGGACTGAAAAGTATGTGGGCCTAGGGGCTTACAAAAACGGGTTTTAAATGAAATGACTGAAGTGATAATGGATGCGCTAGTTGTCTTTTTCCAAAATCTCCTAAAGATGCCAAAGGACTGGGAAACATTGAATTTAACACCTCTATTCAAGAAAAGAGAGAGACAGAACACAGGATCTATAAGCAAGTTAGCCTAACGCCTTTCATTAGAAAAATGCTAGAATGAAATTTTAAGGAGGTAGCAAGATGACATTGAGGAGATCTTGTGGTGCAAAAGTTAGTGTCCCCAAGTCTGAGCTAGAAGCTATAGGTTTACGTTCTTCCTCAGCATTTCATGACGCAGGAAGGTACATTTATAATGTGATCTAAAAGATTGTGTTTCAACCTAATAATTCTTCCAACATATGTCAATGGCAGGTAGTAAGAAGGACAGAGATTCCTGGTTAACCACATGATGGAAAGAACATTGGTACCTCTACATCATTATCCGTAGTTCCAGATTGCAGGATGCAAGTAAAAATGCATATTACCATCACAACCTGAGTACGCAGCGTTAGCATATTTTTAGGAAATGGGCTGTGTTTGACCAGCTTAACAGTGTTCTTTGGCAATGTAACCAACCGGGTGAATAAGGAGATAGTAGTGGATATAGTGAATTTGGAATTTCAAAAGGTATTCAATAAGGTGCCACATAAAAGGTCACTGCACAAGATGAGAGCTTCTGGTGTGGGCCGTGATATATTAACATGAATAGTGGATTCCTTAATGAAAGGAAACAGAGAGTTAGGAAACTGGATCATTTTCAGTTTGGAAGAACATATGGAATGGAATGCCACAGGGGTTAGTGCTGGAGCCACAGTTATTTCTGACATCATTTACAGACTTGGATAAAGAGACTGATAATATGACAATTTACGACAGCTCTTAATCATATATGCTTTATACAGAAAATATACAGACATTCATGAAACCAGTTCAAAGACTTCCCTAGACTCATAGATTCCCTACAATGCAGATGAATGCCATTTAGTCCATTGAGTCTGCAACGACCCTCCAAAGACCATCTCACCCAGATCCACCCCACCTTCCCCATAGTCTCACATTTACCATGGCTAATCTGCCAAGCCTGCACATCCCTGTACACCACAGGGCAATTGTACCTGGCAAATCCACCTAACTCACACATCTTTTGACTGAAGGAGAAAACCAGAGTACCAGGTGGAAACCCATGCACACAAAGGGATTACGTGCAGATTGCACAGACAATTATTCAAGACTGGAATTGAGTATGGGCCCCTGGCATTGTGAGGCAGCAGTGCTAATCACTGACCCACTGTGCCACACCCTCACTCCACACAGACTTCATACTTTACATGACCCCAGGTGGTTGATCTGCAATAAAAACAATAATCTTCTATTTGGCAATCACATCATATATAGCTCATCCTTTAATAGCATCTTAAAACCATCAAATTGTGAATTCAGACCTCCTGCTGAGGTAACTAGGTTTTGAGCTTTTGAAACTTAGCCAAGCATTTACAGTTGGTACAGCTGTAACAACAGCCCTTGGAATATTAATGTTGCAACATATTGAAAGTGCAGAACAGTTTTTTTTAAACTAAAATCACCAAATTATCTGTAAATCAATGAACGACAGGAGATGGTGCTTATTTTTACTCAAACTGTTAGCTGCAGCTTCTGTTTATCTTTCTTGCTTTTGCAAGGCTAGGAAATTTAAATAACTTAAAACCATAACACTTACACAGACTTTAACCATACTTAAGGAGAATTTATTGTCGCCTCCATAAATTTGTGACTAAAACACTGTAGATTAATGTCCTTGAAACAGGGAAAAAGGTGTCTGTTGGAACTCAGCTCCAATTTCAAAGTGCCCTCTTGATTTTGGGTTTCTCAGCTAAGTGATACAATACCACCACTTCCCTCATCTCGCAAAGATGGAGTCTGTGAGAAATTAGGAGGGGTGGGGCGCAGTGAGGCAACTGTTAGGAGTAGGGGTGGGGGCCTCCTTCATCCATGTCCTACC
This sequence comes from Ginglymostoma cirratum, assembly GCA_024137785.1. Lineage (NCBI taxonomy): Eukaryota > Metazoa > Chordata > Chondrichthyes > Orectolobiformes > Ginglymostomatidae > Ginglymostoma > Ginglymostoma cirratum. The sequence continues at coordinate 8,507,111 of JAHRHZ010000061.1, read as the reverse complement.
TAATACTCTTCAAATTCTCTGAAGTCAGCAAAGATCTGGCTCGAAGAGTCTGCAATGGCATTCAGATAGAAATAGTAATTTCTGTAGTAACTTGATTATATTTTTGCTGAAGCTTTTTGTGTTGTACTCATCAGGACAATTTGCAGGAAATGACAATGCAGGTTGAAATCAACATTTATATTGAATGACAGGAAAGTGTTAATTTGGTGGCAACTGGATACTTATTATTAGAAACATTGACATGGAGAACGCACCAGTTAACTTTTACCACAGGCTCGTTATAGAATCTTTGATGCCATGAATCTTGGCTTTTCTTATTTCCAACCTACATATTAATATTCAATCCACCATTTTCATTATGCCTCAGCAATTATACTCATGATAATTACATACTCAGTGACGGCAAAGCTATAACACTACATCAAATATGCTTTTGACTACTTCAGATTGTCTAACAGTTATAAATGGGATCAATCAAATGTTAAATTTGTCAGACTTCAAGCTGGTAATATCAAAGCTTAGCAATTAAATAAAATGTTGCAGTTTCAAAAAAATTAAATGCCACGTGAATTAAAACATGTGCTAGCAGGATTTGGAAGAAATCATTTCACTGCTTAATTGTTTTTACTGTACCTATAAAAATAATAATCCAATTCAATTTTGAAGGAAGTAACAACATTTCAAACTTGGACCTTGTCCTAATTTTGAAAAGGTTCTGTAAACAACGTATGCATAAAAACATGAGAATCTTTCAGAAAAGCAAAAGGCTAGCAAACCTAAAATGGCAAATTCTTCTTTCTACTGGATCAATGATTTCCTTTTCCAAATTTGAATTTGTTTATGCAGTGGGAGTATTATCTAAGAGGTTACCAAAAAACACCCTGTTCATCCAGAGTTAAAGAATTATAGGGTAAACGAAGATTACAATTCATGAGTTCAATCTTGTTTCAGGAGAACACAAAACATAATCCAAATGCTGCAATCTCTGAAATGGGCTACAGCCTCACTGTCATGTTTTAATTCTGGCAGATGGTTTCTGCACTTATAAATGTGAGCTATTTGTTGCTGCACATGCCAAAGCGCAAAAATAAACACAATTCAAGATCAACAACTCATGGAGAGCCTTGAATATAAGCTTATGCCCAAGGACCACAATTGCACAGTGATCGAATGGCTGCAAAATGTTGAACAAGTTGTTTTGGTGAATGTTCTTATTCCTCACTGGGGTAGCAAATTGGGAGTCAGGCCTATTATTCTAGAGGCGCAACAAAAGTTAAAGCTTTGATAGAAGTGTGTAAAATTCCTCAATTTACCTGATTTTTAGACCAAGGTTATAGAAAACCTGGACCAGGTACCAGTATTTAACAAGATTTACTGTTTATTACAAGTAAATAGATGCACATGTGCACAGAGTCAGGCACAGACAAGGGAAAAAATCTTCAGTGGTTCCTGTTGAAAGGACCTAGTGAGATGATTGTTTGCTGATCAGAATATTGCTTCTTGGTGTTCCTTTACAAGATGCACACTGGTTTGTGAGAGGCACAGGGCGACTGTTTCAAATATTAAGAGGTCTCTGTCATATTAATTAAACTTTATAACCAATTGATGCCTTCAGCTGTGCTGTAAACTTTCATTGGGCTTAAAGTGCTTTTATTACAGGGAATAGAGAGAGCTCCTGACCTAGTAGAGATCAGATGACTTTTCACAATGTTCTTCACACCTTCAAGATATTCAGCCAGTTGTGAACCAATCATAAAGCTGCTGTCAGACACAAGGACTTTGTCATCAATAAAGGTCACGAGTCCACAGCCATCAGCTACAGTGCTTGTTACTGGAGGAGTATCCATTTGTACTCTGCCCTTGGCTCTACTTGACTGCCCCTTCACCTACTGCTTGAATCATCAGCTCTGTAAATGGTGTCACAAATGAGTTTCAGGTAACTTTCTTTTAAAAACTGCAATAATCCTTCTACTGTCCTTGGCTTTAAAAACAGTTTGTTTTCCATTTCAGTCCACAACTGAAAATACTGAACAAGAAAAAGGTATGGTCTTTACTATAATGGACAAGAATGGAAATAATTACTTATGTAACAACATTATTTGATGGAGTTTGCTAATATGATGCTTACCATCATTACATAGGTTTCATAAGACCAGGAAGCATATGTTTGCTGTCTGACTAATTCGCTTTATGTTGACTTTTCCAAGTATGTTTGGTTGACATGTAGCCCTGTTCAGTATCTATCTTATCTGATGTCATTTATTATACAAGTTGCAATTTGCTGCAGAAGGGAATTAGAAGAATTTAGTCCGTGTTACAAATTCCATTACCTTGAAACCAAAACTAACTTCTTTTCTGGTCTCAGGCTGAAGAGAACTGTTGTCACTCTTTCAATTTCAATGGAGCATGGCAGTAGCTGAGGCCTAGCACGAGCCCGGACGGCAGCAATGGTAGCTGGCCACTGTCAGTGAAGAATGGAGAAAGCGATGGTCAGTTGCTGAGAGCTGAAGCCTTGCGAGTGGCAGCGAAACCTGGCGTGCCCGATGGAGATCAGCAGCGGCAGTCGATGGTGAAGGTGACTGGTGAACACAGGCAGCTCTTTGCCAAGCGCAGGGGAGAGCAAGCCTGCTTGGGGGATGCCCAGCTTGGAGTGTCTACAGGCCCATGGCTTAAAAAAGGATTGTATTGTTTCACAGTTTAACGTTTTTATTTTAATTTTCCACTTTTGTACTGAGAAGACTGTCGTGCTCAATCTTTTAACTTATATCTTTTTTGTTATTTCTGTAACTAAGGTTTTGTACGAAGTATTTTGTACCTATGGTGACATCATGTGTGGTGATATTGTACACTTTTCACTGTACTCTTGTACCCCTCGCTTAAGTACACGTGACAATAAAACCTAAATGTAAGTCTAAATTGTTCTACTGCACCTAAGCTGAACTTCCAACCTTCAATTCTGTCCATTACCAAGACCATGTATTTGCACTTCCATATCGGTCCTGTACTCTGCATCTGTTTCAGCCCCTCAACTGTTGAAATCTTCAGAGGCCACAGTATTTTTTGATGTCTGGTGGTAATTTTTCACCTATTAACCATCATCAGTGAATCACCAATGTTTTACGATTAATTAATTTTACATGCAAAGCCTGTTAAGTGCAATGAAGATCACCAAGGATGAGGGAGAGTTAGGGAGAGGGACAGTGGGCATGGAGGACTGGCATCATTGCCATCAGAAACTCCAGTATAGACATGCTGACAAAATATATTCACCAAGTGAATTGCATTTTTCCTGATGTTAAATTCCTGTGCTGTTTTAAAGTTATGCTCGATTTATAACTTCATCTGTAAATAAGTCTGAACAGTCTACCTACTTATGGAATAGTATTATAGTACTTATGGAATAAACACAATGAGCATCCTGTACATTGCCAAGCCAACCCATTATATATGATAGAGTTAATCAGTCTAATTTTTTCAAGACATTGAATGATTTGCATACTTAAGTTTCTTTTAGGAAATCTGTATGCCGACAAAAGCTGTGACTGCAGGGGAGAGGTGTTGCGAGAAAGGCCAAAACTGGAGGGCAGCATGGTGGTCCAGTGGCTAGCATTGCTGCCTCACGGCACCATGGTCTGGGGTTCCATTCCAGCCTTGCGCAACTGTCTGTATGGAGTTTGTACATTCTCCCTGTGTCTGAGGATGTGTGGGTTAAGTGGATTAGCCATGGGAAATGTAGGGTTATGGGAGTAGGTTTGGGTGGGATGGTCTTCAGAGGGTCAGTAACAACTTGATGGGCAGAATGACCTGCATCCACACTGTACGGATTCTATGTAGGACTCAGGCCTCATTGGCTTCATCTTGTCTTCACATGCACTCCTCCAGCATGAGACACTGAAGAATGTTAATTCTTCCCTTTAGCAATGCAACAGAGTGTGAGGACAATTGCAGTGACTCTTGTTTTGCACCTAATGAATCTTCCTTGACGGAAAGTGAAGTCAGTTTTACTTCTAAGAGTCGTTATAATAAACATTATTCAAAATATTTCACTCATTTTGCTTCCCTGTTTTCTCAAACTCTGTTGCTTATGAATGAAAACTTGCCCCAAGGATCAAATATCTTTTTTTGGAGCCTTGGTGTTTCCCACAGACATTGGACAGTCTGGTTTCCTGCAGGTTTTCTTTTCCTTTCTCTACATTGCTTTGTGCATCAAAATTGGGAAATGTGAATTTCCCCTTTTCACTTTCATTTGGAGTTTAGAGACCAAGCAGAGTTAAGTCTGGAGGTTGTATTAAAACTGAGCTCATGTGTGAAGTTCATACAACTCCATCATCTAAATAAGATTTCCTCCCTATCACAAGACTGATGTTCTAATTCTGAAACTCCATATACCTAACCTTCCTGAACAAACTTGTGTTTTTTAGTCTAGAGTTTTAAGTGCACTTCAAGGAGACTGAATTTTGAATGTTTTTAAGGCAAAGATAGATTTTGAACTGTAAAGGAATTAACAGTTATGGTGAGGGAGTGGGTAAATGGAGCTGAATCTACAAAAAGATTAGCCATGATTGTATCAAGTGGTGGAACAGGCTCGACAGGCCAGATGGCCTATTCCTGCTCCTATTTCTTATGTTATCTTATGTTATGTTACTTTAAGAAATAAACTAAGGCTTGAATCCTCACTCCCAATGGAGTGGAGGTATGGATGGGGGTTAACAGAAGTCAAAACAATCGCCACTGGAAAGAGTTCAGAGACAGCCACAGGGGCTATTGTGTGCAGCGGCGGATGTGGGAAAGCTCTCTTTGGTGTCCTGGAATTTTGCCTCACCTTAAAAAAAACATTAAAACAATTCTATAGAGATGGCTTTCAAACTTATGTCAACCGATGGACTGAATAAGCAAGTATATTTTAACTCCAGGTGGTAATTTTTTATGTAAATGCCAGAAAATTGAAATGGCTTTACAGTTCCAATGGATTTATCTACTTTCAATGCCCATTTATGTCTATTTTTAAGAAGACCAAAGAGTACTTGACTTATCCCAAAGGCGCTTGACCTCTCTCAAAAGAAAGTCAACATCCTTAAAATAGCACCTTACCTCTCTGAAGAAGTTCTTGGCCCTATACAAAATTGTCCCATGCGTCCCCAAAAACTCTGATGGTTTCCGACTGCCCATTCTCACTGTGGAACTTTGCTACTCTATTGAGGTAGAAGTTAACAAAGTCTTGGGCTAAAGCCTGCAAAAAACAGACCTTTGACAATGAACTAGACATTTCTGTGGTTTCTCCCACAGTAGACTTCTCTGGAAATGTTGGAGACATTCATTGAGTCTAGACTAACCACTGTCCCTGCTTGTTGAGCCTACAATATGCAGTTACTATCTTCTCGGTGAGAGTGATCATGTAAATTCTGGGTCAGACAATTTAAGTCCCATTTAAGATTAGGATCTGGCAAATCTAGGTCTGAACTGAGATTCCAACTATTCTGGAAGGCTCCTGCCGAAGTTGTTGTGTAATGCTTATGGAATAACTGGATAAATTTTGGATCTTCTGGATATTTTGTTTTTACCTTCAAGTTTAGTTTCAGAGTGAATTGATTCCCACAATGGCGCTAAACGATCTGCCTTAGATTCCACGTCATTGCCCATCAGATATGTCTATACAGCCCTGAATGATAATGTCCCTACTGCACAATGATGTGGCAGTTCAACATTAGTATAATCAGCAGACTAATAACCTAACCAATATATTTAATTAATTGGTTTCAGTCCTCTTGGATAATGAATAGCAAGCATGCTGTGGCTTTATACAGCTAAAATAACACATACAGGACGGAAGCCCTTGCAATGCTCCCATCCCTTGGGTGTCTCCAAGTATAAATCCAGAGAACAAAGCTGCCCCTAATTAGTCAATTGTCAGTGTGGTTCAGTTAGCATTCTTGTCCCTCAGTCAAACAGTTATGAGTTCAAATCGCATTCTAGAACTAATTCAATTCACTGCAATACAGTGTTGAGATAAGGCTACGTTGCCAGAATTTCTTTCCTTTAGATGATACATTAAGCTGCAACCCAATCTGCTTCATCTACTGATTCAGTTGGATGTTAAAAGTGCCAATGCAAAATACAAGTGAGAACAGGATGTTGTCCCATCGTGTCACGCTACTGGGTTTAAAGAACAAGTCACATTGCAGTTGGCACAGCTTCACTTGATTTAAGACTGCTTGACACAGATTGTATATGTTTAAAATGAGAAGCTGTTCCATGTTCCAGCACACATATGACCCAATAAATTACCACACACACACAAAAAACAGAACAATTGCGGTCAGTGATCCAAAGATATCACTGTTTCATCAATCATACCAATTCATTTCTTCTGAAGCAAATCGAATACATCCCGGAGCTGAATGACCATCTACAAATCATAGGCAATAGTTTTCAAGCAGCAGTGCTGCAATAATTAGTTTTGACTTATCCTTCATAAACATGAAGTTGAATGTTGAGTGCCTCTCTCCGTTATAGTGACATCCAATTACTCATAAAAACATATATCCTGAAGGCTGACCATGTTTCCTGTTAATTGCACCAGAAACAGACTTGCCATGCATCACTTTTGATGAACAGTGACATTCGATTGTCGTTCGAGCCTGTGCCCAGGTAATTTGCCAGCTGAAAATGCCACAGTCAGTTTAGGATCTGGCCTTCAAAAAAAAACATGCAAATTAAGAGTTGTAATGAGTGTTAACCTTTAGCTAATGTTGTGTGTCAATCAATATCTCACTCTGCTCATCAGGCAAATTCCAGCCAACACTTATAAACAAGTCAATGCAGAATTGGATTAGATTAGTCAAATTGACGTGTTTAAGATATTATTGTGATCACTGACCACTTTGAAGAAAAACAATTGTCGTGGTTCGCTAAAAAAACTACTGCAGATTGCAGGTATAAATCGACTTGGAATATTTGATAACCCCATTTTTGGGTGCCAAAAGTCACTGTAAAAGACTACACCCTTTTCAGCTACAAAATGCTATATCTACATTCATAGCCAGTCTCAATTCTTCACCATAGATATGCATGTTTTACTTGCCTAAAACTATGAGTTGTTGTAGGGGCTTAAGCAGCAAATGTGGGCTTTGATGTAAAGGCAAAGATACATGAAAGCTGAAGACATGCCCACACATTGCAGACTGTCCATGGCATGGCATGTCACAAACAGAATTGGGTACTTCAGAAAAGATTGAAGCATAAAACTGCTGTCAAACTAAAAGTTGTATCATTTGCTAACTCGTCAAAAACCACCAAAGCAAAAGAATTCAGTATCAGTGAAAATCTGTTGTAGGAGTGGAATAGGAAGATATCTGCCCTGAAGAAAATGCCAGAGACCAAATAAGCCTTCAGAACAGGAACCTCATCCTGAGAAGCATATATCAATATGGGTCCTTGAAAATAATCACAATGGATACAGCGTAATGAGAAATGCAAAACATTTATGCACATAAATGGGCCAGATTGAACCCTGAACCCACAAAAATTTCAAGGTACAAACCATCAATTTCAAAATGATCAGATAGTGGCAAAACACAGGTACCCATCGTCATTTTGACAATATGAGTGAAGGACTCATGAATTTTGGTACATTCAGCAGACAAACGGCAACACGGAAATTATCAAAAACAATCGGAGCGAAAAATGCAGAATAGACAAGACTAGACTCATGGTAGTCGAAGGTAGGATGGCTGACAGATTTAAATTAAAGCCAATAAGTAATTTTCAAACAGTAAATCATGCCAAACACCAAATTTCCTGTATTCCTGCTTCCTGCTTGTGCACCACAATAGTTGCATGAATAAGGAGGAGTGAAGTTATGGATCAATAATGTATGGATTGGACCTACAAAGAAACCTACAGGATGTTGCTGTGAATGGGGGGTTTCAGTTATAAGGAGAAGCTGGGACTTTTTCACTGGAGCGTAAGAGGTTGAGAGATGACCTTATAGAGGTTTATGAGATCATGAGGGGTATGGAGAGGGCGAATAGCGGGTGTCTTTTCTCACGGGTGGGGTTTTTCAAGAATAGGGGGCACATTTTTAAGGTGAGAGGAGAAAGATTTAAAAAGGGCCCGGGGGTGGTGGGCAGCCTTTTTTACAGAGGGAGTGGTCTGTGTATGGAATGAACTTCTAGAGGAAGTGGTGGATTTGGGTACAGTTACAACATTTAGAAGATATTTGGATAAGTACATGAATCAGAAATGTTTGGAGGGATGTGGGCTAAGGTCAGGCAGGTGGGACGAGTTTAGTTTGGGATTATGGTCAGCATGGACTGGTTAGACCAAAGGGTCTGTTTCCATGTTGTATGACTCTATAACTCTTTAAATCAGACTATTAGTGTGGGGCATGTTTAGATCCTGGATAACTGATGAGATCAATAAATACCTGCAAATAAATAACTCCCAAATTGCAGTTACAAAGAGGGCTAATATTTTATGTTTCTATTTCTGAACATATGCCTCAACAAACCATTCAACGATCATTTTCATGCTGAATGGAATCAATGGATGGTTGATGGAGAAAAAGTCCTCATGAAAAGTGGAAATGTGCCCACTGCCCTGCTTGATATTTTGTGTGATTTCTTTAGGAAATTGCACAATGCCGACAGTCTATAAAGTAGTTTAATCAGTTTATTCAAAACATGCAAAAACTCCAAATCAATGGATGGAGACAAAGATGACTTATTTTCGAGGGATGATTCTGAAAGTAAAAGTGTTAAATCTGTTCCACAGTAGGATACTTGTGATGAAGCCATAACCAAAATGATTCAGTATGGATTCAATTAAACCTTTATGTCAGACGCCAAAGTCAATACATTTGAAATGTTCAAAATACTTTTTGATTTTGGGTACAAATATCTTTTTTACAATTGATTCATTTTTTCATGTTTCAAGATTGTGACCACTCATACAATACAGTTCATATTTTATACTTAGCCATAAGTCAATCCTATTTTTGGAAGGATTTTTAGAGGCTTCTAAGTTTGATTGATCCACTGCAATCTGGAGTTCTTTTCAGAAAGAAAGAACCTTCCTACTTATATCAGAATTTTTATTTACCCCGTTCTGTATCACAATACAGAGAAACAAGTAAAATTAATTCGAGGGAATGTGCAATCTTAGTCAGAAACAATCAGAGAAAATAGTCTAATGCTGATTGCAGTAATTTGGCTTCCTTTGGTTGTTTGTTAATAAGCAGACCTGAATCTACATTCTATTATATGACAAGATATTTAGAGAAGGAAACACTTGTATTTAGACAACATATTGTCATATAAATGGTAGCAAAAAAATGGTTAAAATGTCTCAAATACTGTATGTTTAAAGTTTAATAACCAATCATATTTAGGCAAAATATGCACTTATTTTGCAAGACCTCAGATAGTGTCCTGCCTACATAATGCCTGCCTAAACCACCAGAATAGAGATTACGGAATATGCGGATGTGCCTCAGAGATATGCTGTGGCTTAACTGTGATTTGACTATTCATGAGAAGCAGACTCTGCCAGAAGATTGGAATTAGAGAAGCAGAGGCGATGTCTACAGCAAGTTCACTTGGTATATGGTGTAAATAGATACAGTTTGAAGAAACAAATGAAACTCCAGATGAATCTGACCTGAACCTTAACCCTGAACAGACAAACCCATACCAAAAGAACTTTCAGAGATAGTAGGAACTGCAGATGCTGAAGAATCTGAGATAACACAGTGTGGAGCTGGATGAACACAGCAGGCCAAGCAGCATCAGAGGAACAGAAAGGCTGACGTTTTGGGCCTAGACCCTAATCTGAACGGATGGCATCCTGAAGAATATAGCAGATAGGTTTAATATTGAGAATGTTCAGACCGTATGCTCAGATTATCTGAAGCTAGGAATTACCTCACGATTTGTCCTCTTAGGAAACTGAAATGCCTCAGAAAGAGATGCTACCACCAAGCTTTCTAGATGGGGAGCTCAAGGTCCTACTCCAGTAAGATGGCAATGGAGTAGGGCTTCTCAGCCTGGGGCTCGTCCACTCCATCCGCTTTTCTTTTCATTTCTTTCCTTTTTTCTCTCTTTTCTTGTGTTTTTCGTTTCTTCTTTTCTCCTTTTTTATTTTACTGACCTCTTGTTTAAGACCTCGGTTGTGGAGACAGCATCGGCAGTGGCGAGTGAGCCCAGCACAGACTCTCAGCTGCTGTGATAGAGGCAAGTTTAGGTTCCCGGCAATGTCTGTGCCCAGTGCAGATTCATGGAGGCCGCGGTGGTGGCGAGGCTAGGCCCATTACAAGATCTGGCGGCATCAGTAGAGGCTGCATGGGAAAGGTTGGCCTGAAGCAGACTCATGGTAGCAGCGGAGTTGAGTTTGGGCTGGTGTGGTACCCGGCAGCACTGGTGGCATTTGCATTGGCGAGGCCCAGTGAGGACTCACAGTGGCGAGGGTGTTGGTGGAGGTGAGATGGTGCTGAAGAGCAGTGACTTTCACTCCACCAGCAGTGGCAAAGGGATCTCATGCCCGGCCACCAGGCCCAAGGCCTGTGGTCCATGACAGAGAACTTAGCAAGAAGGACTGTATAGTTGAACACTTTTTCTTTATTTTTCTGCCTTTACGTTCTTTGTTTTGGTTTATTTTTCCAAGTTTTGATATCGTGCCAGAGAGTAGCAACATTATACAACACCTTACACTGTATTTTGTAACAATATACAAGACAATAAATAAATAAAAACAAATATTGGATCAGCAGTCAAGAGGAGAACATGTTTTGGCTGATGGGCCACCAGTGGAGGCTGAGGCACCAAACACGGTTGTTCTGGACTCAGGGAGAAGTCTGAATCAGTGCTATCTCCACGGTGAGAAGGAATGCACTGAAATGCAGTAAAAATTCAACGATCGTCTGTATTCTGCAAGGTAAATTGCCACCCATCTTTTCTGCTACCTCACACTCACAGGGTCAACATTCATTATCGCTCTGCAACTGCACGCAGACCTCAGCAATACTCATGGATTATCAACCTCACAATTGTGTGCAATATTTCTACTCAATGGCTCTCACCCATCTGTTTATCCAGGACTGCCCACCCTTCCTGCTATCTGTCTAAAAGGCTGTGCAATCCACAAAGGCTGGCAGCCTCCAGGTAGGTACAAAGTCAGTGAGGAATAAAAAAAGCTCGGAGCTATAAGTTGCTAAAACAGAAGTTGCTGGAAAAGATCAGCAGGTCTGGCAGCATCTGTGAAGAAAAAATCAGAGTTAACATTTCAGATCCGTTGACCCTTCCTCAGAACCAGTTCTGAGGAAGGGTTACCAGACCCAAAACGTTAACTCTGATATTTTCTTCACAGATGCTGCCAGACCTGCTGAGCTTTTCCAGCAACTTCTGTTTTTGTTCCTGATTTACAGCTTCCACAGTTCTTTCGGATTTTATTTAGCAATACGTTGCATCCTGTTCAGAGACAGGGGAAGATTGTGTGCCCCTATGTGCAAAATGACCCAGCGGGAGCAGGCAAGTCAAAGATGTCCATCAGCTGAAAGTGAAATGCAGAAGGCCTGAAATGGATTCTGAGTTGGTCCAAGATTATCTATGGCAATGTGTTGAGGCTGGTGGCTTGCGAATGCTAACTTTAGCAGATGAGAGGTGGAGGAGAACACTGTCCGTGGAGCATTCAATTACATATTATTGAATGAACATTGAAATGGAGGCCTGGAGAAGCAAGCTTTGGTCTGCATCTGCCAGGTACCTGTTCTTCCTTTCAAGTCAGGAATTGTCACTGTCCAGTTTCCCAGAAGAAGGGGAGGGAATTGCAAGCTGCATAGAAGTGAAGTGTTTGAGGTGTTAATGAGAAGCGAATATATGAAAATACGATAGTCACCAAATATCAGTGAGATTCTAACATTGCCGTTGAGTGCCTAAGAAAAAAAAGAATTATTTTTCAGTGACAGTCCGATATTTTTCATTCACACCATGTTTTCCCACGTTTTTCACCATTGCCAACATTGGAAAAATTTGTCCTGTATTATTGTTCTTTGTCAGGTCTCAGAGATTAATAAAGCTCTGGGATGATGCTTGGATTTCACAGGCTGTTGGATGTTCCACTCCATAATGACTTTACCAAGAAGAGAAGAACTGAGGTTAAGGACAGTCTATTGCTGTATAAGAAAAATGCTTATAGCAGCCATTACAGAAGGGGCTTATCAGATTACCCACTTAACTGGCAAAAAGATTTGCTGAAGTCCTGGTGAAACAGTACAATCAGTGTTTCTGTAATTTCTCCAAGGTTTCCATGGATGTAATGCTGAAGGTACAGCAGATGATCAGGAGAATCCCTGTGGAAACTCAACCCTGGGAAATCTTGTGAGTTGCCAAGAGTGAAACAGGAATAGAATGGATGGATTTAATTTGTCATTTGCTTCAAGCCACTCCACTTATAACAGATATGCATTCAGCAACAGAGCGGGTGAATGGAAGATGATACTTCGAGATAGATGAAATGATTTATACTCCGCTTAGAAAGCAAATATTGTTGCAAAGTAGAGAGTACATTATTAGCTAACATAATCCTGGTGTTATAGATTCAGAGCAATTTTGGAAGGAAATGATTTGACCCACTATTCTTGTAACTAGTAGGTTGAAAATCACTTCTGTCATCGGCCTAGGGTGAAATGTGGTGAGCATTCTCTGTCCATTACTGACTGGTTATTGAATGATAGCACAGGGAAGATTCCTAAATGATACTCAGAACAATCACAGAGACTTGCTGCTATAAATAATAATGTTTTAAAAATCAGTTGTTCCATTACAAAAACATATTGTTGAGCCAAAAATTGTGTCTACCTATACTATGCCTGACACTAAGCATTCAGAATATGACGAGCACACAAATTCACAAAGAAATAAAAGAAATGTTTATGTTCAATGCATGAGTGAATATTATGGGGAAGAGTGTAACAGCAAAGCTCTAGAATTTAATTTGGTTCTGTGGTGTCAGAGAAAGCAAATTTCCCAGCTGCTGAATGACATGGGCGTGTCAGTGAGAAAATATGGTGAGATCGGAAAAATGTGATTTGTGAGTCGAGTAAACAAAGTCTGATATTCCACTCTGGTTTTGAGCAGTGAGATGTAAATCACATGGGTAGGCGATGACAGGCTTATTTGCAGGCAAGTATATTTCCTGAATACCTAATCTGCCCTCATTCATATGCAATTTCCTATTCTCCCATGCAGTGGAAAGAAACTAGACAGAGACAATTTCTGACATGAAAGCCAGAATGGGTGCCTGGTAGCTCCAGCTCACATTCATTCTTCTGGGCCTTCATTTTGGGCAGCGATTCCTAACCTCTCAGGGTATGGTCCATGGACAGTGACAGCCTGCACACCCTCACCCATGGAGGCTGACACTGGATACACACCAAGTTCACCACATCAACATGGCACTATGCTGACTCACTTAGAATACAGTTCTCTGTTAAAATGCGGCACTTTGGAGCATGTCAAAACCTTGCATTGTAACGCTGCTGTCAGACCACTGTGTGAAAAGAGACAGGCACCCAGCATTTTCATTCGAGCAGGCTGCACTTTCTGGACTCTAAACTCACCCTCATGGTGCTCACTCAATTGGTGCATTAGTGCAAATACAGAGAAAAACAGCTTGGCACGGTTTGTCAGAAGTGATCACACAAGGGGGTTCAGCACTATGTTATGTTAAAGTCACGTCTTCAGTGGGTTGAGTCAGCTTATGCAGCAAACACACTGAATGTGCTTCAACCAAATGGTATTGTCTCAAAGTCTAAGTGAGTCTTCAGTGAAGTCTACAGAGACTCTCATTGGGGTTGAATTCACAATCAGCCATGGGCATCATTGATCTCATTTCAGGGGTTCGGACATAGTCAGTCAGCTGCCTATCATACACCATTGCAGGAACAACTCACCATTCAGCAGATAGAACACAGAACAGAGGACAGTACAGCACAGTACAGGCCCTTTGGCCCATGATGTTGTGCCGAATTTTTACCCAAAACCTAAAGTCTATCTAACCTCCACGCGTACCTCATACTATCATCCATATGCCTATCTAATAGCTGCTTAAATGCCCCTAATGAGGTTGACTCCACAACCCTCTCCGGCAATGCATTCCATGCCCCTACCACGCTCTGAGTAAAGAACCTACCTCTGACATCTCCCTATATCTACCTCCGGTCACTTTAAAACTATGCCCCCTCGTAAAAACTACCTCCACCTTAGGAAAAAGTCTCTGGCGGTCCATTCTATCTATACCTCTGATCATTTTGTACACCTATATCAAGTCACCTCTCATCCTTCGTTGTTCTAAAGAGAAAAGCCCTAGCTCTGTGAACCTTTCCTCGTAAGACGTTCCCTCCATTACAGGCAACATCCTGGTAAATCTCCTCTGCACCTTTTCTAACGCTTCCACATCTTTCCTGTAATGAGGTGACCAGAACTGGACACAATACTCCAGATGTGGCCGAACCAGGCTTTTGTATAGCTGGAGCAGAACTTCACGTCTCTTGAACTCAATCCCTCTATTAATGAAAGCTAATACATTATATACCTTCCTAACAACTCTATCTGCCTGGTTGGCAGTTTTCAGGGAACTGTGGAGATGAACCCTAAGATCCTTCTGCTCCTCCACACTGCCAAGAATCTTTCTGTTAACCCTATATTCTGCTTTCAAATTTGTCCTTCCAAAATGAATCACCTCACATTTTTCATGGTTAAACTCCATCTGCCACTTCTCAGCTCAGCTCTGCATCCTATCAGTGTCCCTTTGTAACCTCGAACAGCCCCCTGCACTATCCACACTCGACCCACCTTCGTATCATCCGTGAACTTACTAATCCATCCTTCCACTCTTTCATCCAAATCATTTACAAAAATAACAAATAGAAGAGAACCCAGAACAGATCCTTGTAGTACACCACTCGTAACTGAGCACCATGTTGAATATTTTCCATCCACTATCACCCCTTGTCTTCTAAGGGTCAGCTAATTCTGCATCCAATCGGCCATATTTCCCCCTATCCCATGCCTCCTTACTTTCTGCATGAGCATACCATGGGGAACCTTATCAAATGCCTTACTTAAATCCATGTATACCACATCCACTACTCTACCTTCATCCACGTGTTTGGTCACCTCTTCAAAAAATTCAAGACAGTTTGTGAGGCATGATCTACCCCTCATAAATCCATGCTGACTATCACAAATCAAACTGTCCCTATCCAAGTGATCATAAATCCTATCTCTCAGAGTCCTTTCCAATAATTTGCCCACCACTGACATAAGACTAACTGGTCTGTAATTTCCGGGGTTATCCCTATTCCCTTTTTTTGAATAGGGGAATGACGTTTGCCTCTCTCCAATCTTCCGTCACTATACCCATGGGCAGTGAGGACAAAAAGATCATTGCCAATGGCCCTCCGATCTCTTCCCTCACTTCCTATAGAATCCTTGGATAAATCCCATCAGGCCTGAGGGACTTATCTATCTCCAAGTTTGTCAAAATTCCTAGTGCATCTTCCTTACTAACATCCACCTCCTCTAGCCTCCCAGCCTGTTTCACACTGTCCTTCTCTACAATTAGGTCCCTCTCAGTTGTGAATATCGAAGAAAAGATATCCGCTGAAAGACCGATATCCCTGGAGCATGCACAATACCGAAATGGCCACTGTGCACCCACATAAGCACTGGCATTCTGAAGCTGCCCTGCTCGCTCAAGGACATTGGGAGGGAAGATCACAGAAATGGCACCATGATTTTCTAACAGGGGCCCGGAGGTGCTGGTTCTCCTCCTACACCACCAGACGCAGGAAGCCTGGTCCACGGTCACCACCTGGATCAGTGCCATCCCCAGAGGAATGGTCAACAGTGCTGTCAGAGGTTGATGACATTCTCCACTCCATTGGTCTATGTGCCACACTCTTCTGTCCGCGACTCAAACCGACAATGGATTGTGACTGGTTTTTGCAAAAATGTTACTGGTATAACCTGACATCTGATTATCAGTTTCGCTGTGTAGGTCCAAATAGCATCACGATAGCATCAGGCAGTAGTTCATGGCCTCGACCCAGCTTCCCTGAATGGAGGTCTGTGCTGAGAGCCTGCTGCTTTATTTGGAAGTAAGAGGAACTGTGCTTATACATTAGGTTTTGCTGACATCTTTAACCCTCCTCATACGACACACCTATTCTTTCACAGCTTTGACATCCAAAAATGCAACTGTCAATTAATTATTCAATGATTTCTGAAGGAAGGAGGAGTAACACACAGAGTGGGGGCAGTGCTTTAGGATGACCTGGAAATAGGGAATCTGCAGGTTTTTGTCCTGTACTGTATAGATGTCTATGAATAATTTTCATTCGCTTTAAATGCCCTTCCGTTGGTGGGTCCTGCTGCCGTGCTCCCCATTACCATGCTGAATCCCTTATTCTATCCCACGCCTGATTGTAGTCATTTTCCTCCCCATTGAGCATTTTTTGATTTCTAGCAAGAAGGAAGGGCACAGTGAACACCTCTCAGTTAGTGTGTTCAAGCCTCTCCCCCAGTGTTTCAGTGAGTTCCCAAACATACAAATCTCTTTCCTGTGAACCCCAATTCCCAAGGTCTCAACCCAACCCATCTATAGGAGCCTGCAAGTGCCTATGTTTGTCACCTTGTCCTTGAGGTGAGGTGACTATGGTAGGTAGGGTCACACACTCCTCCTCACCTTGAAACCAGGGTGCTCATGACCCTGGACCAATCCTTCTCCTACTGTCCATGCTTCACAGTATCCTCACCTTGCAGATACTGTTTCTGCCCCCAACTTCATAGTTTTCATTACCCATTTCTCAAAGCCTGCACACTGCCTACCACCCCAGTCTCAAAGACTAACTTGTCAAGTCTCAGTTTTACAGAAACAACTGCTCCTTCCTCAATTCACTCAGCCAATCCCCTTTTCTCCTTCATTTCTGAGGATGGAGCTGAGGGACTGACTAAGGCCCACTCCCTTGATGGACCCAAGGGGTCAGTCCCAGACAAGAAGTGCCAGACCCTGACTGGTGACAGTACTTCTCTCCATCTCTGTTAGCGCGACCCACAACGGTTGGCATGGAGCCACAGAATTGACCATGACCTATTCCGTGGACTGTGGAAACTTGGCCCCCATGACTGAGATTGCCCTGTGTTGATGCCTCACCATGGCCAACTCCCTGGACTGATATCAGAAGATACCCTGGGCTTACCATGCTGCTGGGACCTCTTGGCTGATGGATGCCTCCAGAAATTCAACGACGACCACTCCACTAAGACAATGAGACATGACTGCTTGCTTGCTGCACGTGCAGTCTGTTTGTCACTTAGACTGTTGGCACATGGTGCAGGTGTGAGACTGATGTGGTACATTGCTGGACAGCAAGTCGTACACCCTCTTTGACTGAGGACAGCTGAAGAGAAAGTCAAAGATAATAAGAACTGCCGATGCTGGAGTCAGAGATAACGCAGTGTAGAGCTGGAGGAGCACAGCAGGCCACGCAGCATCAGAGGAGCAGGAAAGTTGACATTTCGGGTCAGGGCTGCCTAGTTGAATAATGGCACTCATTGGTAAGGCAAGGATGGTGTGAGCATGCACGTAAGCAGCACGAGAGCAAATGAGATGCAGCCTGGTCCACTCCATAACCTGGGTCCCTGCCTGTGCTCACAAACACTACTTGCTACAGCCTTGCAATGGTATGCTGTATGGCCTATAATGTACGCCTGAGTTTCCAGACCCATCTGACAATGTATCGGAGAGGTGCCATGATGGTCATGAAGGGTTGGCAATTATTGATGCCAGTCCAAATGGACAAGAGGTGTGTGCTGCTGGTGCCCAAACATCATGCCTCAGATGCTGTTTGATCAGTGTAAGGCACAGCTCTTGCAGTGCAAGCAATGAATTGAATTTGCCAGGTATCTGCTCTTGTTTCCAAGTTGAGTTTTCTCAAAGTCTAGCTTTCGTAGAATAGAAAACTGAATAATAATGAGATGAGTCAAACCATTAACAAGGGGTTTAACAAACAATTATCCACTTTAATTGGCAAATCACTGTTTCCTCCAACAAATTGATACTTAGCCGATTTTTGATGGAATTCATATGAACTACGTTCATTTATGATGTGGAGGTGCCACTGTTGGACTGGGGTCGACAAGGTCAGAGGACACACAACACACATTATAGTCCAACATTGTATCAGAGATAAAAGGTACTGCAGATGCTGGAGAATCCGAGATAACAAGGTGTGGGGCTGGATGAACACAGCAGGCCAAGCAGCATCGTAGGAGCAGGAAAGCTTGATGTTTTGAGCCTAGACCCTTCCTGATGAAGGGTCTAGGCCCAAAACGTCAAGCTTTCCTGCTCCTACGCTGCTGCTTGGCCTGCTGCGTTCATCCAGCCCCACACCTTGTTATCTCTTATGGTCCAACATATTTATTTGAAATCACAAGCTTTCAAAGCGCTGCTCCTTCACCTGACAGAGGTGATTTTAAATAAGCCTTTTGGACTTAACCTGGTGTCATGTGACTTCTGACCTGAGTTTATTTACTGAGTGGCTGAGATGTTAAGATCAGTAAGGCAGACATGACCTCCAGTTTATTTTGAGTTATTTGTTTCCAAAATGTGGCAGTAATGCAATTACTCTTATTCTTATCGCCTTCAGCTTAGGGAACGGAAAATGTTCTAGGGTTCTGACTCCTGGGTACTATCCAAAAAGCCTAGCTAATTGTCACAAATTGAGAGGTTGGGCAAGAATGGGCCCAGTGCCCCATCTGGGAATGAGTTGTCTTTTGACATTCACTGTCAAGACTTACAGGTGATTAATGAGTCCACGGGTGAGACATTACAAGGCAGCCTATTGGTGGGACCAGAAGAAAGTTGGCATTTTAGGAGGAGAGGGGAGGGTGCAGAAGATTACCAATAGATATATTTGAATGCTGCTGAAAAGAGAACCATATTACTGAAGATTTCCAACTTCCACTCTTTGGGGCAAACACAAGAAGGCCAACTTTAAATAATCACAACAAATTCGACCGCACAAGAAAAGTATGCTGATTGGTTGACAAGTCATATTTGATTGGCTGAAGCATTACCATGGAAAAAGGAACAAGAAACTAGAGGTGCCCCAAACTCCCACTTAATTTGAAAAACCATTAAACAAATTCCCTTTAGTTTTTTGAAGGTAGGGCTCCACATTATGAATATTAGTTAGTTCTAGTAAGTCTAGGTGAGCCACCTTAGGAGTTAGATTGAATATCTTAAATTTGTTGCTGATGTAATTATTCCTCTTCTTGTAATAATTGTGATGATTGTTTAAAAGTTGGCATTCTCCCAAGAAGGCAAGGCAAAAAGCTTTGGCAACTTGCCTGTCTTTTCAGCAATATTCAAGTTCTGCCCTAACAACAGAAAAATTGTGAGCATTGGAAACATGACATAAAGGGAGGCAATGGCCCAAGTGATATTATCACCGGACTGTTAATCCAGAGACCCAGATAATGTTCTGGGGACCTGGGTTTGAATCCCGCCAGATGCTGGAATTTGATCTCAAAAAAAATCTGGAATTAATAATCTAATGATAACCACAAAACCATTCCTGACTGTTGGAAAAAAAAACATCTAGTTCACTAATGTCCTTTAGGGAAGGAAACTGCCATCCTTAGTTGGTCTGGCCTACATGTGACTCCAGACCCACAGCAATGTGATTAACTCTAAACTGCCCTCTGGGCGTTTAGGGATGGGCAATAAATGCTGCCTGGTCAGAGACACCCTCATCCCATGAATACATTTTTTAAAAAAATCATGTCATGCTACCCAGAATTAAATGTTGAGTGGACAAATAAAATTTTACCTAGCTGAATTACTTCACAATACATCAGAAAACAGAAAAAATACTTTTGTTCCATTAGTGAATAACATTTAATAGGTTTTTCTTAAGATGAAGTCACATGACACCAGGTTCTAGTCTAACAGGTTTATTTGAAATCAGAAGCTTTCGGTGCACTACTCCTTCATCAGGTGAAGTGAAGAAAAGCAGACAGGCACAGAATTAATAGGCAGAGGGATCAACAGATCATACAAATGGTGTGAATGGAGTGTTGACTGGCTAAATAATGAGTCTCTGCAGGTGATCAAAACTGTCGGATGGTGTGAGTATAGTGTCACCAACTGAATAGCAAGTGAAGGTGTGACCTATGGCCTGATGAATTGACGCAGAGAGATAAGTACAAAAAATTAAAAATAAAATGGTTCTAGAGACAAACCAAATGGCTGGAGTGACATGCTAGGTATAAGAGTTGAATGCTGAGGGTATAACCAAAATAACAAGTAATTCAAAACTGTAACCATGAAGAGGGCCTCAACTGTTATCTTGGGCTCATGTTGCGCTACATATAAACCCAACATACTGTCCTGTATCTGTAAATTCTCCTTTACTGTCCTGTTTTGACACCATCACCTTGATAACTTGTTATGATCTCTCTACCTTAATTATTTTGGACAGTTTTGGATTATTTCTTACTTTGGTTAGACCCTTGGCATGTAGCTCCTGTATATATCACGTTATTCTAGCAATTTGGTTTGTCTATAGCACTATTTTATTTTTTTTTTTTACTTAGCTCTCTGCCTCAATTAATCTGATCATTGGACATCCCTTCACTTGCTGTTCAGCTGTTGACACTTTACTCACACCGTCTGACACACTTGATCACAGCAGAGACCTATTATTTGGCCTGTTGACACATCACTCACGCCATTTGTGTGATCTTTGGATCTCTCCGCCTATAAATTCTGTGCCTGTGCACTTTTCTTTGCTCCAGCTGATGAAGGAGCAGTGCTCAAAAAGCTTGTGATTTCAAATAAACCTGTTGGACGATAACCTGGTGTCATGTGACTTCTGACCTTGTCCACCCCAGTCCAACACTGGCACTTTCACATCATTTCTTAAGCTGAGTAGAATTCTCCAACAAAATGACAGCTTTACTTTCCTGCAACACTCAACACTTCATGAGGACCCGCATTTGTAAGCAGCAAGAACCATGGCAAACGTGCTGTTTGTTACTGCATGTAATCATCCTCTCGAAACCCTCTCAAAACTGCTAGAGTTTTCTCCTAAGTCACTTGAGAATTTGTGTTGGGACATTGGCAGTAGTTTCCAATTTTAATCATTGTGTGAATGTTCAAACATTAAAATAATTTATGCATTGGTTCATATAAAATTCTTTAGTTCATTGGACCCCTTGCCAGAAAATTCATTTTGTACTATTGCATAGTTATCCCTTTGAGATTTTATAGAATCATAGAATCCCTAGAGTGTGGAAACAGGCCAATTGGCCCAAAAAATCCACACCACCCCTCTGAAGAACATCCCACCCAGACCCATTCCCCTACTCTTTTCCCTGTAGCCCTGCATTTCCCATGGCTAATCCACCTGATTTACACACCCCTGGACACTACAGGCAATTTAGCGTCCAATCCACCTCACCTGCACATCTTTGGACTGTGGGAGGAAACCAGAACACCCACGCAGACTCGGGGAGAATGCATAAACTCCACACAGACAGTTGCCCGAAGGTGGAATCAAACCATGGTCCCTGATGCTGTGAGGCAACAGTGCTAACCACTGAGCCACATTTCTTTGAGATTGCTCTGTCAGGTCTGTAAAACTATTAGAGGGGAGGCGATAAACAAGGACGAATCATCAGGTAGATTTCAGTTTGAAGAAAATAAGATGTGGCAGCATGGGGAGAATATTGAATATTTCAGCAAATAGCTGCAATTGAGATCAAACTGGTGACTGGGAGTGCCAAGTGTTCATGACTCACCTTAATGGACTCATGTAATCGATAAAGTGTTGATGTGTCAACAAATAAAAGATTGCACATGAAAGGATTCTAACGAATACCTGTCTGCTCAAGTCTGGGAACTAACTCTACAGCTGCTATACTTATTAGACAACTGTTACTTAAAAATATTGACAGGGTAGCGAATTGGCACTGGTGGTGCATTTCCCAACAGTTGCTTTTTGAGAATTTAAAAACAGTAGCAAATACTCAAATAACACCGAAAGAAATCAATCAAAATATAACATTAAGTCACTTCAAATGACTCTGGGGCGCCACTTAATGTACCACAGCAGCTGATGGTCTTGATATTCAATCCATAAATTCTAAAATCTCAATCCAGTCTCAGTGATAGTGACTATGGACAGAGGATTTCACAAGAAAAGACATTATGGGCCATGACGGACTGGGTGCCATGAATCTCACTTGAGAAAATAGTGCTCCTAAAAATAGGAAAATGCAGCTCCATGAAGCTGTCATTGGATGTTGTTAAAGCCCATGTGTTTCAAAATGCCCTTTGGAAAGGGAATCCACTGGCCTTACCTGCTCTGGCCGATACGTGATTCCAGATGCACAATAATATAATTGGCTCTTAACTAGCTTTGAAATGGGCCAGACAACCACAAGGGCAACTAGGGATGGGTAACAAATTCTGGCCTAGTCAGTGATACCCATGTCCCATGAAAAGGTGAATAATAATGGAAAGGATGTCATGGACTGGGGATTGTCGCACCTCAAGCTGAAAGAACGCTACTTGAAGTCACAGATTTATCTCCATGTGTCGCACTGTTTAATCCTTGACTTCCCAACATGTGCTCTCTGTCTTTGCACCTTCAGATTGGGTGAGCTTTTCTGTAACAGGAGTTAATTGGAG
Source organism: Ginglymostoma cirratum (assembly GCA_024137785.1). Classification (NCBI taxonomy): domain Eukaryota; kingdom Metazoa; phylum Chordata; class Chondrichthyes; order Orectolobiformes; family Ginglymostomatidae; genus Ginglymostoma; species Ginglymostoma cirratum. The sequence goes on along the minus strand of JAHRHZ010000061.1, from coordinate 8,484,359 downwards.
TCATAGAGGCAGCAGGAAGAAGTTTTCATAGAATCCCTACAGTGTGGAAACAGAAGAACAGGAGTGTTTTGACTCTTAGAGAGTTTGCACTTTTCCCAGCGCTGGGTCGTGCAATCCAACTCTGAATACGTTTCAACACAGTACAAATGAACCCATCGGCAGCAAACCTGTGATTAGGGAGCAGCTCTTCACCATTTCCTTCCATTCTACTGAAAGGGCTGACTCTAGTTACCCCCCAGTTTGAATTTTCCAGGCTGATTTGGAAAGGAGTTTCAACTTGTGAGGCAATACGTGCTGAGATAACTATGTTTTCTGTCTGCTTTCAAAATCAGTAAAACTTGCTTCATGACAGGGTTCTACCATGAACCAATGAATTAGGTGCAAGTCAGTAAGCAGGCAAGGCAATTAACACAATACTTTGAAAGCAGGAGATCCCAATGGAGAGAAGGAACCACCTAGAAATTTAGCTGGTAAAAACTTCACAATCTGCATAGAATCTTCACTTTGCAAGACCATCACTCCAACTTTAAAGCACCAATTTAATTAATGGCATCAACTTCTTTCGTGGGAGATGGAGATCCTAAACCTAAGATGGACTGACCATCATTTATAGGAGTCTTACTATCTTTGCCTATAATTAATCTTGTGCGTGTGTACTTCTGCGTGTAAGTATGTATGCGTGTGTGTTTCTCTGTTTTGTGATGTGTGTGTGTGTGTGTGTGTGTTTCTGTGCCTACGTGTGTTTCTGCATGTGTGTGTATGTGTGCATGCACTTGCATAAGAATTACATATCAAACTTGGGGTAAGCGGATGAGGATAAATTATTTATTTTTTTAAAACTCACGAACGTCTGCTGCTGGGTTTATTTAATTGGGCGAGAGAGACAGGATAAAAAAGCCCACTCTCCACCCCTACAAAACATACTGATCACAGGCACTGAAGGGAACATAAATTCTGTCTCTAACAGGAATATATTGGCATGCCATTCTCAACTCACTGAAAAATGGAGTTGCTAGGATAAGTTCTGAGCCTAGCACATGTACTTTGGATCAGACAAGGCTGTGATGCCTTCTGCGGCCAAATGGTCCATTGACAATCATTGCCAAGGCACATAAAGAAAGACTAGTTGGATAAGTCAGTGCAGGAGGAGGATGAAAAGAATTAGAAGTGGAAGCAAGAAATAAGAAAATGTGTACAAAACAAATTGAAAAGCTGATGTACAAAGATGACTGCTCCACTGTGAAAGTATAAATAACAAATGGTGATTATCTGCACAAACGTGTTTACATATCTATCAATAGGGAAGTTCAAATTATACTGCACAAACATTTTTAGAACTGACATTATACAGCTGGCATATAGAGCTGTAGATTCAGTATATCTGAACAATCAGTCTTGCAGCCCTTTGGGAATTTTTTATTAGAAAAAGCCACGATTTGAGGCTCTGATACTCAAAAACAATTCATTATCTGTTTGTCTTCCAGACATAACAGCGCTGCCTTAAAAGTACGTTTGAAAACTTAATTATCTAAACACATGGCATCATCAGTAAAACAGGCATCTTAAAGATAGTTATTGTAAGTTGCAGGGCAGACATAATTTATAGGAAAGACTGTTTTACATTTATGGTAATAGTATATTTTGAACTGTTTAAAAAAACTGAAATGAGATTATTACACTATCCAGATGTTAAACAATTAAACAATTAGTATAGTGTAAATGGTGCTGTGGAATTTAAATTTACACGCTTAAATAAGTTACTTATTGCGGGTCTTATTTGGAAGTAACAGGACATTGGAAATGTAATTAAAGATGCTAGATTTTACAACATTTGTCAAGTGTTCTCTTACGTCTTCCAAATATCCAAGATGAATTTCTAAATCTCCTGGCTATAGATGAAAGGAAACTTATCTGGGCTGTGATTCCTTAAACTCCTGGTTCAAGTTTGTGATTCCTTCACTCAGAGTGCAGCAGAATGGTTTAAAAACAGGTTTGGACCAGATACGCAATCCCAGATTTAGATCTTTGATCATGTGTCTGCTCCAAACAAGAGCAATTAAACTTCGACAAAATATTCTGACATTGACGATGGTGTTTACATCCCATGATAAAAGATATATTCATATTAAAAAATTGGTCATCAGTGCCTCAGATGAGAAGCGCAATTCAATACCACAGTTCCCCCATTTAGTTTAAGAGATAATTTCCTTGGCTGTTTTCCCTCCATGGAAAACATATTCCCTAGCTTCTGACCTAACACAGTGTGGAGCTGAAGGAACAGCCGGCCAGAAAGCATCAAGAAGGGCCCTGACCCGAAATGTCAACTTTCCTGCTCCTCTGATGCTGCCTGGCCTGCTGTGTTCCTTCAGCTCCACACTGTGTTATCTCAGACTCCAGCATCTGTAGATCTGACTTCCCTAGCTACTGAGCAGTTTCTTCCCTCCTGTTTTTCAAGAGTAGCCGAAGGGTGAACAATCACCCTGTATTTTAAGGGATCATGATGTGAGTTTGTTGATTACCCCATGTACTGTGCCTTAGAAACATAGAAACTAGGAACAGGAGTAGCCATTCAGCACTTTGAGCCTTATCCACAAATTGTTATGATCACCAGTGGCTGATCATTCCGACCTGTACCCTGTTTCCACTTTATTCCCCATACCCTTTGATCACTTTGGCACTAAGAACTAAATCTAATCCCTTCTTGAAAGCATTCAACGTTAACTACGTTCATTGACAAGGAGTTCCACAGGCTGTTCACTCTCTGGGTGAAGAAATTTCTCCTCATCTCAGTTTTAAATGGCCTAACCCATTTCCTTATATATTGTCCAGTGACACCACTTTTTCCTACTTAATGTTTTAACGAAGATCTGTAGCTCGGGTTGTAGTTAGAGTTGTTGGTTGGTGGTTCGAGCTGACTGGTTTTCATGCAAATGTTTCGTCTCCCTTCTAGGTGACATCTTCAGTGCTATCTAGCCTCTGTTGAAGCATTATTGTTCTGTCTCGCTCTGAATTTACGCCTTGTGTACACAAGGTACACAAGCCAGACATTCCCCTTAGACCCATAGTGTCCCTGCTGGGCACACCAACACACAGACTAGCCAAGGATTCACAACAAAGACTGAAACACCTGGAAGACTGAATGGCCAACATCAGAAACATAAAAATCGACAAGGAGGAAATGATGGTCTCCGTTGACATTACAGTATTATTCACCTCTATCCACATGACACCAGCAAAGGATGTTATGCAAAGACTTGAACGCACTGGCATCCCCCACATCCAGCCTAAATTATGAGTTAGATTCGTGGATGAAACTTTCATGATCATTAAACGAACAAAGTTAGAAGAAACACATCACCTTATCAACAGTATATTCACCAGGACCAAGTTCACCAGGGAAGAGGAGGACAACAATCACCTCCCATTTCAAGACATAATGGTGGAACGAATGAACAACGAGGAATTCCTTACCAGTGTATACAGAAAGACTACACACACAGACCAAATCCTGAATTACAACAGTAACCAGCCGAGCGTCCACAAACAGAGCTGTGTCAAGACTCTGTTTAACTGAGTGATAACACACTGCAACACCCCGGATCTGTGCATAAATGAATAGGAACACTTATACAAAGTCTTTACGAACAATGGGTATCCCAACAGCTTCGTCCGCTGATGCCTGGCAAATAAACAACACCAAGAAGACACTGTATGCTCCAACACACTGGCCACCCCAGTCTATATTAGAAACACATCAGAACTGACTACAAGACTCCTATGACCTCTTTGAATAAGGATGGCACACAAACCAACCACACTTTGCCAGTTACTCTCAAGGACAAATGACCCCACAGCCACAATGAGCAGGACAAATGTGATATACAAAATGCTGTGCAGCAACTATGAGAAACACTACATAGGACGGATGGGCAGGAAACTCACCACCAGGATACACAAACACCAATTCGCAGCAAAACGGCACGATCAACTCTCCCTCATTTCAATACACACTGACATAAAAGGGCATCAGTTTAACTGGGACAAATTTACAATACTAGGACAAGCAAAAGAAAGACAAGCATGACAGTTCTTGGAGGCCTGGTTTTCAACCATTGGTGTGATAAACAAACATGTTGAAATAGACTCCATCTACACACCATGTTGGAACAAAACCAGAAACAGAACTACCCATCTTGACAGACCAGACCATATAAGTTCAGAGTGGGACAGAACAACAGCGCTTTAATGGAGGCTCGACAGCACTGGAGATGTAACCTGGAGGGGAGACAAAACATTTGCACGAAAACCAGTCAGCTCGGTGAACCAACTTTTTCCTGCATTTGTGAGGCAGCAAATTATTGACTAAAATATGGAAAGAGGGGCTGCTGACTGAGTGGAGGAGGGGTTGAGGGGAAGCTCTGCTGTCACTTGTGGGGGTGGGGGTGGATTTTGGCTTGCCAGTGGGTAACTGTGGAAGGGGAATTGGGAAGAGGAGACTGTCTTTTTGTGAGGAGGAGCAGCATCTACTGCAGCATGTGAAGCATTGACAGGACAAAGGAGTCAGATGTTCACCAGCCCCCTTCTCACCCTGGACTCTGATTTTGTCAGTGCTCCCCTACAACCCCAACTCCAATCATCAATGTGTCCTTTATTTTGTTTGCACAGAGCTGCTCCAATGAAAATATCCAGGCTTCCTTCCAGTTTCATGATGCAATGCCCTGCCAGGGGGTGGCAGTGTGTCAGGCTTGTGAACGGTCTGCCCCCAGATCTAGACACATGGTTAGAATTTCAGGTCCAGTTCCAGTGCAGGACATCTAGGGCTGGTATTTCAGTGCAGTGTTATAGAAGTGTTACAATGTGAAAGGTGTCTTCTTTCAGAAAGCACAATAAACCTAGGCTCTATTTAATCTCTCAGATGGGCAGAGAAGGTCCCATCGAACTATTTCAAAGAAGAAGTACAGATGGGGTTAATGGTAGATGTCTATTCCCTTGGGTGGGGGATTTCAAGACTAGGGGCATATCTTTAAGGTGAGAGGAGGCATATTTAATACAGACATGAAGGTTTAATTTTTTTAAACAAAGGGTGGATCACGTGTGGAATGAACTTCCTGAGGATGTTGTGGATGCAGGCCCAGTTACACCTTTTAAAAATCACTTAGATAGGTACATAAAAGGAAGAGATTTGGAGGGATATGGCCCAGGAACAGGCAGGTGGGTCTAGTTTAGTTTGGGATTATGTTCGGCATGGACTGGTTGGACTAAAGGGTCTGTAGCCACATTAGGGGCATTTAAACAGTCCTTGGATAAGCATATGGATGATGATGGGATAGTGTAGGGGGATGGGCCTAGATTAGTTCACAGGTCGGCGCAACATCGAGGGCCAAAGGGCCTGTTCTGCGCTGTATTGTTCTATGTTCTATGTTCTATGTATCCATGCTGTACGATTCTATGACTCTGACTCTGTGACCCTAAGAGCAAAGCATTCTCTCCAGTGTCTATTTATCTGTCAAACAGCAGTTAAAAATAAATTTCTGATCAGTATCAAATACTATTCGTGGTTGTATCCTGTGCACATTTCCATAGGATGTGTAAAACCTGCCACATTTGGATATCCGATAGATGCCAGTGTTATAGCTGTACTGGAAAAGCTTGACTAAGGGCACAGCAACTCTGGAGCACCTGCCTTTAGCACCACATGTAGTTGGGGCATTATAAGTGCCATAACATTTGCCACATCTAGTGCATTCTTCCTTTTCTTGATCAAATACAATCAACTGAATTGGCTGAAAACTTGCTGGGAGTGCTAAGGACCTCAACAGTCTCTCTGACAGGCAATATTTTTCTAGCACTTGAAATTATGTGTAGAGCAGATGACCCAACTCTGCCACATATGGTATGTGTTTAATATTGTTGCAGAATCTATTAATCCTGAAATACTCTTCATTCTGAAGCAGGAATAATCAGATGTCCATGCTCCAGACTAAGTCACAAGATTATAACACATACAATCTTTTTTTATGATGACCGCACTTCTTACCCTTTGGCAATGAAACTCACACACTTTGAGATCACACTGTATGATATTAGCATGAACGTTTCGGAATTTCTTCTGAAATCCTTTTGCCATGTACTGAGGGTTCATCTTAATCTATTTATTCCAGCTGCCTCTGATAAAATTGTGGATAGAAAAATTCCATATAAATCACTGAGTGACTCATAAATCTGTGCGATTTCATGTGTTCCACTTAAATATCCCACTGTAGACAGCACGAGCAAGAGAACTTCTGTGATGAAGTAAAACATGGAATAAAAATAATTATATCACCCTTGAATGTGTCAACTGGAACATGGTGCATTGAAAATATCAAAACATGATTTTTTGTTGATTTATTGGTATTTTCTGAGGAAGTCCCACTATGGGCCTGGTCAGGTTTTCAATGGATTGCTGTCTTATTTTCAATGATATATAGAGAAAGAGCAAAAGCATTAGCACTGTAATTGGTCAAGACTTTAGCTGAGTGTAAGGCTGCATTGCTACTGAATTAATTAGCATGTTATTAGCTGACAGCAACTGTGCTCTTTGACAACTTAGTATTTTGATGAAAATATTATGACACTCAGATCTTGCTTTAAAAAAAAGTTGTAGCAAATCCATACATAAAAGCCAAGCAAAGTCAATCATCTACTGGTCTGAAAGTCCCTCCCTTTTACGGAAAGCAAAATAAGTTTTGCCGTTTAAGTTTACTAATGAAAAATTTATGGGAACAGAAGCACTGTGGTAATATTACTAGATCAGTAATCTAGAAGCTCAGACTATTGAAATCTCATGACATCAGATAAAACAAGGGAAGAAATATTTTACTGGTTACCACATACCACCCTCCCTCATCTGATGAATCAATACTCCTTCATGTTGAACACCACAAGATTGATATGGCTGAGAGATTCAAATGTCCATCACCAGAAGTGGCTCAAACAATGCCACTGACGAGCTGGTGAGTCCCTAGAAACATCTAGGCCAGACTGGGCCTGCAGGAAGTGATGAGAGAAGTGTCAAAAGGGAAACATCTATTTGACCTTGTTTTCAACAGTTTATAACAGATGAATCTGTCCATGAGGTTATTGGTAGAAACAACAACTGCACAATCCTTATGGAGGTAAGATCTCATCTTCGTACTGAAGATAGCGTCACCATGTTTTGTAGCAATCCACTGTGCGAAGCAGGAAAATTCAGGACAAATCCAGTGACTCAAAACTGGGTATCCGTGACAACCATCAGCAGTGGCAGAATTGGATATCTATAAATATGCATTCCTCACTCAACTATTACCATGAAGACAAGGGTCACCTCTGGTTCAATGAACAGTGCAGGAGAGCATGCCAGGAGCAGTGCCAGGTATACCTAAACATGTGGTGCCAGTCTGGAAAGTGTCCAACACAGAACCATGATGCTAACTTATCCTACACCAATGGATTAGACTCTTTAGTCTTGCCTCATCTAGTCATGAATGACATTGGACAGTTGAACAACTCACTGGAGGAGGAGTTTCGTAAATATCCCCATCGTTCAATGATGGGAACCCCAGCACATCAGTGCAAAAGCTAAGGCTGAAGCAACTGTATTCATCTTCAGCCAGAAATGCTGAGTGGATTTTGACACTTCTTGCATCACTTCCTGCAGGCCCAGCCTGGCTTAGATGTTTCTAGGGACTCACCAGCTCATTAATGGCATTGTCTGAGCCACTTTTGGTGATGGACATTTGAATCTCCCAGCCATATCAATCTTATGGTGTTCAATATGAAGGAGTATTGATTCATCAGATGGTGATATGAGATTTCAATAGTCTGAGCTTCTAGATTACTGATCTAGTAGCATTACCACTGTGAGAATGTTTCTCCTCAGATCTCATTTAAATCTTTCTCCTTTCACCTTAAAAATATGCCTTTTAATTTTGGACTCTCCTACCCTGGGGAAAAGGCCTTTGTTACTCACTTTATCCATGCCCCTCATGATTTTATAAACTCTATAAGGTCACCCTTTACACTCTTACACTTCAGGGAAAAAAGTCCAAGCCTATCCAGCCTCTTCTTATAACTCAAATCCTCCAGTCCCATTAACATCCTGGTAAATCTTTTCTGCACCCTCTCCAATTTAGTAAAGTCATTCCTATAGCAGGGCAACCAGAATTGTATGCAGTACTCCAAAGGTGGCCTCACCAATCTCCTGTACAGCTGCAACATGATGTCCCAACTCCTATACTCAATGCTCTGAGCAATGAAGACAAGCATGCCGATGCTTTTCTTCAGGCTAAGTTTAGTTAACTATCAGTTACACAATCTAACACCACATATCTTGTACAGATAGTTCAGATTCTTCAAGTACCTCTACTGTAAACCAAAATACCTATATTATTAATACATTTATAGAGCAAACTATTACAGCAAATGCCAAACAAGCCATTTGAAAATAGAAAAAAATTACAAGTAACAATTTTAAAAATAATTAAGGATATGTATGCATTAGTTGTCTTTGTTTTGTAATATCTTCAAACTTTAAGAAAAATAATGAAAGTGTGACAAGGTAGATTTGTGAAAAGGAAGTCTCATGAACATTAAGCAAGCTACATGTCATAATTACATAATTCTTGCTCTTAATTGATACGGCATGCAATGATCCATTTAAATTCTATCTGCTCTGCACAGCCAGCTTTTGCACTGCACAATCCTATTAAGACTGACTTGTGGCTATATCTTACAAAAGCCTGCATTTGTATAGTGCTGTAATATCAATAAATGCAACATTTACACAGTCTTTTGTAGGTCTTACTTCCCCTTCCCAACGACTTTAATCTTTGAAGGTTATGGATCATGTTCAAGGACAACCTGATATTTCAGCCAAGTGTCCATTCTTCACATTCACACCTACAGCCTATTATAACATGGTTGATAACAATCCCAAGCCCAATGCTACTCTCACCTGTTCTCCACACAGTTTCCAATTGAAGAGAGTGGAAGCTGCTACATATAGCTAACAGCAGGAACCCCAGCTGGCTTTTTCTCTCTCACTTCTAGTCTATGGATTCTAGAGCTAATTATAGCACTCCAATCACTGACCTGGTAAAGGTCCTCATGGCAGTGGAATATACACAGAATGATCCATTCATATGGCTCAGTATCAGGCCAGGGGAAAAAGAATGAGTGCTCTGAGAGAAAAATAAAACAGAATTCAAGGTCACCATTTGCTCTCTACAGAATCAATTAACCAGCTTCTAATACCTTTGACATAGCCCATAATTCAAAACAGAAATTAGCGCAATTCAGACTGGCAATTACAATTAGTTCAAGTTATGTACACATTGTTGTTCAGTGTTTGTGGGTTTTGACAGTTTCAGGAACATGCAATATTATCTTCATTCTGCTTCGATCAAAGAACTAGAGAATATTCTCCTGAGCATCTTGTTAAATTTTCCAGTAGTTTATGAATGGCATATAATAATTTAAATAAATTCATCATCTCTGGTCTCAAGTCAGGCTGTTATGCAGGACTTGGCAATAAGAGCTTGAAGATCAAGTTGATCAACTTGCTAACCCTTTCCCCTTACAGTCCTCCTGACACAATTTTCCTGACAATCTCTGAATGTGTGATTTCTAACATAAACTCATTGTTAATTGAGGGCCAATGAAGCGGAGAGGATCCTGTTAATCCTGCAAAGTCTGTCTATTAAATTCTAGCCCATTATGGAGACGGTGTGACTGTATTTCATTGGTGGAAAGTTCTGTGCCAACTCAATGCCACAAAATTATTGTCTTGAGCATTTTTATTTTAATTGGATTGCCATTGGTGCCAAAGACCTGAGGTCTAAAATTCCCACCTTGAATCTCTTTAGAATGGGCATTACATGGCCTTATTGATCTTTTTTTCGGTGGAGAGCAAAAGCAAAAAGGTCTGGTGTCCAGATCGCCATCTTCTGACTTACCGATGTGTGCTGTGCAGATGTCAAAATCAGCAGTCCATTCACCATATGTAAATGAAGAATAGTGGGTCAATTATACTTATTTAAAAAAATCATTTGACTCCCTTCCCTCAGTTACACTGCCCATGCTGTAATATCTTGGCATGAGATGGTTGGCAGGAGTGGGCAGCCTTTATTTCTACAGTAGTGAAATGCGGATGTTACTACCTTTGAGAACGTCACGTTAGGAGGTCCTCCGCGTCTTTCCTTCCCACATATTTTAAAACTGAACTTTCGACCCCTCAAACCTTCTCCCAAGATGGTCAACCCCTCCCTGTCCAATACCTCGGTCACCACATACCACCTTCACCCACCCCTCCCAACATACGAGGATCTGGAGTCCATTGGGGCCTTCACTTACAGGTTTCAGTTCTGGCAGCATCCACAACTGTGACGTCTGGTGCTGCTGGAACAGTGGTAGCTGGTGGGACATCCTCATCACTCAGGGACGGAAATTTAACCCACCCAGAAATTTAGCCAATCAACAGTGTGTTGTGGTGGACGGCTAGCCTTCTTCTGAAACCGTCGGCTGGCCACCAGCATTCTTTTTAGTCTGCTGTTTCTGTCACTTTCACACTTTAAGATGGTCTCTTAACCTACCTCTACAATCCAGTTTCTGGTCACCTCCTTGAATATATACTTATGCACCTCAAATGTTTGATAGTGCTAGTTTCAAATAAAATGTTTACTAAATTAATATTATTGCAGGCTGTTATTAAGTCATAGGTGAGAGTATTTAATTTCTATTTAATCAGTTTACCAGGACATCTCTCGTGGTGCAGTGATACCATCCTTACCTCTGAATCAGAAAGCCTGGATTCAAGTCCCACCTACTCCTGAGGTGGGTAATAGTGCCTCAGAACAGGCTGATTAGAAGATACCTATTGAGTGTTGATTGCCAGTTCCCTGATCCAGATTAATCCTTTGGGGGTCTGAATGGATTCTGGAAGTTCCATATTTATAAAATGCTGAATACAACGTACCCATTAATGATAACATAATACAGATTAAAATCAGATATCAACATGTTCATGCCCTTGCAGGTTTCAGAATATTTCGTTCATACAATTCTAATGCAGTATATACATTCAGAAATGAAGTTGGTGTTAGCTTGATTAAATTCATGTAACAAATGGACAAGGGAACTAAAGTTACTGGCTTAAGTAGACAGATATATAACTAACATTGCAACTGGAAAGAAAATACTGCAAAACATTTTGTTAAAGATGCTGAAAATTGACAACCTCAATCAAATGGGTAGGTAGTAAGACAATAGTTATTCTGATAGCCAGGCTGTAATCTTCAAGCAACATGGGTTAGAAAACAAATTTGGCAAATGACGAAATTTGAAACAACTTCTTGCATTCAGATTCAAGCTTGCTTTCACTGGATTACACATGATGGTTGATTACTTGGTTTCATCCTGGTCATTGGCTCATTCTTGTGTCCAGGTCTTGAAGTAACATAGCTCTCAAAGAATTAATAGTTTCAGCACTACCAGCCTTTCCAATATTTCATCCTCATTAATTTTTTGGTCCAAACGATGTCTCACTATGGGATAGATGTCAGCTGAATGATCATTTCTAGCATGAAGCTTGACAGTAGCAAAGTTTGTACTGAACGTGCAAACGAGTAACAACAGGAAATTTGTGGATTTTAACAGAAAAATAGATAATCGGATAGATCAGCTGGAAAGGAAACTTCTGGAGGAAAGTCTTGTTAACTCTCCAGCTCGTTCATAGTGCTTGGCTTCCCATATCAGTTTTTTTGCTACTACATAATAAAAGGTGAATTATTAGTAATTTAAACCTAGGGACCTCTGTGGTTAAGTTAATCTCCAAGGTCTAAAATGTAATCAGGAGACTCCTAGCCTTGAATTGAAGTCTAAATCATTGCTGATGCATTGGGAATTCCACAAGATTTCAATGCCCTCGTGAGTGATTTAAGAACATAAAACAAGACATTTCTTTATTTCCTATATAAGGAAAGATATTTTATCACTGAAATGCCTGATACAGCATGAATGGAAGCACATGAAAATCTCTCTGATTCCCATTCTTGTCTTTTGAAAATGCAAGTCATTGAATTTTTTTTAATATGTAAACAAAGATCTTAATGGACTCCCTACAAGAATGGAATTGAGCAGGAATCAATAATAAAACACTGAATTCTTGAAACTGTGCTATGCTTTATATAAAAGCTTTATATTTACAAACCGTCATGAGTCATAGAATACTCCTGTTAGATGTAAATACAAATGGAAGAATAGACTCCTCCATTATTATAAAAAATATTTTCCCTTGCATGCCAGCAGGAGACGTATCAGAAAAAGATATCACAATGTTCCACTGCAATACAAAATGACTACATACTTATTTGATATTACGTGGCAATGACCACCTTGCCGTTAGAAATTGTCCCTGTAAATTTGTCAAACTACGATATTACCCTTCCTCCAGTGGTGATTCTGCAATGTCATACCTGATGTGTATGGTATGAAGTGTTACTTTGTAATTCAAAATTCAACTTTGGCACAGGTGATCGTGAATCAGATAGATATTTTTATATAAATAAATATATCTATCTGATCCACGATATCTGATCTACTGAAAATGGGAGCGACAGAATAGAATCAATATATATACACACACATTGCTTGGTTCTATTCTATCGCTCCCATTTTCAGTAACATGTTGTTCAGAATATTTGCTTTGCAAAACATCCCTTTACCTGATAGCTAGATAATAAGCTTTTGAAAATATATGAAGCTGAAAGTCTATTGCAACAACACACAAGAAATATGTCATAAAGATAATAAGTTACCACAGCTGGATGACTTTTTTTTCTCTATTCACTCATGGGACTTAGGCATTGCTGGCCGGACAACAGATATTACCTATCCCTGCTTGTCCTTGAGAAAGTGGTAGTGAGATGCCTTCTTGAACTGCTGCAATCTAAGTGCTGTAGGTAATCCCACAATGCCCTTAGGGAGGGAGTTTTAGGATTTTGACCCAATGATACTGAAGGAACGGCAATATGTGTCCAAGTTAGGATGATGAGTGGCTTGGAAGGGAACTTGTGGATGGTGGTGTTCCCATGTATATGTTGTCCCTGTCTTTCTAGATGGAAATAGTTGTGAGTTTTTAAGGTGTTTTCTGATGAAGGGTCTAGGCCCGAAACGTCAAGTTTTCCTGCTCCTATGATGCTGCTTGACCTGCTGTGTTCATCCAGCCCCATGCTTGTTATCTTGAGTTTTTAAGGTGTTGTCTGAGGAATTTCTGTCATGCATTTTGCAGATGGCACACACTGCTCCGATGGGATGTCAGAGGTAGAGGGAATGGGTGTTTGTGGATGAAGTGGCAATCAAGCAGGCTGCGTTATCCTGGGTGGTGTCAAGCTTTTTGAGTGCTATTGCAACTGCACCTATCCAGGCAAGTGGGAAGTATTCAATCGCATTCCTGACTTATGCCTTGTAGATGGTAGTCAGGCTTTGGGGAGTCAAAAATTGAGTTACTTTTTTGCGAGATCCCTAGCTTTTGTCTTGCTCTTGTAGCCAAAATGGTTATGTGGCTAGTCCACTGAGTTTCTGGTCAATAGTACCCCTGGAATATTGATAGTGGGAAATTCAGTGATGGTAACACCATTGAATGACAAGGAGTAGTAGTTAGACAGTCTCTTACTGGAGATGGTCATTGACTCTAATTTGAGGGGCACTAATGTTATTTGCCATTTTTCAACCAAAGCCTGGATATAGTCCAAGTCTTGCTGCATTTAGACATGAACTGCTTCACCAGCTGAGGAGTTGCAAATGGTGCTGAACACTGTGCAATGATCGGCCAACATCCCCACATCCGACCTTATGATAGGTGGAAGATCATTATTGAAGCAGGTAAAAATGGTTGGGCCGAGGACGCTACCCTGAGGAACACTTGCAGAGATGTCCTGGAGCTGAGGTGACTGACTTTCAACAAACTCAACCATCTCCCTATATACCAGGTATGATTCTAATCAGTGGACAGTTTTTCTTAATGCTACACAACATGATAAAAGGCATTCTCAATGTGAAGGCAGGACATTGTCTCCAAAAGTACTTTGCGGTGGTCACTCTTACCAGTACTGCCATGGACAGATGCACCTGTGGCAGGCAGATTTTGGAGGATTGGTTGAAGTATGTTTTTTTTTCCTTTTTGCATGTTCCCTCCCGTCTGCCACAAACCCAGTCTAGCCACGGAGTTCTTTAAGACTCAAACTCTTTGGTCAGAAGTAGTTTCCCTCCTTTCTTTAGTATTTGTTACATTTTTAGTATAAATGAGTGGCTTGCTAGGCCATTTCAGAGATCAGCTAAGAGTTAGTTACATTGGTTCCATATAGGCCTGTCCTGGTACGGATAATAGATTTTCTTCTCAAAAGGTTATTAGTTAATCAGATGAGTTTTTAACACAGACAATAATGGCTATGTGGTCATCATTAGATTAGATTTAAATTCCAGATGAGTTTAACTGAATTCAAATTTCACTACCTGTCATCATGAGATTTGAGCTCATGTCTGCAGGATGTTAGCCTGAGGCTCTTGGACTAATATTTCAGTTGCCACAAAACCACAGGTTCCTTCATCTGTGACACCAACAGTTCTCATTTCTTTTGACGGCAAACAGCTCAATATCAACTTTTCCAACAAGTTTCAGAGACCTGGCCACTGAATAGAAATATTTGAGCTGGCATGACATTTTGTGGTGCCCAAACGCCCTTGGTAAAAACGTTGTGGGTGATTTAACAGTTTGGATCAGAAATTGGCTAGCTGTAAGAAGAGAGGGTTGATGGAAAATGTTCATCCTGGAGTTCAGTTACTAGTGGTGTACCGCAAGGATCTGTTTTGGGGCCACTGCTGTTTGTCATTTTTATAAATGACCTGGATGAGGGCTTAGAAGGACGGGTTAGTAAATTTGCAGATGACACTAAAGTCGGTGGAGTTGTGGATAGTGCGGAAGGATGTTGCAGGTTACAGAGGGACATAGATAAGCTGCAGAGTTGAGCTGAGAGGTGGCAAATGGAGTTTAATGCGGAAAAGTGTGAGGTGATTCACTTTGGAAGGAGTAACAGGAATACAGAGTACTGGGCTAATGATAAGATTCTTGGTACTGTGGACGATCAGAGAGATCTCGGTGTCCATGTGCATAGATACCTGAAAGTTGGCACCCAGGTTGATAGGGTTGTTAAGAAGGCGTACGGTGTGTTAGGTTTTATTGTTAGAGGGATTGAGTTTCGGAGCCGTGAGATCATGTTGCAGCTGTACAAAACTCTGGTGCGGCCGCACTTGGAGTATTGCGCGCAGTTCTGTTCGCCGCATTATAGGAAGGATGTGGAAGCATTGGATAGGGTGCAGAGGAGATTTACCAGGATGTAGCCTGGTATGGAGGGAAGGTCTTATGAGGAAAGACTGAGGGATTTGAGGCTGTTTTCGTTAGAGAGAAGAAAGTTAAGAGGTGACTTAATAGAGACATACAAGACGATCAGAGGATTGGATAGGGTGGACTGTGAGAGCCTTTTTCCTCGGATGGCGATGGCTAGCACGAGGGGACATAGCTTTAAATTGAGGGGTGATAGATAGAGGACAGATGTCAGAGGTAGATTCTTTACTCAGAGAGTAGTCAGGGCATGGAATGCCTTGCCTGCAGCAGTTGTAGACTCGCCAACTTTAAGGGCATTTAAATGGTCGTTGGATAAACATATGGATGATAATGGAATAGTGTAGGTTAGATGGGCTTCAGGTTGGTTTCACAGGTCGGCGCAACATCAAGGGCCGAACAGCCTGTACTTTGCTGTAATGTTCTATGTTTTATGTTGAGGAAGTTGTGTCTCCAAATATTTGTCTTAGTCACTGATAAAGGTCCAGTTATTATTGATTTCTACATCTTCAACAAGTGCTATATCACTTTTTTCAGGTCTTGCCACAGGGACATGTGATGAAGTATCAGCTGCCATCAGCTACTACCTTGCAGCATTCTCCGTCTTTGCATCAAACCTCAATATCCTGAATCTTGTATCATGGAGGTATTTTTGCCAACTCCGTGGAATTTAAGAGTGTAGTCTGTCTCTGTCTTTGAAAGTGGATACCAGGAAAATAATCTACAAACTTTTCACAAACCGATGCAGCAGCTAGTGTCTCTTTCCATGTCACTGCATATCTCTATCCGGTTTCTGTTGGTGAACGGGATGCATAGTCAGTTAGTCTGACTCTCCAATCCTCTGTATCTGGAGAGAGTAGCTCCCAATCTTCTAAAAGATGTATCTACAGCAACGATAGTGGGTAGCTCTAATTCGTGGGTGAGATAAGTATCAAGTGATATCAGCTTTCCTTCGATTTTCCCAAAAGAAGCCTGTTACGCTTCTTCCAAGCACCATGCATTCGCCTGCCACGTCACCTAATGTAGTGGCTCATTTCACCAGCCAAGTTGGGAAAGAACTTTATGAATTTTCTTAACATACCCATCTATCTCTGGAGCTCAGTCATTTTGCGAGAAGCAGAAACTCCATGATTGCTGTCTTTTGTGCATCAACCGTGACACTGGTTGCATCCATAATATGCCCAAGGAGCTTAACAGTCTACCTGTGAGAATTCATGTTTATTTTTGTTAATAGGAATTCCATGATTCGATGATTCTATGATAGATTCTGCTTCCTCTAGGCATCACGCCATAGCTCACAATTTAATGTCATGTTCTGCCTGATTTAATTAATGGATCATAACAACATCCACATGACATTAAACTCCTTTAGGAAAAGTAAAATTGTCCCTTGGGGATATCTGGCACTGAGGCTATGCCAAAAGGTAATTTGTTATTGGACAACCTCTCAAACAGAGTCATAAAGGTTGTGGTCAACTTAGACTACTTATCAAAGGGTCATTATCAAAAACCATTCCAATTTAAGTGATTATCACATGAAAATTTCATACACCAACCATTGTATTCAACTAATGGCCTTTTGAGAAAATTACTGATAAAATGACTGGTACCCATTTCATACATACACAAAACAGTTTACAAAAATTGCAGCGACAACAATGCTCAGCTGCTCTCGGAAGTGGCCTAGCAAGCTACTCGGCTGCATCAATCACCATGACATCTCAACAAAGAAATGAAACTGGACCATGGACTGCAATGTTTCAACAGTGCAGCTCACCAGCACCTTCTCAAGGGCGACTAGGGACAGGCAAAAAAAGCTGGCCATCCAGCCATGCCCACGTCCCACAAATGAATTTAAAAAAAAATTCAAGAGAAAAAAAAATTTGGATTGACAAGAACACAGAGCTTCTATGAAAAAATGCATTTTAATTATACTCATTGATATCAGATCTGTTGGCCAAGAATTTAAATTGTAATTTCAATACAAATAGAAGCTGAACCAGCTAATGTCAAATATTTGAACAAAGAAGCCCACAATTCTCAAAATGATTTGGAGGTGGGGGATGGAGAGAAGCACATTTAATCCAGACATATTCCTCATACTGTATTGTTCTGCTCGTTTCTATATGTTCCAATGAAATGCAATTCTTCAAATTTTAAGAGACTTTGTAAGAGACTAATCAAATCTAAACAATTTATCGCAAGACGAATCCCACTTCCATGTTCCCTCACAACTGCAGCAGTGTAAAAGGCGTGTCATTTTGGGGCCTAGCTTCACTGATATTTCTCAGGCAACCCAAAGAAGCTTGTTAAATTGAAGCCTGAAAACTGAGCCAGAAGAAAGCTTCCAGCGGCAAGGTAAGTTGTCTGGTGAAGGTGTTATATGAGGGAATGGGGTTATTCCTAAAAGGAACATCCTCCCATTCATAATGCCCTCAACCACGTGTCTTGCATTTCCTGCACTTCTGCCCTCAAACCCCCTCCTACCAACAAAAATAAGGACAGAGGCCTCCTGGACATGTTCCTCATACTGCATCGGTCTGCTCATTTTTATACGTTCCAATGAAACGCAACTCTCCAAATTTTACTTTAGAAGAAACTAAACAAATCTAAACAATTTGTTATAAGACAAGTCCTCACATACCACTGCACCTACCTCCGCACCCAGTGCATCATCCTCCACCACTTCCGCCACCTGCAATCTGTCCCCACGACCAAATAGATATTTCCCTCCCCACCCCATCTGTCTTTCGTAGGGACCACTCACTCCGTGACTCCCTCATCTGCTCCTCACTCCCCACTAACCCCACCACACTCGGCACATTTCCCTGCAACTACAGGACATGACACACCTGCCCCTACACCTCTCCTCTCACCTCTGTCAAAGGTCCCAAACAATCCTTCCAAATCTGACAGGGACTCACCTGCACTTCCTCCAACCTGGTCTACTATGTAAGTTGCTCCCAATGTGGTCTCCTCTACATTGGTGAGACCAAGCGCAGACACAGTGACTGATTCGCAGAGCATCTGTGCTCTGTACATTATAATCAATAGCACCTTCCAGTTGCCAACTATTTTAACTCCCCTCCCCAATCTCTGTGTGACATGTCCATCCTGAGCCTCCTTCAGTGTCACAATGACACCCCCCGGAAACTGGAGGAGCAGCACCTCACATTCCACCTTGGGCAATTACAACCCGATGGCATCAACACAGAATTCACCATTTCAAAATCTCCCCACCACTGGGCTTATCCCATGTCCAAAACCCTCCCTCTCATCCCCACCTCCTTGACCCGATTCAAACCTTCCATCTTCTTACTCACCATCTGCCCCACTCTTCCCATGACCTATCTCCACAAACCCTCACCTGCATCCACCTATCTCCATCACATCCTACCTTCCCCAACCCCGGAGCCCCCATATATTTCTGAGCTCCCTTCCTCCTCTCCAGTCTTGATGAAGGGTCCAGACTCAAAATGTCAACTTTCCTGCTCCTCTGATGCTGCCTGACCTGCTGTGTTCCTTCAGTTCCACAGTGTATTGACTTCTTGAAAACAACAGTTGACAAGATTTTGGTAAGATAGCACGCACGTGGATTGACCTTCTTGCAGCTGTTATACAAAAATCCTGGAGGTGCTGCTAAATGTTGTCATGACAACCATGCCAGAGATGTTCAGGCATGTTCAAACTGCTAGGCCTCCAGTATCAATCCATATTTTTCCTCTTGCTGTTCGTCACACCAGCATCATGTTCCAGTGGGATGTACAATGTGAACTTTTCCCATGCACAGAACTTGAAAAACCCACCACAAAATAGTTCAAAATAGAACCATCCATTTGGGAAACATCCCACATGGACAGAATCATGACAGGAATGCTGCACAAGGAAGGTACCTGTGGTCACTAACCCAATAGCCAATGTTCACACATTCACATTCCCTCAAAGAAACTGGACAGTGCTCAACTAAATCTGCAGTGGGCATTGGTGCTGAGACAGTCAGCTCCATAACTGGAAGGTGAAGGAAGACCCAAGGTAGGACTGTGGCCATGAATCCCAAGCTATGGATGGCCTTGCATTAGCATGTCCACATGCAGAAAGCATCTAATTTCTTTAATTGGCAAACAAGGAGGCCACCAACTGTGCAGCCAAGCTAGAGATCCCACTATAGGCTATTTCCATCATATGGAAGTGTACAGGGTGGTAGGGCTACCAATCCGAGTCTGAGGTCGTTATCAAGAGAAGATATTAAAAATCAGCCTTGCTGTTCTCTAATGAATGGGATTCTCAAAACCCCCCATTTAGTTTTCTTAAGTAACTTGAATAATTGCACAGCAATGCAAAGCAGGCATACTAATACAAACGAAATGTAATACTTTCTTGGATTTATTTTGGCAGTCACATTATAATAATATTTAATAGCTACTTCCATTGCATGTTTAAATTATAAAATATTCTCTGTCAAATTCTGGGGCCTGCCATACTTTACATTGTTATGTTTAAATCAAAGTGATTTCCAAAAGTAAACTGCTCCATACACAGCACTTAGTATTAATGGAAAAATCTAGGGCTACAGTTTTACTACAACTTTGACATTGAAGGAAAGCAGTCAGTGCAGTTATCAGCAAAAACGCGGCAGTATTGTACTGGAATCAGGGCTCAATCCTCTAGAATGAACTGAATCCAACACAGGGAGTGGGCAGCAGGGTGCTGATAATAGGGGCCTTCAAAAAGAGCTCAAAGCAGCATTGTGTATGTTTTGAAAAGACCTCATATGTTGAGAAGTCTCGCCGATGTTCTTATAACATATATTTCAATGCCTTTTACATATTCTGAAGAAATGTGAATGCTGGCACCCAAAATCATTACCCAAAATCTAGACTGATGCTTCAATAAACACTGGGAGTACTGCACTGTCAGAGATGCTGTCTTTCGGATGAAATGTGAAAAATATGTTTTAACTCAATGCCTTATTTACTCTTTCACTAGACGGGCACCCGCTTATGGTACTGTTTTGGTACTATCTCAAAGGAGAGAAAGGGAAAGTTCTCCATTGTCCAAGCCACTAATTATCCTTTACCCAACATCACTGAGGTAGATTATTCGCTAATATCCCAGTTATTACTGGGATCTTATGTGGTTAATTTGGCTGCTATGTTTATTACATTAATAAAGTGATGAAAATTCATAAACAACTCCATTGCTTGTCAAATATTTTACGACGTTGTAAGAACATGAAGGATAATATTTAAATGCAAGTTATTTCTTGACTTGATGAAACTGGCTACATCCAATGTAGTCACCAACATCCATTGTATACTCCTGCTTACTGATATGTAGTTATGAATCAATGCATGTGGCAGTGCTTTTGCAAGTTTAACAAGAGGTCATTTGCAGTCAAGTATCATTTACCAAGCAATTCAGAGTCCATTACCCCACACTGAGCACTATATGATATCAAAATCAAATGAAAGTGATTTTGGAATCAGACAAAAGGTTTTAACTGTTTAACCTTGTTTAAAAAGGATTCTCAGTGTAGCAAAATACACCTCATTCTAATTTATTAATATCCAAGAAAGATTTTAATTATTCGAACTAAAGTACTGAATGCATACGGCTTAATGGTCTCATATTTTGTGCGTTCTCAGAATATGAAATCTCATTATTTTGTTTGAATAATTTTTACATATTTATGTCCCAATATTCGTTTCATATCCACTGTGCATCGAGTCTCTGACAGCTTTAGTTTGCTCACTTGCTAAGTGTTAAATGCTCAAGTTTGTTATAGAAGTTTCAATAAACTATTTCCTGACTTGGGAACTTTAGTAATGGTGGAGAAATGTTTTTGTGATTGGAAGCCTGTGACCATTGGTGCACTTCAGGGATCGGAGCTGGGAGCCTTGCTGTTTGTTATGTACATTAATGACTTGGATGTAATTGCAGAAGACATAATTAGTAAGTTTGCAGATGACATGAAAACGTGTGGCGTTATTGATAGTGGGGACAATGGTCTCAGGCTACAGTCTGATATTGATCAGCTGGTAAATTGGGCAGAGCAATGGGAGATGGAATATAATCCTGACGAGTGTGAGATAATGCATTTTGGGAGGTCTAATAAGTGAAAGATATCTACAATATGTAGTAGGTTCCTGGGGAGTACTAAAGAACAAAGGGACCTTGGTATACAAGTCCGTAGGTCCCTGAAGGTGTCAGCACAGGTAGACAGGGTGGTGAAGAAAACATATGGGACGCTTGACTTAATTCGCCAGGAAGTAGAATATATGAGCAGGGAAGCCTTGTTACAACTTTATAAAGTATTGGTTAGGTCACAAATGTAAAATTGCGTGCAATTCTGGTTGCCATACTAATGGAATGACCTGATTGCACTGGAGAGGATGCAGAGGAGCTTCATCACGATGTTGCCTGGAGTGAAAAATCTCAGTTATGAGAAGAGTCTGGATAGGCTAGGTTTATTTCCCCTGGAGCAAAGAGGTTAAGTGGGGATCTGATCGAAGTATACAAAATTACGAGAGTCTTGGATGAGGAGGAATCTTTTTCCCATGGCAGATGTGTCTAAGTCTAGAGGGCATACGATTATGGTGAGGAGCAAGTGGTTTAGGGGGGATCTGAGGAAAAATATTTTCACACAGAA
Source organism: Ginglymostoma cirratum (assembly GCA_024137785.1). NCBI lineage: Eukaryota > Metazoa > Chordata > Chondrichthyes > Orectolobiformes > Ginglymostomatidae > Ginglymostoma > Ginglymostoma cirratum. The sequence goes on along the minus strand of JAHRHZ010000061.1, from coordinate 8,462,292 downwards.
AGTGGTAGAAATATGGAACATGCTGCCTGAGAGAGTGATGGAGACAGTACTTGGCAACATTTAAGAAACATCTGGATGAGCATGTAAAATGCCAGGGTACAGTAGGCTATCGACCAAATGCAGGTAAATGGAATTAGTCAGCATAGACATGGTGGGCCGAAGGGCCTGTTGCTATGAGGTATGACATGATGACTAATGTGGTCATATCACATAAATAACTGAAAACTTCTTTAAGATTTAACATTGGCAAGTTACATAGACATAGATGATCCCAATAAGAGTCATAATGAAATGCTGGTTGAGAGAAGAATACTTTCCAGTACATAGCTTGTTGAAATGTTGTTAGGAGTCTCAAATATTCAGCTGAATAGAAGAGCTTGGTTTAATATCTTATCTAAAAACAATACTCTCTCACTGAAGTCTCAGCCTTATTACACATTCAAGTCTCCAGGTATGAGCCTTGAATTTCCAATTCTCTGACTTAGAGACAGAAGTGGCACTGAGAACGCTGCTCAAGACCATGAGTCATAGCAGGAGAAGTAGACCATTCTGGCCATCGAGACTGCTCTGCCATTCAAACGAGACTGTGGTTGCTCTGACAATTCTCAGCTCCACTATTTAAGATTACTCTCACTTCCCAAACTGCTTTCTATTTTTAAAGGTTTTTTAAAATTCTAATCATGCGTACCTTCTCACAATTTTTTTTACATAATTATTGACATGCCGCAGTAAATGGTCCATGAAAATACAACATAGTCTTGAACTTACTCATGGAAAATTCCTGCAACAGTCACTCCCCAGAGATTCAGACATGATCTCTGGGATGTATATATTGCCGATATTGAGTAAAAGGAGCTATCTGAACTGATACGTGATCTGAATGGCATTCACACTGTTGCCTAGTTAATCCATAAAACTACTTTTCACAGTATATTGGTGAAAAGGCCGAGGAAGAAGAACTGTATAAAATAACCAATATCGTTTATAAAGGACTGGATGCACCAACGGGGGATGTTGGGTTCATTACTGAATTTGTGACCCAATATTAATATATCAGCTTCATAATATGTGAAGCCATCCCTTTATTTGCATGAAGCTGTTGTTGGATGGTATATATGTAAGCACATCCTGCTGAAATAAATAGCCCAATAATGGATATTAATGCCTGTAATTCATGAAAACTTTGCAAAAATTCATGAAAATTTACTGTGAATTTAGAAAGTTCGCACAAAAAAATTCCCTTCTGAGGAAAACATAATTGCAAAAACAACAACCTAGGGATAGTGCAGTGCAGAAGGTACTCGATAATCTGTGCATGATTTAATTAGAGATGGCACTGTTCGTCTCAGGAGATATTACTGTGTTGCCTGACGAGGATAAAATGTTCTTTTCGAGTTATACATATATTGAAAGTTGGATCCAGTCCACATAATGATCCTTTGAGGACTGAGGGACTTTTTTTCTGCTGTGAAATCCATCCCTGTCTTCACCCTGAAGTGACATTCTGTAAAATTCTAATACTGGCTCTAATAGAGCAGTCTGAGAACAATGTGCAGAACACATGGACTCAGTTTGCAATTATGGCACACACGGAAGGAATTGGAAACTTCTAATCTAGTATTATTTTTGGACACAGTACAAAATAAATACTCCCTCAGTCCAAAGAGGATTAATAAAAAGAAGTGCATACGTACACAATGAACTTATGTGTATGACCCTATCAATCCAAGCTTAAGAAATTAAACTTCCACAACCATATAGACCGCATTTTTCAAATATATGCTTAAACATTTCAGCTGCTAGGTGTGTGTGTGTGTGTGTGTATGTGTATGTGTGTGTGTGTGTATGTGTGTGAGTAATGTAGACATCACAATACAAGAGCAAAGGCAAGATGTTGTGACAAAAATAGATAAAAAATTTAATGTAGATAATACATATTTCACAAAATTTTCAACACTGTGGGGGAAACATCATTTTTGAAAAATGAATTAACATTTGAATACGTGAAATTGGGATACCTTGTATAGGCTAATGTTTAATGATAATCTGTGCACACTTCAACATGGCAGAACAATAGGAAAAGTTGGGAGGGGTCTTCACTCTGACAGCAAAGTCTAAAATATGATCTATAAATTGTTTAAGACATAATGCCATAAGATAGTCATTAAGCTTTCCATTCACCGCGAGTTATCTAGTGCCAAATTTTATCAGGTTTGTTTTAGGAAATAATTTAATCAGTTTGAAAACTGAAAGCCATACTCAAGCTTGCATCACTTCTGCTGCTTCTAACTCATAGATTGACTTACCACTGTCCAAAAATTCATTTATCTTTCTAACTATAATTTTTTTTATTTAAAAAAACAAAAAAGAAATTCCTTTCTTCCCTGTGACAGATTTTAAACAGATTTTCTTCTGCTGCCAGCCGTGGAAAGGTTTTGAGATTTTTATTGTTTTACCATCATAAATAATACTTAAACACGCCACCTTTTTTTAAATATATAAAAAAGGTAGAAAACAGAGCCGTCATTCCTTCTTTTTAAGGCATTTACACTTATAGAGTTTGGAAGTCTTTCATGCGCCACATCAACTGACCAAATTGATTCTCATTCCTATGTGGCCTCCATTGTATTAATACCAGTCCCCGTACCACTACAGTGTCGTTCTCATTGGTTACATCCCCTGATGCACAAAGACTTGTCTTGAAGTTTACACTGCAACCGGACTGTTCTTGGTGTGTGTTTCCAGTTGCTTAATGCTGCTCACTATCTTCTTCTGATGTCCAGAGAGAGTAACTCCCAGCTTCATTATATCACTAGAACAGAAGATAACAACAGTTATGATTTTCTTTTGTTTTAAAAAACACTTTGTTCCCTTTATTTTTCAGAACTACTAAATCCACAGTACAAACAAAGGATTCATGCCTGTCGTTACATTCATTCTACTTCATTCTACTTTCAACAGGATCTTCCTTCATTACACAATCATAAGTGTATAGTGTTATGGCTTTGATGTCACATTGTGTCAACATGAAAGGGGCAATGTAGTTTCAGAGACAGGCAAACTTTCCAATAGTAACCATAACTCTTGAGGCAAACACAACAAAAACAGGAGTTCTGAGTTTTCCACTATAATGTAGCTTTGTATCTGCTTAAGTTCAGCTTCAGAGATACAGACTTCTTCCTAGACCTTTGCCTTATTGTACTATTCACAGCCTGCCATTTACTGACGTAGAAAAGCACATTAGTAAAATCTGAAACCAAGATCTGTTTTATCGCATTTCAGTTTTAATTCCGACCCATTTGAGGTATGGTTGTACTTTTTGATGCTAGAATCCAACAGCAAAACGTGGGGACTGCCCTCAACACTTTGATCTACATGAGATACATGGTAAATACAATGGGCAGGATTTCCCACCTTGCCATCAGAGAGCCGCGGGTGGGATAACAGAATATTGAGATGCCTGGATAGAGTGGATGTGGAGAAGATGTTTCCACTAGTGGGAGAGACTAGGACCCAAGGGCACAGCCTCAGAGTAAAGGGACGAACATTTAGAACTGAGATGACGAGGAATTTGTTCAGCCAGAGGGTGGTGAATCTATGGAACTCATTGCCACAATGGGCTGTGGAGGCCAAGTCATTGATTGTACTTAAGACAGAGATAGATTGGTTCTAGAATAGTGAGGGGATCAAGGGTAATGGGGAGAAGGCAGAAGAATGGGTTGAGAAACACATCAGCCATGTTTGAATGGCAGAGCAGACTTGATGCGCTAAAGGCCTAACTCAGCTCGTACATTTCATTGTTTTATGATCTTATGGATGTGTCTATAACTGCAGTCAGGGAATGCTCTAAAGTGGGGTAATTGGCTGGTGGCAGCTAAACTACCCCTCACTCCGGAAGGTAGATAGCTGCTGGCCATCTGATTGCCCAGCAAATCTATAGTTCCAATCATGCTATCAGGAGAAGCAGCCACTGCTGGAATTATAAGCTTTCCCGCTAGTACTGTAGGTGCAGGGTCTATGGTAGGACAAAAAGGGAAGACCCAGGGGTTGAAGGAAGAGGTAGAGTTTGGGATTTTTTGGGTGGTTGGGTGTTGGAAGAGTTCCTGATTTCAGGATCAAGTGGGGAGGGAGGCTCCAGGGGATCTGGAGAATGATGCTAGTCATAGAAGCATCCACCCTCCTCTGTTTCCCACCTGAGACCCAAGCAGGATGATCTGCCAGGATTCCTCATTATCCCCAAACTCCACCTACCGGCAACAAAATTGTGGATATGCAAGCAGCTCTTAAGTGACCAATTGCAGGTCTCAAATGAGGCAAAAGTGCGCAGGAAGAGGTTTCGCCTGCTCTGAAACCTGCTGCCAGTTTGGGGTAGCAGGGTGGAGGGAAGGCAAACCACTGAGTTTTGCAGACGGTCCCCTCACCTGCAGATATGTTCAGGGGTGACTGTAAAATTGCAGCCAATGTTAAACATTGAGGGATATGGAGAAGACAACTGCCTCTGACAGCACAGGAGACTCAAACGTTTAAACGTTTTAGTTTGGTTGAATGCAAATTGGGATATGATCTCCTTTGTGAAGTTTCTGAAAAATGTGGCAATTTTTTCCAAGCTGTTACTGCATTAAGCATTCCTGCTCTTCCTAACCGTACAAACTATTGATCATCCGCAAAAGAAAGAAGAAACTTGAGCTTTTTGGAGTTACCTCCAAGAGATCCATGTGCATACTCCCCATTGGCATTTGAAAATCATCACTGGAGTCTTACAGAACCATAAGCTTCAGACTGTTTCACTTTGGACCGCTGGTTCCTCATTTCTCTTTGAGGATCTGAGGCAGTGATTGCTTTACTACGGATGTCAACTGCTGAATGGCTTGGGAAATCAAGTCCCCATCCATCTTTTCCTTTGTTGTCATAGATACATAGTAGAAAATAAGGATAGTGTGGCTGCATGTAAATGCACGTATTTATCATGACAGTACCATTTTCGGTTTTGAGGTGAGAGGATGGGGAACCTGGTTTTACTCTTACTAAGTACTCACAGTGCTATTTCAACAGGAGACAATGGATAGCAATCAGAACAAGCCTCTTGGCCTAGTTCAATGATACTGAGTGAGTCTCTCCACCTGTGACTGAGGTCAGGTAACTCAGAGAAGAGCAGCAAACTGGAGGAATTGTTGCCTGTATGGCTCAGGACCACATTAAGATATATATCCACCCTGAGCCAACAGGACATGTCTCTGAATGCCCAGTTAATTAAGTCAGTTTCAGACATCTTTGAAATGTGATTAAAGAATCTAACTGAACAGTTCTGAAATATTTACTGTTAGAGTTCAGAATATTTAAGCAAACAAGTCACCAGAGCAGTTAAAGCAGCTGTCAAGAAATAAACCACCTTCATGCAATATAGGACAGCATTTCAAATGAAATATCTAATGTAATAAATGAAAAGGGAGGGGATGTTAGTTGGTAGAATGGATCAGACATTGAAGTTCCATCTCTGGGGCTCAGGTGGATGAGATGAAAGTCTTCTCTATCTCCTGGTTGTAAGTGATCTGGTTAGAATGAGCTTTGCCCATCTCAAACCCAGTGGGCAGGGACACAACTGTCTCACAATCAGCATTACAAGGCAATTTTACTCAGAGATAGTAGGAACTGCAGATGCTGGAGAATCTGAGATAACAAGGTGTACAGCTGGATGAACACAGCAGGCCAAGCAGCATCATAGCAGCAGGAAGGTTGACATTTTGGGCCTAGACCCCTCTTTTTACTCAGAATGGCTAATGTCCTGTGGGTGGCAACAAGGATGGTCTTTTTAAAGCCAAGGTTTTTGTACACTGTTGTTTCTGTTTTACTAATAGTGTAATTGGATTTTTCTTAAACTGAAAACAAACTCTGCAGTTTCAGCCAGATTGGAAAGGACTGCTTCCTTTTAATATACTGCAGCTTGCAGCAATTGATATGAGCCTGTTATTCCCCAGTTATAAGCAGGGACAAAAATCAAACTACTCATTCTTGGTTCAAATGGCCAAGTTTCCGATTTCCATCTCTGGTTATAATTCTTAATTTCCAACAGCAGTGTTTATTCCTGTTGAGAAGAACATTTGGCACAGCAGTAAGCTCCCAGGACTATTTTTTTGAGCTGCTAGCCTTCGATCAGAACTTGTTAGATACAGTAGCAGGCATTTCCTGTTTTGAACATACTTGGTCAATACTTTTTTTGTTCTCTTTATGGTATCATCCGTTAAACTGCTTGGCATTCAGAATTTTACCGTCAAGGAAAATTGATTGGCAGTGTCTTTCTAACTAAAAATGAAGATTTTATGTCCATCTTTGAAACATTTTGTATACCTAGGAAAACTCGTCCTAATACTTACTGGACTTACAACAGCAGTCTTGAAACATACATGGCCCTATTCCCTATTCAAATAAATTCAACACTGACCAAGAAAAGTTACAGTTTCCATTTTTAAAAAAAATCAATGCTATCAGTGAATATTTAATGCTTGTCTAATTCTATTTAATTATTTGACTTAGAACAGGTCAGCATCTCAGTATGTATGTGCATCAGTTTACATTAATGCAGTTGTCATCTAATATCTACTTCATTAATCCTTTTACATGAGTTGCTGCATTAACCCATCTTGAGAAAACGTTTCCAAAAGCCTCGAAATGGGAATTAAATCTTGAATTTACTAAGTTGGTGAACTATTCTTCAGTAATCCAAACAGCCGTATTACTCTATGAATCCATGAGATCGTTGTTCGGTGAAAACACGAAAGCATTATTTATATTTAAGTTTGTGGTTGTGCACACATGAATGAAGATAATTGTTTTTTGTTTCTATATGAAGGACCATAACGGCGGTGCTATGATAAAATGCTAGGAAACAATCCATTCCATGCAACTGAAAGGATCCAAGCATTTGGCCCATAGTGCTGTTTTTAAAATACTAATATTCATTGCTTTAACACAGTAATGTGGGTCTTCAGGTTGTACCAAATGTCAGCTGACTGTAAACAAACCTGCTCTATGGCATTAGATCTCAGCCAAACAACCTTATATGATCATGAATAGAGCTACTAAAAGGTAGGGTGAGAATTACTAACTTTTCAATTCCACAGATCTGATTTTTAACTCTGGCCAGGGATCATGCATGCTGGATTTGAATGGAAAGCCCAGATGATTTCGTTATGACCTTTACTGCTGTTATAGTTCGGCTTCTGGTCAACGATAAGCCACAGGGAATGGAAAGTGGGGATTACAGCAATGATAAGGGCATTGGATGTCAAGGGGAGATAGTTTTATGCTCTCTTTTTGGAAATGATCAGAACTTGGTATTTATTTGGCATGAATGTTACTTGCTACATATCAGTCCAAACCCAAATGTTGTCCAGGTCGTTGCTGCATATTGACTTGTCCTGATTCAGGACCTTAGCAGTCACAAGTGATGCTGAACATTATGCAATCATCAGTAAACATCTCAAGTTTTGTCTTTATAATGGAGTGATGAAGCAGCTGAAGGCAGTTGAGCCTAGGACACTATCCTGAGGAACTCCTGCAGCAATGCCCTGAGCCTGAGATTTTCTCTTTCAACAATCCAACCATCTTATTTTGTATTAAATATGGCTCCAACTAATGAAGTCTTTTCCCCAGATTCCCACTGACTACAATTTTGCTTGGGCTTCTTAAGCCACACTTGGTCCAAATGCTACCTTGATGTCAAGGGCAGTCACTCTCACTTCATCTCTTGAGTTTAGCTCTTTTGTCCATGTTTGAACCAAAGTTACACTGAGATCAGAGCTGTTGATGGCACCTCTGAGGGAAATGCTTGGGAAAAGGTACCTACACCTAATTCAATGAAGGAGACGTTGAGGCCTTCTGGCCAGAAGTATATGATTACTAGCCCCCTGCAAATGTTGGCTAAAATCCATTGGCCCATTCCAGTTGATGGTGTGGCCATGCTGTATAATTAAAGGCCCACCTCACTGGGTAGTTAGAACGCTCACTTGATCATGCAGTATTCCCCTTTAAAGCTATTAATGATGGTCCTACAATATACTTATGGCCCTAATTGCTATTGCAGGACTCAGTTGGATGCAAGCGCACTAAGTTCACACACTCTGCAATTTATTAGCGAAGTAGGCCACAAAGGACAATTTAATTTATCTCTGTGAGGCTGGAAGTTGCCCAGTAGTATCACAGGCTCCACAAATGATCCTGTGCCTTAATGTATCCTTCATCTCATCTCTTCCTTCTCTAAAACAGGACCTCCTTTCAAACTAGTACCAACCTTTTCTGGATATCAAACAGGCCCCTCAACCAGTCGTTAGCTGGGAGCTAATGAATGATTAGGGGCACTCAATGTTCCCCACAAGCCACTAGCCCAATGTTAGTAAGGATCAGCCCTCAAAATGAATGGAGATTGGACTAATCAAATGCTGTACTAAAGAACATAGCTTTGAAGGCTGCAGTCAGCATTTTGAAGGTTTTTTAAATGAATAAAATTATAGGTCTTTAAGCTAAAATTAAGTTACTTGATTTTTATTGGTAGATTATGAAAAGGACGAGCATTCCTTTTTAAAAATGCTAAGAATATTAAAGCCTCAAAAAGAATGCAATAACATCAGAAAGCACACAGATTGAAAATCCACACATACCACAGCCTTTCGTTATACTACAAACGATATCACCAAAACACCAAAAAGTTTGTCAAACCTGATTTGCCTTTCCAAAATCCATGTTGACTCTGTCCAGTTTTATCATTTTGTTCTAAATGTCCAGCCATCAAGCTTTTATAGAGTCATAGCGTCATGGAGAGATACAGCACAGAAACAGACCATTTAGTCAAACTCATCCATACAAACCAGATATCCTAAATAAATCTAGTGCCATTTGCCAGCATTTAGCTCATATTCTTCTAAACCCTTCTTATTCATATACTCATCCAGATGCCTTTTAAATGTTGTAATTATACCAGCCTCCACCACTTCTGCCAGCTTATTCCATATATGCACCACCCTCTGTGTGAAAAAGTTGCCCCTTAGGTCCTTTTTAAATCATTCCACTCTTGCCTTAAACCTACGCTGTCTAGTTTTGGACACCCCACCCTGGGGAAAAGACCTTGTCTATTTACCCTATCTATGCCCCTCATGATTTTATAAATCTCTACAAGGTCACCTCTCAGCCTCCGAAGCTCTGGGGAAAATAGTCCCAGTCTATTCAGCCTTTCCCTTTTGCTGAAACCCTCCAACCCTGGCAACATCCTTGTAAATCTTTTCTGAACCCCTTCTAGTTTCAAAATATCCTTCCTACAGCAAGGAGACCAGAAATGCACAGTGTACCAAAAGTGGCTGAACCAATATCCTGTACAGGCTCAACATGACTTCCCAACACCTATAGTCAATGCACTGGCCAATAAAGTCAAGCATACCAAAAATCTTCACTTTTCAATCCACCTGTGACTCCACTTTCATGGAACTATGAACCTGCACTCCAGTGACTTTTTGTTCAGCAACACTCCCCAGGAATTTACCATTAAGTGTATAAGTCCTGCCCGGATTTGCCTTTCCAAAATGCAGCACCTCGCATTTATCTAAATTAAACTCCATCTGCCACTTCTCAGCCCATTGGCCCATCTGATCAAGATTCCATTGTACTCTGAGGTAACCTTCTTCGCTGTCCACTACACCTCCAATTTTGGTGTCATCTGCAAACTTACTAACCACATCTCCTATGTTCACATAAGTCCTTTATATAAATGACAAAAAGAGTGGACTCTGCACCAATCCTTGTAGCACACCACTGGTCACAGGCCTCCAGTCTGAAAAGCAACCCTCTACGTTTTATAATAGATTGCAACATTCTTCTGACTGCTGACACCAAACCAGCAGGTCTATAACTTTTCCCACTACCCTCTTTCTCTTTTCTCAAATAGTGGGGTTACATTTGCTACATTCCAGTCTGCATAAACCTTTCCAGAATCTAGAGAAACTTTGAAGATAACCACCATTGAACACTCTGGGATGAAGCTCATCTGAACTGGGGGATTTATTAACCTTCAAGCCTATTAACCTTTCATCTACTACTTCTTTGTTGATAACAGTTTTGTTCAGTTTTTCAGTTTCTCAGTCCTTTCTTTGTTTAGAATTTCTGGGAGACTCACATCTTCGCACATTAAAGGTCTGTGAAGACAGACATAAAATAACTGTTAAGTTTCTCCACCACCACCCCATTTTCTAGTATAAACCTTTTGTCCCAACATGCATTTAACCTCTCTAGTATAAACCTTTTGTCCCAACATGCATTTAACCTCAATAATCTTTTCCTTTTTACGTACTTAAAGAATCTTATAGAGTCCGGCTTTCTGTTCCACACCACTTTGTTCTCATATTCTTTTTCCGTTTCTTGATCAGTTACTTGGTCCTCCTTTGCTATGTTCTAAATTGCTCCCAGTCCTCAGATTTATCATTTTTTCTGGCATTCTTATAAGGTACTTCCTTTGATTTAATGAAGTTTTTAACTTCTTTTGTGAACGGTAGTATATGTATCACTGGGTGTTTGTGCCTCGAGGCATATGTAATCTGCCGCAGATCATGCAATATATCCTCATATACTGGTCATTGCCTGTCTGGCACAGACAAATCTTTCATTGTGTTTTCCAATCAACCATAGCCCACCTGCCCCCCATACCTTTATAAACTTCCTTTCTTCAGTTTTAAGACCCTAGTTTCACCATGAATCATATTTTGTTCAAACAATGAGAAATTTTATCATATTACGGTCACTATTTTCCAAAGCCTTCTTTACAACAAGGTTAATAATTATCCCTTTCTCATTACTCAGTACTAAATCCAAGATATCCTGATGCCCAGTCAGCTTCATAATGTACTACTCCAGAAACCCATCTGGTATACACACAAGGAATTTATCCTTCATAGCATTAGTTCTGGTTTGATTAATCTAACCTATGTAAATTGAAATCTCCTCTGATTACTGTATTACTCACATTACATACGTCTGTAATTGCCTGATTTATACCATGTTCAACATTACCACCACAATTTGGTTACCTATAAATAATTCCAACCAATATTTGCTGCCCTTTGCTGTTTCTTGGCTCCTCCCAAACTGATGTTTTATTTTCATTTGTAGGACATGGGCGTCGCAGGCTGGCCAGGATTTATTGCCCATCCCTAGTTGCCCTTGAGAAGGTGTAGTGAGTTGCCTTCTTGAGCCACAGCAGTCCACCTGTTGTGGGTTGACCCACAATACCATCAGGGAGGGAATTCTAGAATTTTGACCCAGCAACAGTGAAGGAAATGATAACATATTTCCAAGTCAGGATGGTCAGTGGCTTGGAGGGGAACTTGGAGGTGGTGGTATTCCCATATATCTGCAGCCCTTGTCCTTCTAGATGAAAGTGCTCGAGGCTTTAGGAGGTGCTCTATGAGGATCTTGGATGAATTTTTGCAGGCCATCTTGTGGACAGTACACACTGCTGCTACTGAGCGTTGGTGGTGGAGGGAGTGGATGCTTGTGAACATAGTGCCAATCAAGCTGGCTGTTTTGTCCTGGATGGTGTCAAGTTTCTTGAGTGTTGTTGGAGCTGCATACATCCAGGCAAGTGGGGAGTATTCCATCACACTCCCAACTTGTGCCTTGTAGATGCTGGACAGGCTTTGGGGAGCCAGGAAGTGAGTTACTTTCCACAATATTTCCAGCCTCCGATCTGCTCTTGTAGCCACTGTGTTAACGTGATGAGTCTTGTTGAGTTTTTGGCCAATAATAACACCAGGATGTTGATAGTGGAGGATTCAGTAATGGTAAAACCATTGAATATCAAGGGACAAAGGTTAAATTGTCTCTTATTGGTAATGTTCATTGTCTGGCATTTGTGTGGTGTGAATGTTACTTGCCACTTTTCAGCCCAAGCTTAGATATTGTACATTTTGCATTTGAACAGGGAATGTTTTGGTATCTGAGGAGTCACAAACGGTGCCGAACATTGTGCAATCATCGGCAACCATTCCCACTTCTGACTTTATGATGGAGGGAAGGTCATTGATGAAGCAGCTGAAGATGGTTGAGCCAAGGACACTACCCTGAGGAACTCCTGTAGAGATGTCCTGGAGCTGAGATAACTGACTTCCAACAACCACGACCATCTCCCTATGTGCCAAGTATGACTTCAACCAGTGGAGAGTTCACCCCCTGATACTGATTGAACCCAGTTTCGCATCATTTGGTCAAAAGCAACCTTGATATCAAGGGCTGTCACTCTCTCAGTTCATCTCTGGAATTCAGCTCTTTTGCTCAGAAGGTTGTAATGAGGTCAGCTGAGTGGCCTTGGTGGAACCCAAACTAGGCATCACTGAGCAGGTTATTGCTGATCAGGTGCTGCTTGATAACACTGTTGATGACAACTTCTATCACATTACTGATCAAGATTCTACACCTTGATCCTTCAAAGACCTTCTCTTACTAATGTACTAATCGTGTTCATTCTGAAGAGTGCTATCCCACCTCCTTTTCCTTTCTACTCATCCCTCCTCAACGTTCAATATTCTTGGCTATTCAGTTCTCAATCTGGGTCACCCTGTAGCCATGTCTCTGCAATGACAAGCAAATCATAGCCATTCAGCTAGATTTGTGTATTCAAATATTCAAATTTCTTTGTGTAAATGCTATGTGCTTTTTTTTTAAGTAGGGAGCCTTACGCTCAGTGAAGAACACTGGTTTCTCTATTACAGTTCATATTTCTTGTCAGAGTTAGTTGACATTTTGCACAGAATTTGGTGTTTTAAGTGTACTACTTTGAACTCTTTTATTCAGAGGTTGATAGGCCTCGAGACCAATATCATGAACTAGCCTATACATAAACCATGGTACCATCTTAATACCTCTGTGCATGACACAATCATGTGTCCTCTGATTGTGTTAATGAAGAAACAATTAAATCAGAACAAGATTCTGCGTGCCTTCACATGCTTATAAAATAACAGTGGCTAAACTTCAAGAGTGCTTCATAGTGCTTGGGGGCATTTGTAGGATAGTTGTCAAAAGCACTTTAACTATTTAACTGCATGCAAAAATTACAAACATAGAATCATAGATCATAAATCCTTTAGCATTTGACCACTGTTATAGCATCAGAGATGCTATCAAGTTACTTGTTGGTAAAATAAATGTCGTAAATGCTATCCCTAAATAACAGGCTTTAGCCAATATCTATTTCTACCTACTTTTATACAACAAAATGAATAGTTTGGAGCTATCTGCCTTAAATTTGCACTTGTCTCTTCTGGGAAGTGCCAGAGGTTCACTCTGAATTGATGTTCACTTAATTCCTTTGGACTGAGGCTGGGAATTCATGGGCTCAAGCCCATCTTGTTACATCCATCAGAACCACTGTGAGAGAGAGGAATTGACAGTTGAAACCAGTCTGTTAAAAATTACATTGTATTGCATTTTCAAGGAGAGCAAATTGGTGGTATTAAAAGTTCTGGGTTAATGGAAATCATGTTTTTATAGCTCATCACTTCCAAATATTACAATTGCTACAATAGTTGCACCATAAGATTTTGCTTCTTTCTATGATCAGCTGCTCTTCTTTTATCTGCGAGCTCTGGAAAGATTCAGCCACATTTAAATCGTCTCCAAACCAGGCATCAAATTGCCAGAGTTATCTCAACATCGAGGTGACAATACTGCTCCAGATTGCACTGGAAACCAACTTCTGACCCAGAAGTGATGTTCTTTTTGTAATATTTGGTAAACTTTGATCTATTTCCGCCCTCTCTGTGACCAAGTGAATTCAATCTCCTGCTCAGACTGTTATGACTACAGTTAACAATTACGTTTCAGCGTCAGTTTGTTCCTGATCAGAAACAAAACCCTACAACTTGTTTCAAGTTTTTATGATGTCCTCCAGCATTGGACTCTGTACACCTCCTGCATCTTCATTTCTCAGGTACATCTGTCAGGGTCCCCTCAGTAACGCTCTCAACTAACTTCTGGTCATTGCTAATTCCACCTTGCTTTCAATACAGACACAACTTCTCAATGCTCCATGATGACTCCATCTCCCTATCCATAATTGCCCCACATTGAAATCTCTGACTATAACTCTCATCGTCTGTTATCTCCCATCTAGTTACCTTTATGGATTGGAGTTTATCAACTTATTTTTCTTTTAAAGATCTTTTTACTTCATTCTTCCTAAACACAATCCTATTATATATTTTCATTATTCCATTTTCAGTTACACTGTTTCCCAATTTCTTTCCCCAACCCTTCAGTACACTGCACTCTTTAGAATCATAGAATAGAATCCCTACAGTGTGGAAACAGGCCCTTCAGCCCAATAAGTCCACACTGACCCTCAGAGCATCAAACCCAGACTCATCCCACTAATCTACACATCCCTGAACACTACGGGTAATTTAGCATGGCCAATCCACCTAGCCTGCACATCTTTGGACTGTGGGAGGAAACTGGAGCACCCAGAGGAAACCCACGCAGACACGGGGAGAATGTGCAAACTCCACACAGACAGTCGCTCAAGGGTGGAATTGAACCCGGGTCTCTGGTGCTGTGAGGCAGCAGTGCTAACCACTGAGCCACTGTGCCATCTTTCTGCTCTCTTGCCATCATCCCAAGCTCAATTCTCCTTAAGATCAGCCTACAGCTTCTCTGTTTGCCTGTCTCATCATCCTCAGGAAGGATCTGACACCCTTAGTACTGGCACATTCTGAGCATCAACCTCAATTGTCCCACTCCACACTCTCATCCATCTTTTCACTAATCTTGCCAATCTTCTTTCTTCCTATCTCACTCACCCATCTCACTGCTGACTCTATGGACTCTGCTATCAGATTAGCTCGCAGTAACCCACCAGATATTACCCTCCTGAATGTCTGTTCACTTGTGTGAACTCAATGCCATCCATAAACTTACAGTGGATCATTGCATAAACATTGTGGCATTAACACATACCTGGATGATGGATGATAACATCTTTTGCTTTAATAAACTTTCTGCACCCTGGTTACATCTTTCATAACTTGCCGTGTCAAGATCATCATGGTGGAAGTCTGACACTTAGCATCAAGTCTCACCTTGATCTGATCCCTTACTTCTGTGGAAACGTCTCCTCCTTGAGCATCTAAACTGTTCCATTCCTCATGTAAGACCGTAAAAACACAGGATCAGAGGTAGGCCTTTCAGCTCACTAAGTTTATTTCCCCACTCAATGACATCATGATCCAACCATAACTGCACTTTTCTGCTTTATCCACATAACACTTCACTCATCCCATGTCTCAATCAATAACTCTGTTCTCAACCACCCTCCCATGTGCAGTAATGATTTTGTATTGAGGTATCTTCACCACTTTTCTACCACAGCTTCAGCACTGCATATCTTCTCAACATCTAATTCATCAGGCTCTCCCACCTCTGAATTCATTACTTTTTATCCTTCCGAATCCCTTCCTCAATCTATTACCCATATTTCCAGTCACCCCATGACCTTGCCATTTTACATTGTCTTGCTAGACCCATCAAATCAATGACAGATAAGACCATCTCTGATAACTTCCTTTATCATTGTCCACCATGTCTCCCTTTTGTACCCCCAACTTTACTTTTTCTACATTAGCCACTGGAAGGAAAAAACACCTCCCAAATTACCAACAACTGCACTTTCAAAATGCCAACTATCTATCCTTTGGTCGTTGGCTCACCTTGACTTTTCTGCTCAATCATATGCTTGACTCCAACTTTAATGTCCAAGTCCATAATAAGTCATTATTCTCTTTTACACTGGCAGCTCACAGAGTCATAGAGATATACAGCATGGAAACAGACCCTTCAATCCAACTTGTCCATGCCTATCAGATATCCTATATAAATCTAGACCCACTTACCAGTATTTGGCACATATCCCTCTAAACGCTTCCTATTCATATACACATCCAGATGCTTTTTAAATGTCATAATTATACCAGCCTCCCTTACTTCATCTGCCAACTTATTTCGTACACATACCATCCTCTACGTGAAAAAGTTTCCCCTTAGGTCCCCTTTATATCTTTCCCCTCTCACCTTAAACCTATGCCCTCTAGTTTTTGACTCCCCCACCCCAGCGAAAAAGCCTTGCCTATTTACCCTATCCATGCACCTTTTATTTTATAAACATCTATAACGTCACCCATCAGACTCCATTGCTCCAGGGAAAATAGCCCAGCCTATTCAGCCTCTCCCTATAGCTCAAACTCTCCAAACCTGGCAATGTCCTCGTAAATCTTTTCTTCACCCCTTCTAGTTTCACAACATTCTTCCTATAGCAGGGAGACCAGAACTGCATACTATACTCCAAAACTGGCCGAACCAATGTCCTATACAGCCACAACATGACCTCCCAACTCCTATACTCAATGCACTGTCCAATAAAGGCAAGCTTACCAAATGCCTTCTTTACTGTCCTATCTGTCTGTGACTCCACTTTCAAGGAACTATGGACCTCTACTCCAAGGTCTCTTTGTTCAGCAACACTCCCCAGGACCTTACTGTTAAGTGCACAAGTCCTACCCTGATTTGCCTTTCCAAAATGCAGCACCCCACGTTTATCTAAATTGAACTCCACATGTCACTCCTCGGCCCATTGGCCCATCTGATTGATATCCCATTGTACTCTGAGGTAATCTTTTTCGCTGTCCACTAAAACTCCAATTTTGGTGTCATCTGAAACCTTACTAACCATAACTCCTATGTTCACATCCAAATCATTTTTATAAATGACAAAAGCAGTGGACCCAGCACCGATCCTTGTGGCACACTGCTGGTCACAGCTCATATTTCCATTCCCTAAAATTCAAGGAGAGTTGGGAATTATAAGATCAATCGTGATGTCCTAGAATGGAGAGCAGGCTCAATGGGATGAATGGCCTAGCCTTGCTTCTACGTCTTTTGGAACACAGACCTGACTGGAGCCCTCCTTGAGCTCTGATTTGGGCTAAACTGTCGATCATCCAAATCACAGCTGCAGTCAATTTGGTGCTCTTCTAATCATCAAACAAACATAAAATACTTCTTCACGTGTACCCTTGCTCTGCCTCATTCAGTTAATTAATCTGCTGAATGATCAGAAAACCTGAGAGGCCTTTATTTCTTAAGAAAATTAAAGCATATGACCAAAATAAGTCATTAATTGACTTCAATTCTTTCCAGCGATGCTCAACCTAAAGCATTGATGTTGACTTGCCTCTGAAGTAGTACTTCATTCAGGTCAGATAGAAAACCTCAATGGTGAAATAAGATTTAATTACCCTTAGTGTTACACAAAGCTTGCAAAACTAATGCTAATATGACTTCAGTAGTTGGATGAGTGTATTCTAGTGTATTGTCACTTGTGGACCTTAACATGTATTCCTAACGTTTGCTTAACTTCTTCAAAATGTTGTAATGCCACTGAAAAAGTTAAAAAAAAATTGCCTTACTCCGAGGCCAATTTTGCCACCATATCGCAGGAACTGTATCCTGCTCCCGTGAAGCTATCCTTGTATTGTCCCATCCTGACACCGTCAAGCCAGTCACCGACGGAGCGGAAAGCTGTAACGTCTGTGTTGCTCCGGTCAAGCAGCAGATTTGATGGCCTAATTGGAAGGAAATCAGGAAGGCAGGAATAAGTACAGAGCATTATGCATGAAAATAACAACTAACAACAGCAGGGACTTCCAGGCTACATGCAGGTTTTAAACACGGCCATGGAGTGTGTCTGTCACTCTGCCTTCATCTGTTCATGCTGTTAGAATATGGCTTGACAGACCACTATGCAATCACCAGACCTGAAACAAGCCAAATAACCTATGCTCTACTGAAGAAAAGGATCTAAATGAGGACATTAGCAGTACCTCAGGACTGCACAAATTTCAAAATAAAATATGCTTATGTTCCAGTTATTGCCTTGTAACTGCAACATGCAAGAGGATAGTCGGGGCACTGTCCATGGGCTTATGCTTCGCCTCCAACTGTCTACTGTTTATAGCAAATAACGGTGTGAAAACCAAGCAGAGTGGTATCTCCCATCACTCACCCACCAGCACTTTTGTTGTCAACTGGATCCCTGGACTCTTAGCGCATTGTAAGTATGAGAACCTGCCTGTCAACTTGATAAGCCCAATTGACCTGTCCAACTGAGACTGGAATTTGAGGCTGGAGCTGATTGATATGGACCTGTTTACCTGGTGTCAGATGATTGTGGAGGCAAAATGTATACAGCAGTATGTTTCCTCCAATCTTTCAATGGGCTGCAGTGCTAATTTGCTCTTTTAAGTGGCGAGTGGGAGAGCAGGGTCTGACTTTAAAATGTTTCACAGGGAGCCTTAGTTATGTCATTACAGCCTGGATAATGAAGCCAATTTGGCTTCTTCACCAGGCCACAGGCAGCAAGTGGACTGGAGTTCAGCAGAGGCCTATAGGAAAATGATACTTTTTATTTCTTCTTCCCTCATGATCCAGAGGAGCAGAGGTATTTCTCCATGCGTCACTAGGAGACGAGGTGATGAGGTAATGAGGAGATCTTGGGTGTCACCTGCCCATGATGTCCTTTAGCCTCACTGATGTTACCTGAATGCAAGAAACCATTGTCAATGCCTCTTGCTGCCCAAAATTTGGCTCCCACTCACCAACTAGGCAGTAAATATTTTGAATGAGTGTGAGATTGACCAGGGCCTGTGTAGTGAAGACCTCAGAGCTAAAATCGCTCCTGCGCACACTCCCCCCCACCCTGTAGAGGGATGGAGGGTCAAGTATTCACTTCAGTTATCACTCAAACGATTCCTGTTTGGTGTTAATGTCCATTCCTAGGCCTCCTTCTTTGCAGCAATTATGGGTTTTGTGTGAATTGGTAGTCAATTAAGCATTACCAGATGGTGTATTCTATATCTTAAAAAAAGTCATAGACATTTTGTTTTAATGGAAATCATTAAAAGGCAATGCCCCGGGAAAATATAATTTCAAATTATTTCACCACAGGTCAAAGGCTTGTCTATGGTTGCAGGTAAATTGAGACAGAATTTCTGATGGAAGAAATGTATTCCTTTTATTCTGATCAAATGCAAAATCAGACATGATAAAGATGCTAGGATGTGAGTGTCTACTAAATTGGGCTTTAGGTTTTTGAAACTCACTGACTATTTCATAACATATATTAGTTAACAAGAAAGTAATTTACTTTTATGACTGCACCTCACATCTTTGTTCAAGTAGCTTGACTGATAAGCTGCATTCTAATGACTAAACCTTACACACATAATGTACTGCATTATCTTGTTGCTAAAGTGGAGCTGTGTGCAATATGGACTATCCCTTTAAGGCCTCAATAATTTTGGCAATCAACACCCTTGCAACGATTGCAGATTACTATAACGAAGGACATTTGCAGAATGATGGTTCTTGTAACTGCCTGATACCTCGTCATTTTGCAGGAGTGCCTCAACAAAAGTCAATTAACCTATTTGACCTAAGCAAGTACCAGCTGCCTATCTTTCACCTCCTACTTTCTGACATTCTGAGGTGTGAAATCGGAAGAGTGACAGATGCACCAAAAACTTTTACAAGGACTATCAATTCTTCCCACTGTCTTTCAGCTGTTCACTTGGCAGCACTTTTACCTTCATTAGAAGGTTGTTCACTGAAGTCATACTGGGGCTGATTTTAAATTTGTGCAAGTGAAAGATTTTTAAGTGAGTTATAATCTTGCTGCAAAATTTGAATGGAAAAATTTAAGACTGACATTCCAGCACAGCGCTGAGTAACACTGCATTATCAGAGGCACTGTCCATTGAATGAGATGTTAAACCAAAGCCGTCTTTGCCCTGACAGGTGGATGGAGCAGATTGATGGCACTACTTTGAAAAGAGCAGGTGAGGTATTTTTGGTGGCCTGGCCATTATGGTTGAACTTTTAGCTTTATTTCTTTATTTTTTTGGTTAATTCTAAGAGTGACTGTAATGTTTAACTTTTAACTTTGCTCCTTACTTCCTTCTTCTTTGTTCTTAAATTTTTGCACTGAGGTACTTGTACTTAAGATGACTCTGTGTATGACGTTGAAAACTCCTGTAGTCTTGTGGTTGTGTACACTTGACAATAAAGTCTAAATCTTAATCTAAAGTATTGAGGCTTCAGTTGTCCTGATAAAAGTAGCTTATTGAGCCATAACAATGTTGTTTGTGGGGCCTTGCTATGTGGAAAAATGGCTGCTGTATTTTAACAGTGTCTATTGGGTGGAAAGAATTATGGGATGTACTATAGTCATGGAAGTGGCTATACAAATGTAACATTTTTCTATTTTTATTTTGATCACAGTGAGTCAGAGTAGACATTAAGCGGCAAGGGGTGAAACTAGGCAACAGCAAACCAACGGCCCAATTCATACCACCTCTGGTTTTCTTCTTTGACTTCAATGGGAAAGAGAAGCAGGTATTAAGCCTGTTTTGCATCATTAAATCACGACAGTTAGAGTGAGACAGGAAGTAAATACAAGGCTTCCAAGAAGCACTAATACTCATTTTAAAATGGGAGTGGACAAAAATGGCAGACTTCACTTGAAGAACTACAGATGACTGGGATGGAAGCGTAGTTGACTGGTAAAGTTGAAGTCCTGGGAGGGTCAAAAATATTGAGTAACTGCAATCACATATAAAATGGAATCTCTCCTTCAAAACAAAAATCTACTTTTAATGATCGGTATATTGTCTGACAGCAGAAAGTAGGTTTAAGTGATTATAAAGATGACGGAAACCTCCTTATTTGGAGATTGCAATTTTCCTGGGCTTCTGTAGTATTGAGATGTTGCGGTTAATCTATATTATCTTCACCACACAGACTAACATGACTGGAAATTTCTGGTGGGTTAGCCATTATCCCTGGAGACTGTGGGCCTAGAACGAGATCCAGTAATAAATATGAATGCACAGTTCAAACGATTTTCAATTTCTAATAGGGAGGGTTTCCAACCTTCTCAGATGTATTGATTATCCAATTCCAATGTAGTCAAAGCGGTAAGCCCAAGAGTTTAACTAAGGAACCAGAGTTTACTGTCTTAATCGGAGACCTGTAGAGAGGTTGTGTAAAACAGCCACCGATCATCACCTGTTTGTCATCTGTTAATGTTTATTTGTTTCCAATCAGCCAAGTATGAATTAATTTTACAGTAATTATTCACTTATAATGTTATGCCAGTAAATATAGATCAGTTGTTATCAGGATAGTTGCAGATAAGAAAATAATAAATATTATTTTTCATTAGTCCCAGGATATTACCATAAACATTGACTGCCTCAATGACCCAAATTGTATCAATGATCAATTTGCTTGATTTTGGGAACTTAACACACATTTAGAGGTCTGGTATTACCTCAAACACTTCTCCCTTTTGTGAAAGCTACAGCCTGTGACCTGCAGCAGGATTATTATTAGATCATGTTAAAGGCCTGTGTCAGTTGTTCTGACCAAGGCTGGAGGAGTGCACCATTGCTCTAGTCCCTCTACTGCAAGGTGGCAACATAAAATAAAAACAGTTTCTCCAGTTACCAAGAAAACCAATTAAGTATCTTTATCAGGTTTTAAACAACAAAATCTATCAATCAGACTTATTAATAAAGACAGTTATGGGTTCGTCATCAAAAGAACACTTATTCAATAAAAATGCACTTTTATTGGATAATGTACAGAGTCAGTGATGTGGAAAGTATAAATGCTGATCTCTCTAAATATCCCCAAATCATATACACACACCACACACTTTTGGAAAATAGAAACATAAAATCATTTCCTTGCAGAAGTTTGCCATCTCAAAAAAAAAAATCAATGCTTTATTCTTGAAGGCAAAAGGATAAAGCCTAGATTGTTCCAGATTGTGTTGTATTGACATCGTCTAATGCTTGGTCATGTCACTAATCACACATCATTGTCTCTAAAGTGTCGCAAACGCAGCTTGCTCAATGATATGTTCTTTTACTTACTCTTTCAGGAGAACAAATAGTTTTCACCCTGAAATGATGTAGATGGTTTACTTTTCAAAAATGGGAGTGAACAGCTGGGCAGCTTGTTCTTAGCAACTTTCCTCTAACAGCTTGCTCTTAGCAGTCTTCTCTTCAAATGAACCAGAAAAACAAACACCTCCCCAGAGCAATCATTGTTAAATCATCTTCTAGCAGTATTTATAGCCAAGAATACAGTTATCACTGGTCATAGGGTTTCTAGGAAGGCTTGCCAAAAAGTAAAACTCCAACGTCTACAGTCAACTTTTAATGACCGCTTTCAAAGAAACCATTCTCGGGCTGTCACTAAATACGAATAAATTCCTTTCTCCACAATCCTTAAAGATGTAAATTTAGTTCCTCTGAGCAATATGAAGCATAAATATTCTTTGTCACTCAGCACATAACCATGCTCTTGGGGCCAGACAAGAACAATGTGCTTTTCATGTGTCCTGTTCGAGTCTGGCGTGTGACTGGAGTGGTGGAATTTGTTGGGAAGTAGGTGGGTTGGGTATTAAAACTGCTCTGATAGGTTTGATTTAAAACAAGCTACATCAGAGATTATATTGCACATTTATGTGGTCAGAAAAAGTCTTGGGTAATTAAATGATGACCCCTATATAAGTGGAATTGCTCCTCTCTGCTTCTAAAAGCCTATATTATTCATCAAATACCTCCTACAGGCCACACGCTAATTGCTACAACATGGCATTGTTAGAATTCAGAACAAGCGTCTGATGGTTCCTACAGCTTGTAAAAATTATACTCAAGTGAGACTCACATATGGATCCACAGGTCCCTGACTAGAGCACACAGTGCCCATGTAACTTCTGCCAGGCCTGGTATCTGTTTAATCAGCGACCATCTGTCTCTTTATACATTTCACAAAAAGGGAAAGTAGTCCAGAATTAATTTCAGATCTTGCAACAAGCATGTTGTTCATGTTAATCTCAGATCATTTATACACAATAAATCAAGATAAATATATCAGTATGGAGCTGGAGGAACACAGCAAGCCAGGCTGCATTAGAGGAGCTGGAAAGCTGACGTTTTGGGTTGGGATAACAAGCATGGGGCTGGATGAACACAGCAGGTCAAGCAATATCATAGGAGCAGGAAAACTCGACGTTTCGGGGGACACTTCTTTAGAAAGGGACCCATTCTGAAGAAGGGTCCCGGCCCGAAACATCAACTTTCCTGCTCCTCTGATGTTGCCTGGCCTGCTGTGCTCCTCCAGCTCCACACTGTGTTATCTCTGAACCCAACATTGGCAGTTCTTGCTATCTCCAAGATTAATATATCAGTTGCATATACGATATATACTGGTACATACAAAAAGAAGTTGATTGTATCTTGACGGTGGCTTAACTTATCTATCAGTAACCAATTTGCTTTGCATGGTGATGTCTTGTTTATCAAATATTAAGCTCAGTATAGAGTGGAACATCAAAATGATGACTTAATTGAATCAAGGTCATCATATTTTCCATACATTCTGTCTACCAGCTGTACAATTATTGTTTGTTCAGAAGGAAAGGATGTTTCATGAATACCAGGAGTTGTGCCATTGGCTGCCATCACTTTCATCCAGCGAAACCCTATTCAAGTGGAGTGACCAGTGTTTTGCTTTTGATTCATCTGTTCTTCACATCAGCTCAAGCCAAGCCTCAAGATGTATCTTTATAACAACATCCTGTATGCATGATTGCATGCCAGCAGGTATCTCTGCCCAGAGCTGCATATTCTACTAGAATCTACCACACAAGAAATAATGAGGTTACAGTTCCATCACCTTAAAGGTTCCCCATCAGAACCTATCCCTACCAACAAGTCATCTGCTAACCGTGCACTAATTGGGAAAAGCCACTACCACCCCCAAACCTTGCCGCCCCCCACAATAGTTCACAGAACCCTCAGCCATGCCTGCCCATTTCCCTCACTTCCGCCCTCACCCTGTTCCCTCCTTCCCAGAAGAACAATAGGCTTCACTTGATGAATTCAAAGGTCTCTGAGGTATCATCTGAGTGATATAAGTGTAACCTCAGTAGTTATGTTGTAGTAGACACTCTACTAGAGAGTGCAGCTCTAGGCTTGCTGTCACATCATCATCCTCCATTATTTCTGCCACATCCAGCAGGATGGTATCACCATACAGGTCTTCCTCACCTCTCCACTTTGGCATAGCTCAGTACAGATGAGTGTATCAGGGCTCAATAACCAGTGCCAGGAGCTCTTTGTGTCAGGGCCAGGATGAGGTCCAGCAGTGAGACCTATGATATCTGTCCCCATCACTGACTGTCAGCATTCCTAGACCCTTTCCTTTATGACACCCAGGTCCATTCCTCTGTCACTCCTAATACCTCTTCATTCCCCCTCATGGCAACTTCCTATGCAGTCCCAGAAGGTGTAAGACATGCCCAGTTATCTCTTCCCTTCTCACTATCCAAAGCTTTAACCAAACTTTCCAGGTGAAGCGACAATTTACTTGTACGTCTCTCCATCTAGTTGACTGTATTCACTGTGATAATGAAGTTTCCCCTACATTGGCGAGAACAAATGCAGACTGAGTGACTACTTTGTGGAACACCTTTATTCTGTCTGCATGAATGATCTAGTATTTCATTCACATGCCATTTCAATATACCATCTTGCTCAAATGTTAACATCTGTGTTGTATGCCTGCTGCAGTGGCCCAGCTAAGCTCAGCACAAAGATCAATACTTTATCTTCTACTTATACACATAGCCTCTAGGACCTAAAACTGGTTTCAACAACTTTTATAACATGAACCCTATTCCAATTTGTTTCCCACATCCCACCTCTCCCAAAGTCTTGTTTAAGTGGGTTTGTTCTCATTAGTGTTGAACTATTTACTGCTATTAGCACCCACCATCAACACTGACTCTTCAAGTATCTTCCCTACTATCACTTCTCTACAACTATGAGCACTCTCTTTGGTTTTTGCTCTGTGATACCATTACCATTTGTTCCACTTGCTCTTCCTCCCTCTTATTCTAAAGCATTAAACCCATCATTCTTTCAGTCTAATCACTCTGAATGGACTTAAAAAGGTTGACTTTGTTTTTCTCCCCATAAATATTGTCAGACTTGCTGAGTTTCTCCAGCAATTTCTCTTTTAAAATTAGGACAAACCATCACACCTCCACCCTAGAAAATTACTGTACTGCCTGAACCACCATGGATCAGATTTAAGGATTCAAACCATACTGTGCAAGATAACATACCTTTCTCCACTACATCAGAATACCTCCAAATGACCTATGAGTAATTTTAAAATAGAGTCTAGATTGCATTGTTTGCAATGTATTTTGCTTGGAATCTGCCCAATCATTTTAACAGAATTTTGTCAGAACAAATTAACCCGCTCACCATTAATACTGCATGGCGTAATTTCAACCTGTCAGTGGTAAGGTTCGCACGAGATTTCACGCTGTTTGAATGGTAAGAGCTCAAAATCCCTGCTGCTGTCATTTTGCAAACTCCTAGAAATAAACCCATAATTTCAAGGTGTGTAAATATTTTCAGATCCTTCTATCAAAAAAGTCTTTTACAGTGGGATAGAAGTTAGCTTAACCCTTCTGGAGAGTGAGAGAGAGATACCAAACTGAATACTTAGCAAAATGGAACAATAAAAGGAATATAAAAGGTCAATTCTGCTTCTCGATACAGAATGTTAACTACAACACGAACACTGGATCCTTCTTCCAGCATGAGGAAAATCAACCTTATTTTGTCTTTCACAAGATGAGTGGTGTCAGTAATGTAACAATTTAAAAAAGAAAGTGCTGCTGCTCCAATCTAATTTAAATGTATTTAGCTTTGTCAGGAAAGTTATCAATATCATTCATGTGCATAGCAAATGCAGATGCTTTTCCCCATTATTAATTAATTTATTAACAATAGCTTTACAAACATCACAGCAAAGTGAGAAATTTCATCTGTGTGCACCAAGGGTTTGCATGGTAACATGCAAGTGCCAATTCTCATTTCTAACAACTGGTGTTGAAATGGAAAAATGGATAAAAACTTACATATTCATAACTTATTGAACAATGGGTAATGAAATTCAACAAGTCAATTTGATTTTTTTTAAATTGAGTAACTGATAGAAAGGAATGCAGCAAACATTCCAAAGCATTCAGCAACTTAAATGATTACTGCAGAGGACCTGGAGCTCAGGCTGAAATCGTTTGAACTTATGAATGAAATCTAAAATTACCAATTTCTAGTGTATTCCAAGAGAATACAATTCGCCCCAACCTCTTCTCAACCTTGCCCCAGTGATTGCAAAGATACTAGCTGTTTTTTCTTCCCTCCTGAGGGAGGACATCTGGACAATTGAGTAATCTAAAGGAATTTGGATCTGACTGTGAATAGTCTGTGATGTCTCAGTGCGAGATCCCAGGAATGGAGGTATTCCGGAATAGTTGCATGCATCAGCATGCAATCCAGATGCCTGTCTGTGGCCTTGACCATGCAATTTATTGGCCAGGTCATGCATCCTATTAGTTCTTACAGAACAGACAAATTAGGTGTCTTTTTCTCTCTGCCGTTGTTACAAGCTGAGTTGCTGTCCTGCTGTTTCCTAGCAGGCCATTAATGCCTTTCATAAATCACCAATTCTAAGTTCTGAGGTGGTGTTGGGGGTGTGTATATATGAGTCTGATTATGTGTGTGTGCGGGGGTGGGAGGAGTAGGGAAGAGAGGGCAGACCATGAACTGATTTTCTTGACAAGAAACCTATATAAATCTGCAAAACATTGAACGTGAAAGGTTTTAGTGACCTCTGAGTATCCAATTTCCACAAAACCCAAACAGCCCCTCCACCCAATTTCAAAATGGCATCAATTGAAGCACCACGCTCAACTATCTCCTGCATTGAGGAAAGTTTGCTGGTGTTTTACTAGCTCACTATGGAATACCTCATACAGGCCCTGTATCAAGATGCACCCTCTGGAGAAAAGAATAATGGAAGAAAGCTTGACCCACTGTATCGAACACACAAGTGCTGCCAGTCAGTGTCATTGCCACAGAACTTGGAAGTTCTATGGGTAAGACTGATGCCCTGTGGCAACCAGGGCTTAACAAAACAGCAACATATTTATATAGCGCCTTTTATTGTAATTAAATGTCCCAATGCGCTCCATGGGAAGGAATATTCTAAAAACAAAGTATAACACTGAACCACAAAGCAGCTATTGAGCAGAAGAGCTAAGTAAAAGATTTAGTTTTTAAGCAGTGTCTTAAAGGAGGTAAATAAGGCCAAGAGGCAGGGAAGAAATTTCATGAGTTTGGGATCTAGATAACTAAAGGCCCAGTCACTAATGGTGGAGAAATTGTGTCTGGGAATGAATAAACAGCTTGAAGTAGAGGAGCCAGATATTTCAGAAGGTTGCAGGTTATTACAGAGTTAGGGAGGGATGATGTCATTGAGGGATTTGTGAACAAAGATGAGAATTTTAAAAATAAGACATTGCTTGGCTGGAAATCAAGGTATCTCAGTGAGTAGGGGGATAGTGAACAGAACTTACTAGGTTAAAAAGATACCAAATACACAATTTTGGATGAGTTACCCTTTACAGACTGTAGAATATGCAAGCTGAACCAGGGCACACTGGATTAGTTAAGATTGATCAGACTGCTTAGACAACATCCAAAACTGGATGATGAGAAATTTCCTCTAATGAAATATTGGTGTAACTGAAGCTAATGATTTCAATCCCTGCTCCAAACTCTATTCCATGCTTCAGAATGAAACTGAGTCTGTCTGTTTGCAACATTAGCGCCACATTTGTTTCCAAGATGGGGTCCAACATCGTTTCATGCCAATCGAAGATCACCCCTTTATATCTCTGTAATGTCGCTCAATGTCACCTCAGCTAAAACATTCATCCATGCCAATGGATCACAAACTGGGACCCTTAAAGAATTGGGGAAAACATGAGTTGGGAGAAATGTAGATAAGATACACTGTGCACGTATAATTTATTTAGACGATATGCTTATTGTTAATCTTGAAGAGTAGAATTCTAATATGAAAATTTGAGTTAAGGTTTCTAACTATATATTGGCATTCAGAATGATTTCTCTAAATTTTTGGGTTGGTAAGTCTTCGGGTTTTGTTTTTGAATGATAAAGTATCTCACAGTGTCCCAACTGAGGATTAGTGAGATTTGACTGATGTATATGTCAACAGATTGAAGGATCCATCGAATTGAAGACCTTGAAGCAGATGGAGCATCTTACAATATGAAATTGCATGACGTGAGGGGCCATTCAGCTCTTAATGATGCACAGCTTCCGTAAATGCACCAGCGTAAACCAAACCCCTTCTCAACCAGGAACCACTGATTTTAAAATCACTTACAAGTGGATTGGGAGGCAGTAGCCTGTTGTTCACAGTTTATTTGACAAAAATGAATCCCATTCAAATTAATTATCATGTTTGATCGAGGCTGGGCCTCCGGCACTAAATCACTTATTTATATATCATAACTAATGTATTTCCATACCACCAGGCTGCTTATACACTCAAGAGAGTCCACTTTAAACTAGCTTCATTTATGTATAGGCTATAGTCCTTAAATCATTTTATTTGAATTACAACAAAAGTGATAGTGGAGTCCAATTTGCAACTTGGGATCTGAGGATTAGCATTTTTATAATATATTAAAGTTATTTTAACAGATTATGGTAGAACGTAGAAATTGAAAAAAAAGACACACAAAGTCACTGTTCAGTTAATTGTGTCTGTGCCAGCTGCAAAAGATCTATGATAAAATGCATAATCCCCACATTCCAATTCTTTATCAATGATTGTCTAGCTTAAAGCACTGGAAGTGCACATCTAAGCGTTTGTTCAATGCACTGAAGGCTTCTGTTTCTGTGGTGTTTTGAAGTTAACTTAATATATTGTATACAAAGCCAATTCTGGAAGCTGGAGGATGAATGAGGAAACTACCTGGTGTTATAATGAAATTTCAGGCGGGATAAGATTCCTTTCATTGCCATCTGCTCACAACCGCATGGCTGTAACTCATTGTATAATGGTGCAGGAGAAAACATGAAGTGGTACATGTTGCCACTAACTTCAGAGTAGGAATCACTAAGTCAAGGGTATATCACTGTGAGCTCTATTTAAATGGCTTCTCATTTCCCTTTTAGAGAATGACCAACTCTTTTCACCTTTGCCAACATCATGGTGTAATTTTGTAAAATTAACCATTAGTATGTATCAACATGCAGCTCCTGACTCTTTGGTTTAGTATTTTAAAAAGCAACAAAATTAGTCACAGATATTGAAATGCATGCTTTTTTTTACGGTAACCAGTCACCTTGCTGCCGTATTAGCAATGATCTTCAGGCTGCTGGGATTCCGAATCAATTTGTCCAGAATGCTGACAATCTGTTCAAATTTCGGCCTGTTATTCCTATCCTTTTGCCAACAGTCCAGCATCAGCTGATACAGGGCAGCTGGGCAGTCCATGGGGGGTGGCAGCCGATATCCTTCATCAACCGCTTTAATTACCTGAATGAGAATTCAATATAAGACGACGTCAGTGTGTCACAACGAACACTACTCCTCTGAGAATCGCAACCATAAACAATTGTGGAAAAGGAAAGTGTGGGCTTATCATGGATTTTAACACAGTAGGGACTCCTTTGGCAAAAAGCAAAGTTGGGCTGAAACAAGGGCTGGTATGTTTAAATTCAGATGAGTGCACATTTACCTTTTTATACTGAAAATTTGTAGCTAAATAGCACTACTTGGTGCACACTTAGAGGGATGACAATGGCATTATATTAATGTCAGTGGACTGGTAACTCCGAGACCCAGGATAATACTCTGGGAACACAGCTTCAAATTAAACTTACATTCAATTAATACATCTGGAATATAAAACTATTGACAGCAATGTGTTTCTTTTTGTAAAAATGCATCTGGTTCACTGTCACCCTTCAGAGTATGAAATTCGTCACGTTTATCCGGTACGGCCTACATTGTGGTTGATGCTTCGCTGCCTCTGAAATGACCTAGCAAGCCTCACAGTTCATGGGCAATTAGGGGTGGAGTAACAAAGGATAGGCTTGACCATGATGCCCTCACCCAATGGTAGGACAACTAAAAGAAAAAGCAAGAACAATAACACATGCTCTAGTGTGAATTATATGATGCCGAATTGGCCACTCATTAACATCTCTCAAAATTCAACTCAATAGAAATAACAATCAGACGAAATGCAAATCTGGCTACCCACTTTGTTGCCTATCTTACAGCATTGCACAAGGTCAAATGATTCCCATTCACTCAGATCATTATTTAAAATGAATCTTCCAGCAATGAACACAATACTCAATTTAGATTCAGCGATAAACAGAATTTAGATGTAGTTCAGAGGAACTGTATCTGAAGTTTTAGATTCAATTCAAAGTTTAATTTTTCAATTAATGGAAATTTACGAGCTGATTGGACTTCGAAATCATGCAGGAGAATTGAAGCTAAGCCAGGTTTAGTTTAGAGGAGGCTTTGGAGTTTATTGCTATCTATCTCTTGAGCTCTGTCAGCAGTGAAGGAGGGGCACAATACTGGACTGATGTAAATGCCTGATGTGAATCTCCTACTGTTTTCTATGGAAAATGAAATGCAGCCGGTGCTGAGGGTAGGTAATCTAATACGACTGGTGCACACACTGAATCTGGCCAGCTCTCAGCATAAATACACAGATCATGTTCAGCTCAGGTCAACTTGACGAATGTTATTCAGGCACACATACGTGTGTGTGTTTATGGCATGGTTATTGTGTCAATGGGGCATTTGAGATGATTATTCTGTTAACGGTAATTCTGGTTGCTGTTGATTAAGTGCACCAGGAGGTTTTGGTATTCTGTCCAGGAACTGTCCAAATTGGAAAGTGAAATGAAAATGCAAGGGTGTTATTTTCCCAATTAGAATACAAATTCAAGTTTTTTTTCTCATCTGCCCATGTGGATGGTAGAGAGAGACAATGAATGCTTTCAAAAGAAGAAAATGGGCACTTGAAGGAAATAAATTTACAGTGATATGAGGATAGAGCAGGAGAATTGGACCAAAATGGACAGGATAGCCTCAGTGGGCTGAATGGCCTTGTTCTGTACTGTAAATGGTTCTAAACTCTGATAGGATTACATCTGGACATAAGAATTCTTGAACACATTTTATACTTTCCTAGAATTTGGATTACTGATAAATTAATAAAGCAAAACACAACAATGTGGTTGTAAAAAGGAGACATTGAGCCACATGAGAATGGCAGGAGGAAGAGAAAGTAGTTAATAAAATCACAGGGTGTATTTAGTAGAGATGACAGGAGTCTCACCTTCTGGTTAGAAAGCCAGCAAAAGCCCATCATCAAGTACCTTGAGGTAGGTCTGCCTACTGAGCACCACCAGGATATTTACTTTGAAAACTGCCAATGCGGCTACCACTAACTCTAGGTGGTGCAAAGAGTAAAGAGGAGAGATGAGTGAGAGATTAAAGAGGAGTTCACTATCATTCACAAAAGTCGGAATGCAATAGCCAGTCTCAAAGATGGCCCTGCTGGAATTGAATATATTCAAAGGAACAAGATTCCAGGACGCAGTGGCCTGAGTCATATCATGCATTGAGTGTGAGTGACGACAGTCAGATTTGAAGGGCAGCTGCAGCAGTGTTCTGAGGTTTCCCTTGGAAGGTGACACCAACCTGGACAAGGAGGTGCATCATTTGTTCAGCAGAAATGGTAAGCAAGAGCAGCTGGTCAATGTGTAACATGCCCCAACCCGTAGGCATAGCCTCCCTGATCCAGGATGGTTTCTCGCTGATCAGAATGGTGGCTGGAGAGGGCCGGAAGTGCTGCAACAGAATAAAGGAGACCTCCTTTCCAGACACTGCAGGGAATGGGAAGCTGCGTTATGTCAGTGCCCTACCCCACACCCCATCCCCTCTCCTCAGTGTCAGACTCCTCGGTCCCAGTTGGCGACAGTGGTACATACACATCCTGGTACGGTGTCATTGTCAGAGCTTCTTGTGACCAGCTGCAGCCGGTTGACATCTCAAGTCGTATGTGCGGGGCTATTTTACCATTACTGATGGTCTGTAAGTGCGTATTGATCAAGTGTTTATCGAGTTACCAAGATGGTGGCGATCGACACACCCCCTGAGAACTCAGATCACCACAGGATTCCAGGGTGCAGGATCTTGATTACCAAGAGGTGATCATAGTGAGGGGGTTCCTTCCCTTCAAACCCACAGCTAGTAATAACCACAGTGCTTTTTGGGTTCCTCTTGTGACCAGTCCCGTATTCACCACTGGTTAACTATCAGTAGTGATGGGATGAGGCTGTTAAGTGTGCATTAATTACCCACTTTAGGGTCTCAGTTGGCTATTGGTTATAATGGGAAGGGTGTCAAATGGGGCATTCTACCATGGACCTAGTCAGAGTACAGATGGGAAGGTGGCAAGTACCTCAATTTTATTTTAATCAATCATGGGATGTAGGCATTGTGTCTTATTGCACCTCCCTAGTTGGCCTTTGTGAAGGTATTGCTAAGTTGCCTTCTTCTGTGGTGTAGGTAGACACTCAACGCCATTGAAAAAGGAATTCCAGGATTTTGACCCAATATATTTCCAAGTTAGCGTGGTGAGTGGGTTGGAAGGGAATTTTCCAGTGGTGGCGTCCCACATACCTGCTGTAGTCATCATTGCAAGGTGGTAGTGGTTCTAGTTGTGAAAGGTGCTGCCTAAGAACCCATGGAGAATTTCTGCAGTGCATCTTGTAGATAGCACAAACTGCTGCCACGAAGCATCGGTAGTGGGAGAGGGGATGTTTGTGGACTTAGCGCAAATCAAGCGGGCTGCTTTGCCCTGGATGGTATCAAGCATCAAACTCCTGTCTTGTACCTTCAGATGGTGGAAGGCTTTGATGAGTCAAGCCAGGAGTTACTCATGCAGGATTCCTAGCCTCTGACCTGCTCTTGCAGCTTATTGCATTTAGATATCTAATCCAGTTCAATTTCTGGTCAATGGCAGCCCCAGACATGTTAATATCAGGGATTGAATGAATGTAATGTCATTGAATGTCAAAGGCTGATGGCTAGATTCTTTCTTGCTGGAAGTCATTGCCTGGCATTTGTGTGACTCAAATATCATTGCCACTTTTCAACCCATGCCTGCCCAAGTCTTGCTGCATTTGAACATAGACTGCTTCAGTATCTGAGGTGTTACGAATGGTGCTGAACATTGTGCAATCATCGGCAAACATCCCCACTTGTGACCTTATGATGGAGGAAAGATCATTGATGAAGTGGTGCTGGGCCTAAGGCACTGTGCTGAGGAACTCTTGCAGAGATGTCCTGGAGCTAAGATGATTGACCTTCAGCCACCACAACTGTCTTCCTGTGTGCCAGGCACAAGTCTAACCAGTGGAGTATTCTCCCCCGGATACCTATTGATTCCAATTTTAATCAGGCTTCTCAACAGCACATTGGTCAAATGCAGCATTGTTGTCAAATGCAGTTGCTCTCACCTCAACTCAGGAATTCAGCTCTTTAGTACATGTTAAAATCAAGACAGTAATGAGGTCAGGAGCTCAGTGGCCAAAGCAGAAGTAGGCATCAGTGAGCAGGTTATTTTTTGATTATCAAGCCGATCAAGGGTTACGGGGAGAAAGCAGGAGAATGGGATTGAGCAAGTTATCAGCCATGATTGAATGGCAGGAGCAGACTCAGTGGGCCTAATGGCCTAATTTCTGCTCCTATGTCTTATAGTCTTATTGCTGAGCATTTGCTGCTTGATAGCACTATTGATGACACCTTCTATCACTTTACTGATGATCATGAGTGGACTGATGGGGCGGTATTTAGCTGTTTTTTGTGGACAGGACCTTTCTGGGCAATATTCCACATTGTGAGGTGGATGCCAATGTTTGACTGCCCTGGAAGAGCTTGTCCAGGGGAATAGCAAGTTCTGGAGTATATGTCTTCAGTAACGGTGCTGGAATGTTGTCAGGGCCCACGGCCTTGCACAATCCGGTGCTCCAGCATATCAAATGATATCTATCATGTGAAGTGAATCAAATTGGCTGAAGTGTGGCATCTGTGATGTTGTGGATGTCTTGAGGAGACCTGGCCTTGTGACCTCCCCCCTCCCACCCTCCCACCTGATTAAACAAAAGAGAAAGTTGTGGCAGACTGTGATAGCTCCCAGGTTCTCAAAATTATGTTTTGAATTGCAGTGATCTCCGGGTTCTTTATCTGTTCTGAATAAAGGATATTGCTTCTTGTGTGCTTTCTAATGACATATACATGCACCTCACAGTGGAATACATGTGTACAATGCTGACAATAGATTCTAGTGCACAATTTATGATGTTAGAATTCTGCTTTGTTGTACCAAAGTGCCTTGATATGCTGTCACGGGGGGTATATTTTCTAACCCTCTGCAACTGCATAATACATTTATACTGAATGTGTCTCTGCATTTTTTCAACACGGGGATTAAGCAGATGGGAAAACATACCTTATATTTATTAGTTGGTACATAGAAACAGTTCAAGCTGCTGAATATTAACTTCCACGATGGTTTCACATTGATAGATTGGAATTCTACTGGGATACCCAAGAGGAAATGACCTCTGTAGGTCAGCACAAAGACAGAGTCCTTTTCACCCCTGTCAAAAATGAGGGCTTAAAAAAAAAATGCATGTAATCCAGGAATACAATTAAAAGCAACTTTGACACAGAAGTGTTTTGCCACCCCACAATTGTTTTCCCCAAGAACTTTAGACTGGGAAGGAATTACGTGAGAACCTATGTGTATTAACTTGTGTTACTAGATATGAATTATGCATACCCTATAGAATACATTGTTCATTGTTAACAATGCAAAGCTAGTGCTAAATGCTTGAACAGTTTAAGTGCACATAGTTTTGTACACTGTGATAATTTTTAGTCCTGTGGACAATCTTTTCTTTCCTAATTTACATCGGGCATTTTTCTGTTTGTGAAAGTGTCCACTATAAAATGATGGTTAAACCAGTCTTCAGTGCTGGAAATTTGTTTGCATGTCTTCTTTGTTGCTTTCAATGACACAGAAATGCATGGCCACCTGGCATTCCCATGCTCGACTTCCTCACCCAGCTTGACTCATTTACAACAGAGCAATTCACAGAAGATACTCACATCCTGATTGGACATTTCCCAGTAAGGCCTCTCTCCATACGACATCACCTCCCATAGAACAATCCCATAACTCCACACATCACTGGCTGAGGTGAATTTGCGGTAGGCGATGGCTTCTGGCGCTGTCCATCGGATGGGGATTTTTCCACCCTAGAAAAGAGTTTATTTAGAAATAGTGGTTACGCATGAGCAGTACCTCTGGTGAACATGCAGGTCAATCCCAGACATTTGAGTTAAAATTGCATTAATCAAAACCAGTCATAAACATGATGTGGGCATTTTTTGTCTGCTGCCTTAACCCTGCCATTAATTTGTTTGAGGGATTTGAAATGTATTTGTGGCCAGAATAAACAGCATGATTTCAATGTAATAGTTTGAAAGCAAATCTTGTCTTCATTTTCCATTCCACTAGGCTTATTACCATAAAAGCAAAACTTATAGATCTTAATTCTGCTATCACATGCAATTTGTAAACCCAGATTGACAGCAATTCCTGACGGCTCGAAAAACAATGGAGGGGGCAAAAATATCACAACCCCATTTCCATATATCAAATATTGCAGATTCTCATTTTTCCACACGGGTGTTCAGTATAAACCTAAGTGTTTCCTCAAGTGCTATTGGTTTTACAGTAAAGCTGTCTGTTGCACCTCTGTTAAAACAAGGCAAATCATGCAGCTGCAATCAAAATTGAGGGTTTCATTTCACGAGTCATGAATTCAAGTCTAAGTTCTGAAGAACCCTCCCATCAGCTTGGTGAATTTTATTAGCTATCATTCTTGGTCTGCAACTTCCATCTTAAAAAAGAAACACATCAGTGGAGGACAGCAATAGAAAAATCAGAAAAATAAAGAGTGGGACAGGACTGACTGGCCAGTATGTATTCATTTGTTTTCAAAGTGAAGACGACATAATTATTAAGGGCAGAATTTAACTGGTCTCTAGAAATAGAAAACAAAGCTGATGGAGGGTAGAATTAGATGGGAATTAAGATTTGACTTCCTTGCAATGGGTCAAGTTTTTCAAACAAGTTGGGGAGCATTTCAGTGTCAAGAAATTCTTTCCCATTCATCTGCATATCATTAATATTCGTTAAACGGAAACGCAAAATTTAGCTCTAACTTCCAGATGAAGATGTATGTTTCACAACAATTTAAAGGTGCTGCACATTCAGATCGTTTTTTTTCAGTCTTTAGATCTGAGGCTGGTGAGGGTTGAGTACTCAAAGGGCACAATGGTTGGTTTGTGAAGTGGGTGATGCAGCAAGGCACTCGCACGTTTGGAACTGGGGATGTCCAAATGGAGCCAGGATTTGGCCTGCTTCTCAAAAGGAGACAGCTGAACAGTGCGTGGTAGGTCTACAGTCAGAGAGGGGATTGCAAGCTTGAAGCAGCTAGTCCAGCTAGAGGGAGGGCAATTCAAGATTTCCAGAGGGAGGTTCAAAGAACACGGGAGGGCAGGACAATGGCAAACCAGTCAAAGTTGAGTCATGGAGTGTTTAAGATCACTGACACTCAATCAAATGTGATTGTTGGAGTTTGGAGAGTGATTGTCAGTAAGAGTCAGCTGATTCTAAGAGGGTGAAGAGCAATGGGAGAAAGCTTTAGGATGACAGAGTGGAGGTGGTAGGCCACAGCTGTAGGATCAGACTGTGCTTTTCCATCAAGGTGGTTGCAAACTCAAGTTAAGCTGGCAGAGGATAAGGTTCTTGAGGGAGGTGAGCAGAGGAGTCCCGGGTATGGCTCATTGGAGGATTCTGCAATTCTACTGGTCAACTGCAGCACTGGAGCCATTTTTGCTGTCGCTCACTCCTTCTGTGGAAACTTTAGTCAAATGAGAAGATTTTCCATTTCCATTGGTTGCATTATCCACCATTCCCAGATCACGTGGAGAAGACCCTGCATTGCTGAAGCATGTTGATGCTTGTTGTTTAAAGCCTAGCAGGGGGAGAAGAATGAATGGTGTCTGGAAAGATGTTCGCTATAGAAAATATGGTGGCATGGGGACGTTTAAGGTACAATAATTGTATACAGGGGTGCATGCTGT
This sequence comes from Ginglymostoma cirratum, assembly GCA_024137785.1. Classification (NCBI taxonomy): domain Eukaryota; kingdom Metazoa; phylum Chordata; class Chondrichthyes; order Orectolobiformes; family Ginglymostomatidae; genus Ginglymostoma; species Ginglymostoma cirratum. The sequence continues at coordinate 8,424,987 of JAHRHZ010000061.1, read as the reverse complement.
CATTCAGGAAACAATGGTTTGGTGGCCCTGCTGGAAAAATATCTTGCTCTAGGGTTCCTCCTACATCATTCACCTGCACAGATGTAATGCTTTGAGAGATATGCCTTTCATCGGTTGTCCCAAACCACAATTAAATGAGAGGTAAAAGGTACTGCAGATGCTGGAGAATCCGAGATAACAAGCATGGGGCTGGATGAACACAGCAGGTCAAGCAGCATCATAGGAGCAGGAAAACTTGATGAACATTTCTGATGAAGGGTTTAGGCCCGAAACGTCAAGTTCTCCATTAAATGAGAGGTCATAGTTTTAAGATGAGGGGTAGCAGATCTAAAACAGAGGTGAGGAGAAATTACTTCTCTCAAATTGTCGTGAATCTGGGGAATTCATTGCCCCAGAGTGTGGCGGATGCTGGGACATTGAGTAAATTTAAGGAGGAGCTACAGAGATGTTTAATTAGTAATGGGTTGAAGGAGTATGAAAAGCAGACAGAAAAGTGGAGTTGAGGCGAAGATGAGAACAGTGATGATTGTATTAAATAGTGTAGCACACTTGAGGGGCTGAATTTGTACTCATGCTCATAGTGGTATAGCAGGGGCAGGGACTGGTGCGCATCCTTCACGCCCTAGGTGTAAATGTAATAGACACTTATGATTTACATTGCAATTGTAAGTGTGATGATTATTGACACTTGAGGTAAAGATGTACCCAATTCTGGTTCTGCTATTGGGAAATATACTCCTTTCCATTAAATTCTTCAATCCAGGCAACCTGTTTACTGATGATTACATGCGCTGAAAATGCTGGATCAAACCAAGTTAAATGGATTCAATTCATCCTAAACAGATCGAAGTCTATTTTAATATAACCCTCAAGAAGTCAACAGTGTGGTATCACAATCATTTTCAATTTGAATGGCACAAACTCATCATAAGGCACTTGGTCATATTGGTTTTACTTAATTGTAAGCCCCAGTTTTTGAGCGGTGAGGAGGACATCTGGTTGGTTCCTGTGCAGTTTTAATGTCACAGAGTGTATCTGTTGGATTGGAACATGCTGTGAACCAAAGAGATGATTAATTGACAAGATTCTTGATCAACAAATGAATCTGAAGGTATAAGAAGTAGGCAAGAAAATGGAGCCGAAACCACAATCAGATCAGTCCTAATCTAATCAGTTCTCAGAGCAGGATTAAGGAGCCAAATGGGTCACTCCTGCTCTTACATTCAATGTTTGTGCAATGGTATTTTCATCCAGGTGGAAGTATATCGGGAGAGTCCTGTTGGATAATTAGCGGTCTGTGTGAGGATGGGGTAGGAATGGAAGAGGAAACATCATGTAAAAGGGCAGCATTCTGGCCTGATATGACAGCGATTGCTGTGCCTACCATCTGTGAACAATTTTTAAAGAGTTTTGAAAAATTGGCCAGGGCAGATTGACAACTGGAAGCCAAGGTGGCATAGAAAAATGGTAGTCGTATTGAAACTTAATGGATGCACAATTGATTTTTCTCAAAACTTCCATTCTTGAGAAAGTACACAAAATGTTTTGAATGCTGCCAACCCTGTTGCCGACAGATTGGAGCTGTTCAGCTTTACGCAGCTTCCAGAGACCACACACCCCTTTGAAACTTTTGAGACGTTAGACTGCAAGTTCTTAACGAGGTCTTTAATTCTATAAAATGTGTCCAATTAACAATGCAGGCTACACACTTTCCCACCCTCCCTCCAACTCATGCAAAAGTTAATAGGTTCAGAAACAGAAGCAGCAGAATGGCACACAAGCCACTGGCACTATTGTTTCGATAACCCGCCTTTGTGCCAACCTAATTTGGTGTATGTAAATCCTGTCTGTGGTCTTGGCTGGCCTGACAGTTATTGAGAATGCACTGGGCATTCATTCGTGGGGCAGTATCATGACTTTTCATTCTGTCGTCCTGATACTGCCTGCCAGCTAAACCCGAGAAGTGCCGTAAACCAAAATGTTTCAGAGCCCTAACGGCTGGACTGCTTTTTAAGAAGTGCACCCATTCAATTATTCTGAAGTCTCCTGACTTTTCAAATAGATAAACCCAACCGTCGGGCCAAAGCCAAAAGTGCCGCAAACTAAGGCGAAGAACATGATTCCTTTGTCTGCTGTTGTAATGGGGCTATTAATCCATTTATTTTGAAGGCATTTTCATTTTAATAGCATGCAAAGGATTTTCACATGGCATGCTGACATTAATATCCAATACAACTCAGCTCACATCATAGAAAAGAACTGGTTCAAAAGTTGGGATTTAAGAATCTGTAAACTGTTGGCTGCATCAGTGACTTGGGGGAGGTAGATTTTTGTGGATTTGTGGTCCGAGGGAAGAATGAGGTTGTACAATTAAATGTTGCTGGACCAAACACCTCAGCCTGATATTTCAGAGCAGGATCCTTTGCCAGCTCTCAACTGCAGAAGAATAAAATCACACGACAGCAAGAAAAACACAGCTGCATGTTAAACTGACTAAATCAATTTGAATATTTTACTGATCTGTTTGCTATTTATTTCTTCTGAAGCAGTATATGTCTTTCTATTATTACTCCTCAAAGGCTTTCAGCATAGTTTAAACAGAACCGTTATTTTACATGGTAATTTGATGGAAGGCAATATTCAAATCAGAATTTCATAATCAGCAGGTTGCTTCGCTTGTTATTGTTTTAACCCTTAGAGTGCAGGAGCAAAGAAATGATCTATTCATTGAGCCAAACATTTTTTAAAGCCATCCTTTCAGGCATTATTAGGTTTAAAGTCAAAATTATGCTAAGAATGGTGTTTGAATGTCTGGAGTAGATTTATCATTGTAATCTTAGCCCTTAGCTATGAAACCAAACGTTTAGAATAATTTCAATTAAAGTTAATTTTTTTAGAATACACAGTTTGAACATTTTCGATTTTGGCTTTCCCCAATCTTTCTCTATTCGTTATTTGTTAACTTTGTTCTTTGTGTTCCTAATTTAACCTATTTTTCTAGCTGCTTTTACTCACTCTTCCCCAAAATCATAATTTATGGTTGAAAACTTTCATTGTATTTAATAAGAGAAAAGTAAGTTTCTCCTAAGGAGTGATGTAATGGTAAGGAAATCACAGGACAGAGCAGATTGTAAACATAAGAACTGTGAGAATGGAATTTCATTAGAAGTAGCAGTGGATCACGCACATCTGCAATAACGATTCTTTAACACTTCTCAAGCAGCTAATGAGGCGCCTAACCACAATAAATGTCAAAACCTCTATAATCCAGCTGTGAAGTATGGATTGTTGAAGAATATGTTTGACTGGAAGGAAGTTAAAAAGAAACAATTTAGTGGCGATGTCCTGCAAATGGAGGTGAGCAAATAATGGATTAATGCTGAAGTGTTTTTTTGGTGGAAGACGATAGCCTGGTGATATTCAAGCAGGAAACATGGCAGTTCACCACAAGCACGGTCAATACGATCTCATCAGAAGGAAGGAGGTCAATTAAAAAGTGCATGATTGTAATAAAGCATGCCGGAAATATGACTATCTTAGAAGTCAACGATGTATAGATACAAAAGGTAAAGCAGCAGCTGGGAAAAATAAACTTGTTATCCATTTGTAAGGACGTAGTAAGTAAATTGTTGGAAGCCAAAAAAAGCGCGGTTTTGCTGTTATAAAACAGCAGGTAATGGACTACACATTGGTCAAGCCTCAATGTCTGAATCTCCATTACTTGATAGTTTCAAAATAAAGATTATGATGTAACTGACTCCCATAGGTGAATCCTCAGAAATGACAACACTTCGGAGATTAGGAATTGTTTAGAACTGTCAAGATTAAATTAGAGGGTAGAGCTAATGGTCTGTACAATGTAAAACATCTTTTTAGTGTGACCATAACTTAGCACAATGATGATGTATCACATCAAAGAACAAACACTGTTGATAGACAAGTTAAAAAAGTGCAAGTAAATGATAATACAAAATTCAAACGGACAATCATGCTTTGAATATAAATAAGCAATCAAAGAGAAATATCCCATGGACACCTATCATCCCCATTCCTATTTGAAAAGAACTAGAAATACATGTCTTCAAAATGGAGATAGCACCTTATGATGAACTAGAGAGTGATGCACCAACATTATTAAGAAAAGAGAAATAAGAGTGACACGTTAGTGAGTTGCTATTTAGTAGAGAGGAGAATCTAATCTATTCAGTGCTCCTACAAAATTGCATGAGGCTGCTTTGAACTGGCTGCTAATGTAGAATTAGATTCTTATTGGTCAGTCACTGGTTTCGTACGCAGACTGGGTGTTACATTTTGTCGAGGGTTAATATTATAACATGGGATTCAAAACACCAACATCATAATTCCATGATGTCCTGAGCTTACACTTGTATGCAACAATATCTTTTCAGCCTTTAAGCTTTGCAATAGATAGCCAACTGCACCACTTTTTTCAAAGACTTTAACACATTTAGCTCTTCAGGCTTTATTCACATTGTTCTATGATAAATCTTATTATGAATGTTTGACTGAGATCCAAATCACAAACAGATTCAGCTCAACAGGATTTGTTGCCATGACTGTCAATGGGAAAGTCATTGTTGAGGTTGACAGCTTTATGATCTCCTAGGAGATTTTTTTCTTGAAGGTTCTCTTTTTAATGGATGCTTGTTTCTTTGAACAGTTTTATGGCCACAGGAGGATGAAAGCTTTTTTCAGGTAGAGTTAAAAGATTATATCTTTGTTTGACAGGTTTATGATCTCCTAAGATAATTGAAATTTTTTGGAAACGTTTTGAACTTATGTTTCTTCATTTTGATAGCTTTGTGAGTATCTCCAATATTATTTAATCTCTTCAGGGTCGTAATAATTTTTGATTTCTGTTCCTGGTGGATACTAGGCACATGAACAAGGAGAATATGAAAAGAACTTGGGAAAGGGTGAGTGGCAAAGAGGTGCGCTGGCTAGATGCTTAACATTCATGGACAGAATTGGTCTAATATCTTCAGAAAGGCTTGCAGGCCGACTAACCCGCTTGTCTTGGCGACCTCTAACCTCCATTCCCAACTTAGGCTTGCTCTGGGAGCTGGCAGGCCTAACTCCAGCCTGTTTCTACACCCCCAGAAACATGAAGCCAAGTGTGGACAGGTATTGCCAGGCAAAAGGTAAGAATATAAAATCTCCTCAGTCGCAATTCCCACCTTAAAGTGGAAAATCTGATTCTATGACTTTATAGAGAGGGAAGACAATCTGGATGTCTGCCTGCCATTAAGAAAGTTGTCCGGTGATGTGAATGTGTCAAAGGTTGTTTCCAATGTAGCTCGTGCATTTTTCCTGGTCACCCATAACCGTTTACACATTTCCAAACCTGCCCAAATGGGCTTGCCAATCCATCACGAACAATATAATGCCCAAGTGTTTATATAAAAGCAAAATACTGTGGATGCTGGACTTCTGAAATAAAATCAGAAAGTGCTGGAGAAATTCAGCATGTGTGGAGAGAGAAACCAAGTTATCATTTCAAGTCCAGTATGATCTCTTCAGAAATGAAAGAAGCTGGGAAATACTTATGGCTATTTTCTAGTGAATTCCTGGTTAGTGCACAGCTCCTCATGCACTGCTCCTCCACTGTGCCCAAATCTATTGGTCTTGTACATCCATTATCTTCTGTGCACAAAATAAAGCCATCCTCCCCTCCTCCTGCTTCATTGCTCAAGGTCTCAAACAGTAAACTTCTTTATACTATTTAATTATTTCACTGCTCTGGTGATTTTAGGAGCATTTCTCTGCTTAGGGTCTAACTTATCTTCGGTCAGATATGCAACTAAAAAGCTCACACTTTGGCATGAGTTTTATAACTATGGAATATCAAATAAGACCATAAGACCATAAGACATAGGAGTGTAAGTAAGGCCATTCAGCCCATCGAGTCCACTCCGCCATTTAATCATGGCTGATGGGCATTTCAACTCCACTTACCCGCACTCTCCCCGTAGCCCTTGATTCCTTGCGAGATCAAGAATTTATCAATCTCTGCCTTGAAGACATTTAACATCCCGGCCTTCACTGCGCTCCGTGGCAATGAATTCCACAGGCCCACCACTCTCTGGCTGAAGAAATGTCTCCTCATTTCCGTTCTAAATTGACCCCCTCTAATTCTAAGGCTGTGCCCACGGGTCCGAGTATCCCCACCTAACGGAAACAACTTCCCAGCGTCCACCCTTTCTAAGCCATGCATTATCTTGTAAGTTTCTATTAGATCTCCCCTCAACCTTCTAAACTCTAATGAATACAATCCCAGGATCCTCAGCCGTTCATCGTACGTTAGGCCTAGCATTCCAGGGATCATCCGTGTGAATCTCCGCTGGACACGTTCCAGTGCCAGTATGTCCTTCCTGAGGTGTGGGGCCCAAAATTGGACACAGTATTCTAAATGGGGCCTAACTAGAGCTTTATAAAGTCTCAGCATATCATTATAAGCATATCATTATAAGTTTAATTATGCTTTTTGTAAGTTGGCCTTACTTTTTCACTGCCTTTCAAAACTTGGATAGTGAGAGGCTTTTTCCCAGGTTAGAAAGGTCTACTCCAAGAGGGCACAGGTTCAAAGTGAGAGGGGGTAAGTTTAGGGGAGAAGTATAGGGAAATTTTTTTACACAAAGAATGTGGGTGCCTGGAACGCACTGCCAGTGGAGGTGATGGAAGCTTGCGTGTTAGCAATGTTTAATGCATATCTTGATTGCCCCATGATTGGGAGGCAAACAGAGGGATAGAAACCACTGTAGCAAGTCTAAATAAGGATTAGGAAATGGCGCAGACTTGGTGAGTTGAAGGGCCTGTTCCTGTGCTGTGTGGTATTGTATTGTAATGTTAAAGGGCAGTATTGCTGATTGCAACTTTAAACAGGGCGACTCATTGAACATTACTTTCTCTCACTGGTTTGTCAGTCGGATTTCAAACACTTTGTTAGTTGGATTAGAGAATGCAGTAACATATCATTATTATTTACGTGTTTTCTTTTCTGCTTTAATCTGGGTTCCCACCTTCCAATTCAGAAGTGAGAGAACCTTGCACACAAAAAAAAAGGTTTCATTTCTTTAAAACTGGCTGTAATAGACATTAATTTAGCTCATCAGAAGTGCAATAATCAGCCTGATTCGATCACATCAATAAAGAATTTATTTCTATCTTAAATTGTAAAAATATATTCACATCAAGAAGGGATGTTCACAGGTAAGTAAAGTCATCAGTAGTCTAGACCTTAATGAGACCTGGATGAGTAAAATCATCCATGTTAAGGAATGATCTTACTTAAGAGATAAAAATATATTTACACTGTTATTGTTATACTAATTAAAGAGGAAGGAACAATAAGGAGTCAACACTACAGAAATAAAATAAAGTGCTAATTATTAGCATCACCTTCAGCACAAACTACACTCCAGATGTCATTCTAATTCTATATAAAAAATTTGTTTCAGTGTAATTTTGTATTGGACTTTGATACTTTGAAATTCTCTATTCAATTCTACAAATTGAACCTTCATTAAATAACAGGCAAAGATATTCTATTCTATTGGAGTTAAATTATTTGTTGCCATTATCTCACTGTGATTTCAACACATGAATGGCATAGCACAAAGGTAGAGCTAGTGGCAACTATGGTTATAACAGACACCTTGAAAATGTGATCTTGCTGGCTGCTAAGAATATATAGAGATGTTTGTTAGTGTGAGGCAATTAACGCTTTCCTGTAGCCTATGTCCAAAAGGAGTGGTAATTGATAAATTTTGTTTAAATTACAAGTTGGAGCAGTCATGTGGCTTATCCAAAAGCTTTGAATCTTTTCACTTGCATTTTACAGCAGTTTGACGTTATTTTATTTGAAGGTTATCAGTGTCCATTGATGTTAAACATCAATATCAGGGCTTTAAATTTATTTTGATAATATCAAAATCACAGTATCTATTGTTCTCCTGACAGCTTTATCTGTTTTGTTGTAAAACTATGCTTCATAACCATTTTTAATAAATTTACTTACTGGAAACCAATAACTGAAGCAACATTCAAACAACTTGAAAATTGAAGTCAGAGATGGCTGAATATTTGCATCACTGCACCTATTCCATTCCAATGCCACTGGATTTGAAGATAATAACACGAAGCACAATAGACAACTGCTGGTGCTTTACATGGAGCCAATTAGCAAATCCTGAATCCTGATCTGTATCATTCACTGAATGTTTTTGATACAGGCGACAGATTAGCTGTGCTAAATTCTCTTGACAATAATGACCTATCTCTGTTATGCTTACGCTGCACATCTTGTACAAACATGTGGCAAATTCTGTTCAGCATTTTGTCTGAAAGCCTGTATAATGCTTTTAAAGAGACTTCCCTGCAAGTCAAAAACCACTTTCAGGAAGATTCTACTTAAACACTAGATATTTATAAATAGAATCATAGAATCCCTATAGTGTGGAAGCAGGCCGTTCGCCTCATCAAATCAACACTGCCCCTGCAAAGAGCATCCATCCTGACCCATTATCCCCTGTAACCCTGCATTTACCTTGGCTAACCCACCTAGTCTGCATGTCCTTGGATTCTATGGGCAATTTGGCATGGACTGTGGGAGGAAAACGAGAGCACTCAGAAGAAACCCACACAGACACAGGGAGAATGTGCAAACTCCACGCAGATGGTCACCTGAGGCTGGAATTGAATGCAGATCCCTGGTGCTGTAAGGCAGCAGTGCTAACCATTGAGCCACCATGCTGCCCTACCTTTTAAGAGATTTTGCCGAATCAACATTGCATATTTGAAGAATGTTCTTCAAATAGGCTATATTCAATAAAGTGCATCAATTCTATGAATAGCTTTACAAAAAAACTGACTGTGAGCTGTTGTAAATTTGTGATTTGAAGAACATTCCTTCTGCAGTTATCCACTGTGAGGAGGTGTAAAACAAGAATGACAACTGCTACTGGCAATGTTCAAGCTTAATGTGTTTGTAAATAGTCCTCTGACTTCATTTCACCCAGGTAATAGTTTTGCTCAAACAATAGATGAAAATAAAGTCCCACGAACATATTAGGCTAAATTTGCCCAGCCCTGGGAAGCAGGTGAGAAGAAAGGACAGGAGGTAATGTCTAAAAATTGCAGGTCAACTCAACTTCCCCTCCACATTTCCACCTCCAAATAACCATGATCATCCTGGAGAAGGATGCAAGAAATTTGAGGGACTGATTGCTGCTACTGGGATCTTCCAGAGGTTAGTTGTCTGCAGACTCTCCCCAAAATCCACATTTGCCATTGAGGCCAAATCTCAACAAGTATCTTGAGGCTGTCTCCCACAGGCAGCTGGAATAAGTAATGCCTTTTATAGATCCGAAATTGCTACAAAAACTGAGCAGGTCTGGCAGCATCTGTAGAGAGAAAGCAGAGCTAACATTTCAGGGTCCAGTGACCCTTGTTTTTCTCTGCTTTGTCTCCACAGATGCTGCCAGACCTGCTGAGTTTTTCCAGCAATTTCTGTTTTTATTTCTGATTCCCAGCATCTGCAGTTCATTATTTTTTCTTTCCCTCCTCTAAATCCACCCATTCCATAGCTCAGAGTATCAGATGGTCACTGCCCATCAAACAGCAAAGGGTGGAGTCACGGTCATTCTTCTTTTTTAAATTTCCAGAAAGCAATTCCACTTTCTCCAGATCTACAGGTCTCCAGGACTCAAGCTCCCATCAGGAATCTTCCCAGGAATTTGATGACAAAGGCAGAGAAGGCCTTTAAACAAGTTACTTTTGGGAAGCTCATGCAGTTTGTAGATACCACTGGGGTTAGTGCCACAAACTGTTCCAATACCTGGGCAATCCTATAAATCACCCTCCCATCTCTCCACCTGCACTGAGTCCTAATGGGGGAGTTCCAAACTTCTAGGATCACTTGCTGAATTAGTACTAATAATGTCAATATTACAGATTAAGATTAATTATTTCAGTTATAGTGTGCAATGAGGTGTAATTGTGACATGGATTTAGCAGACCAGAGTTGGCAAAGCAAAGCAATGTACATTAACTTGAGATCTGATGAAGGAGCTGTATTTTCTTCATCCAGATAACAGTTACAAGACAATGCTAGCCAGTGAATTTAATAAAGTTCAAGTGATTTTCTCAGATTACCATTCATGTCTGAACTTTACCCTGGATAACACAAGAGACTAATTGGTGGTTCAGTATTATGAATCGTGTAAACTGTGCCTGGTCTGAAGGTGAAGCATCAAGAGACATGGAGAATATTATAATTCCTCATGGAAGTGAAAGAGGGCAGTATGACTTTATAACCTGCACAGATTGAATGAATATGTTCATAAAGGAATTAATTGCTTTGGAATTTGTAATCCATGCTGTCCTGTACACTGGGAAATACACATGATATAATGAATTTATAAAGTATTACCTTTGCGTCTTTAGTAAACAGGTTATATGTTATGAAACCAATTACCTCTTGAACAGCTAAATTCCAAATAATGAAGAATTGATCTGACAATAATGCACATTTGTGGTAGGTAATTAAATGGGGCCAGTACAGCACTAACATTGTAAGAATTAGGAGTCGTATGGTATAATAGGATCTAACCTGTTATTGTGAAGCAAACTCATACCTTCTATGGCGGCATTATACAATGAAGGAAATATTAACACTGAGGAATGAACATAGATTCATGCTCCAACAGCTAATATATGATTTAATTTAAATTTGGCAGCAGTGGCAGGAAAACGAGGAAATGAATCACACTAATTCACACTTCTCCAGGTCTGACTCCGAGGGAAGAATTTCCTCCTGCATCAGAGTTGTTGAGGGCATAATTATTGCAACAGAGGGGTAAACCATTTAATATTGCGCCAGATCCTTAATAAATGAAGACTGGTTTCAGTGTTGTTAAGACAGCATTACTGGTACAGAACTCATCTTTTGATTGACAAGCTTAAGAACAGAGTCAGTTCAATCATGAGATGCTCATTGAAGCCTGCAAAGCAAACTCAGAAATTGTGTTGAATTATGCTAAGTTTGGGTTTTCAAAACTATGTAGAGTAAGGAAAAATTGCAGATCTTAGAAATTTGCCAATCACATTCACTTGTCAATCATATCATCTAGGCCGGTAGTTCAGGGCACAACTGAGGGAGTGTTGCATTGATAAAGATGCTGGCTTTCAGAAATTAAAGCATTGTCTACCCTTTCAGGTGGATGGGAAAGATCCTGGGGCACTGTTCAAAGGATATCAAGGAAGCTCCTCTTAGCACTGTGTTAACATTTATCCATCACCAAAAATTTAAAACAGATGAGCTGAGCATTAATTATTTCCATTTGTGGGAACTTACTGTGCACGGATTGGCCACTGTGTTTCCTACATTACAATAGTAATTATTTCTCAAATGTGCTTCATTGGATTTAAATGCACGCAAGTCTGTTTTATTTATTTTTTTAATCACTGAGAAAGAATGCAAAGCCAAAGCGATAAGTCGCCATTTGATGCAGTGAGGATGAAGAGACCACAATGTATTTGTAGCCTAAAAGGATGGGCAGAAGAAAGCCAAGGGAGCATGAACCATAGTGATATCAACAGAGGATGGCAGGTGAGGTTACAACATACAGACTGGAGATGGTTTAGGACTAGAGGTGAGGGAGACCTTATACAAGGAAGATATGCTTTTTCTGCACCTAGTTTTAAGTGTTATTTTGTTTTTGTAGCTCGTTTGATATCTTGTCTTCTACAGTAGCAGCATAGATCATAAACATTATCTTTTAGGACCGCAACATCCCCCCTGCAGTGGTTGAAAACGCCCTCGACCGTGTCTCCTGCATTTCCCGCAACTCATCCCTCACACCCACTACCCGCAATAACAACCAAAAAAGAATCCCCTTCATCCTCACGTACCACCCCACCAACTTCCAGATCCAACGCATCATCCTCCGACACTTCTGCCATCAGCAATCCAACCCCACCACCAAAGACATTTTTCCCTCCCTACCCTTGTCTGCTTTCCGGAGGGACCACTCTCTCTGGGACTCCCTTGTCCACTCCACACTCCCCTCCAGCCCCACCACACCCGGCACTTTTCCCTGCAACCGCAGGAAGTGCTACACCTGCCCCCACACCTCCCCCCTCACCCCCATCCCAGGCCCCAAGAAGTCTTTCCACATCAGGCAGATGTTCACCTGCACATCTGCTAATGTGGTATACTGCATCCGCTGTACCCGTTGTGGCCTCCTCTACATCGGGGAAACCAAGCGGAGGCTTGGGGACTGCTTTGCAGAACACCTGCACTCAGTTCGCAACAAACAACTGCACCTCCCAGTCGCGAACCATTTCAACTCCCCCTCCCATTCCTCAGACGACATGTCCATCCTGGGCCTCCTGTAATGCCACAATGATGCCACCCGAAGGCTGCAGGAACAGCAGCTCATATTCAGCCTGGGAACCCTGCAGCCCAATGGTATCAATGTGGATTTCACAAGCTTCAAAATCTCCCCTCCCCCAACCACATCCCAAAACCAGCCCAGCTCGTCCCTGCCTCCCTAACCTGTTCTTCCTCTCACCTATCCCCTCCTCCCAACTCAAGCCGCACGCCCATCTCCTATCTACCAACCTCATCCCGCCCCCTTGACCTGTCCATCCTCCCTGGACTGACCTATCTCCTCCCTACCTCACCATCTACACTCACCTTTACTGGCTCCATCCCTGCTTCTTTGACTTGTCTGACTCCTTTCCACCTATCCTCTCCTCTATCCATCTTCTATCCGCCTCCCCCTCTGTCCCTATTTATTTCAGAACCCTCTTCCCCTCCCCCATTTCTGATGAAGGGTCTAGGCCCGAAACGTCAAGCTTTCCTGCTCCTATGATGCTGCTTGACCTGCTGTGTTCATCCAGCTCCATACCTTGTTATCTCGAATTCTCCAGCATCTGCGGTACCTATTATCTCTGATACATCTTTTAGGACTACATTGCTCAAATAAGCCATCAGCTTCCATCTGCTGTGTCTTAATTACTTATCCAGATATGAAATATTACACTTATTCACACGAAGCGAGAATCAATGGCATGATCTAGGAAGAAGGATGGTTTCTTACTCTTGTGGTGTATGCAGCTTCAGGGTCATCTTCAAGAACTCTGGAGAGTCCAAAGTCAGACACTTTGCACACCAAGTTACTGTTGACAAGGATATTGCGAGCAGCCAGGTCCCGATGCACATATCCCATGTCGGACAGGTACTTCATACCAGAAGCTATACCCCGAAGCATGCCGACAAGCTGGATGACTGTGAACTGGGCATCATGTTTCTGAAAGAAAATGGATAAAGATTTCAAGTAAAGTTTGAAGCCTACGTTTTGGATGTTTATTGGAGTTACTGCATCTGGCGATTTACTGGTGGCTTACCCTGAGAAAACTGTCCAAAGAACCATTCTCCATGTACTCAGTAACAATCATGACAGGTTTGCCTAAAAGAAAGAAAAGTCACATATGAAAACAAAACATAGCATGACGTAGGCAAAGGGTAAAGTCTTCATAGTCTTGCCAGACCATAGGTCTGCTCTCTCACTGTAGGGAGATAATTGGTGGTCACCACACCTCATGTGAAAGGAGAGGCTGATAAGGAGAATTCTTCATAGTAACCTCATTATACACTGGAATTTAAAAAAAATCCTGTTTAAGGTCTGTATTGATTGTATAGTTGTCATTACTGTGGCTTTAATGATAATAGTAAATAAACACATAGAGAGTTATGTCTAGTATATTTGAAAAGAAAAGACAAATAAAAGAAAAATAAAGACAAATGGCAAGGAGTTCTGAAGATTCAGATTCATCAGAGAAGAATTCTTCTCCATCTCACTCTTAAATTGGCACCCCTGTATTCTGTAACTATGCCCTCTTGTGCTAGACTCTCCCGTGAGGGGGAACATCCTCTCAACATTTGTCCTGTCTTCCCCTGAAGAATCTTATAAGTTTCAATGAGATCTCATCTAAACTCCAATGAGTAGAGTCTGAACACATTTAACCTTTGTTTTCAAGACAATCCCTTCAATCCTGGGATCATCCCAGTTAGCCTTTTCTGAACAGCCTGTAATGAAATAAGGACAACAAAACTGCTCACAGTACTTCAGATGCGGTCTCACCAGCACCAGCTTTTTAGTAAGACTTCACTACTCTTATGTAAGCACCTTCCATAGCCAACAGGTTCTGGTGTGGGATGTGAACCCAAAACTTCTGACCCCCATGTACAGGGATACTGCCATGCTACCACAAGATCTGCAATAGGAATCCAGGCAATACATCAAGACCTGAAAAAGTAAATCCACCTAAGTTTTGTGATTGAACAGAAAAGAATTAGTTTCTGAATTCTGAGAAGACATTTCTTTGTCTCAAACAGATTTGCACTGATAATTGCAATATCAGTTCAGTTGGATATTGCAAACTGTAGTCACAGTGCATTGTGACTTGCATACTGCACATGCAGTAGCAAGCTTTGTTAAAAATTCTGACAGCTTCTATGCCAAATTCTAACATTTCTTTAGAAGCCATAAGGAATTGTATTTGCTCACTACTTTTTCTAATAGAGGATACATGGAGAATAATGATGAATATTCTGGTCTTATTAAATTATGACCCTTACTTTTTGTAACCACTCCTTCAAGATGGATGATATTTGGGTGGTCAAACTGTCCCATAATGCTTGCTTCACTCAGGAAATCCCGCCTTTGTTTCTCAGTGTATCCAACTTTAAGGGTTTTGATGGCGACCGAGATCTCTTTTTTTGAGGGTAGCTTCAGACGTCCACTGCACACTTCTCCAAATTCACCTGCAGCATCCAAAATTATTCTGTTTATAGTTTCAAAATAACTCAACATTCTTTTCATTTTGCATCACATGTAAGAGTTAATCAAGTCAGGATTTAGTCTTGTTCCCTCAGATAATGGTTGTGTTTGGAAAAAGAAAATATGTTGATACCATTTTAAAACTTAAAGCAAGCCAACATTAGGCTACTGACAGCACTCCTGCAGAGTGGCAAACGAAGCTCTGTTTGGGTAGCTAACGTAAACGAGATTGTGAACCATCATATAAGCCGTACCCATCTTTTTGAAAAAGTTCCCTCCTGCTATATAATTTACTGGCTGACTATAATGCAGCTGAAATGTTTGAATTGGA
Organism: Ginglymostoma cirratum; assembly: GCA_024137785.1. NCBI lineage: Eukaryota > Metazoa > Chordata > Chondrichthyes > Orectolobiformes > Ginglymostomatidae > Ginglymostoma > Ginglymostoma cirratum. Next base: position 8,409,789 of record JAHRHZ010000061.1, on the reverse strand, counting down.
GGCCTTCTCTAAAAATCAAATATATTCCTTTCTTCCTAGTGTATTCATGTCCCCAGTTCCATCCCTGAGTACAGAACAAGCACACTTCTATCCACTTTTTCACCCAAAATTTCGGTCTTGGTGCTGAAGTGCATCAAGTGTGGGAAATCTGAAATGCCAGAGACTGTATAACTTAATTAATCTCTCCTTTGATGGCTGGTCAATCTGTGCCTAAATGACATTGATATAACCTTCAATTGATTTTTATCAATAATGTGCAGCTATTCAATTATACCGCATGCAGAATTTAGTACCTGCACCAACAACTTTATCAATAGATATGGAGGAAGAATCCAGCTCTTTGGCAAACTCATGTACAGCTTGGCTGGGGTCTTCATAGGTGTGTGGATCCACATATGTCCGTAGGCCTGGAAGTTTAACTGTTAACAGAGAATTTGAGAAATATCACACACACCCATGACATTAACATAACTTAGTAATATTCACAACACCACTGCTTTACAGATAATCACTGAAACTAGACACACTAAATGTTCACAATTCCCCCTACTGCCACAAACATTTCAGACACAGTGGTATCACTGAATTGTTTAAAACAAAAGGATTTCTTGTTCCACATTTTTATTTTTACTTTTCTACTTCAACATGTTGTCAGTCTTCAGCAAGTAAAGATTTGACTGCCATGGTCCACATGGGCTGTGCCAAAATCATTCCCTTATCTGTCTATCCAGTATACATATACATATGTCAAGAAACGAGCACTCTGTCATTTGAGAGACAATTGATGGTGGTTTAATCTGAGGGTTACCATGTCTCAGACAAGGGGAGAGGCTCAGAAGGAGAGTCCTTCATGAAAACCTCAGCCACGCAGAAACTGAACCCAAACTTTTGGCATCACTTTGCATTGCAAACCAGCCATCTAGCCAAATCAGCTAACCTGTTAGGGAGATATTCATTATTGTTAACAACGTTCTAGGTAGGCATCTATATCCTATTGCAACCAATCCACCAATGTGTCTGTTTCTTCCAATAATGCAGGGATGGTTGATGACTGGAAAATGAAAAGGAAAATTACTGGGAAGTTATTTTTCACACTAAGAGTAGGCAATATGTAGAATTGACTGGCAGTATAGGAATATAGGGAGTGGGGGGGAGGAGGGGAAGAGGATAAAGGGCTGGAATTATTTAAGAAATGAGTAGATGCCACCATAGAGAAATATCAGGTTTTTCTGGATGGATGGACTAAGAAGGCCTAAGAGCCATCCTGTAGATTTGTTTTAGCCACACTATTATTTTATAGAGGTCTACAAAATAACCTATCTCACACACACACTCTTAAAGCTAAAATATAAGCAAGTCTTTCCTCGTTGCATTAACATCTTGCATCATGGAAGCCTAGCAGCAGTGACAATGTCATCCACCATGCCGAGGTTATGTGATGGAGTATACAGACTGGTTAGTTGATTGTAAAAGAATCATAATAATCATATGATTGATTGACAATTTACGATTCTTACAAACTTGCACATGGAAAGCATGAGAGCTTTGTCTATTGATACACCTTTAATGGTGATGTTCATGCTCTTTGTGAGTCTATGTGCTTTCACATAGACTACCATCTGTTAAAAGTGTTTTTCAGTCTTTTCCCGTTGTCTCCTTTCCAAGAGGAAAAAAAGACGATCATCTCCCAGATAAACAAATCTTCTGTTACAAAGTAATAGTCAACCGCAGACTAACTATTGCACCATGTGGCATCAACAAAGGCCAGGAATGATCCAGCTGAACAAAAACTCAGTGCTGAGCTTCAGCTTCACAACTGTAGGCAGGGCTTTCTTTGCAATAAATATTATTGAGATTATGTTTGACGACATGTGATATCTTTTGCAACATCAAAGGCAGATTTCTTCAGATAGGGTGTACCTGAGTCTGAGCACTGATTTGAACCTACAATAACATTGCTGTTATCACCTACACCATACTCCAACTCAATAGACCCTCAAAATTGTATGTACTATTGACTTCAACATGCAGTAAAAGTAGACAGGTGTAAAAGCTGTCAGAAATAACTTTGCCCTAAACTCCACCAAGTGGGCTAGGTTGTAACCTGAGACAAAGTCATGTGTTGCCAAACTAACTGTATTAATGTACGAACAAAATGTGTCATTGTTCTGTCTGCATGCACTTCTCTTCCTCTTCCAAACCAATCGGAAGCCTTTCTTGAATTGAATATGGATAATTCCTGCCTGCACCATTTCTGTTGTATGAGTCTACATAAAAGGAAACGTTTGCAAAATATGTAGCAGCAAACAATAGGATAGGATAAACCTTCATAGATTGTGCCAAAATAGCATAAAAGTTCCTGAAAAATTCAAACTCATACTGGAATAGCATGAGTGAACTCTCTGGGAATATACAATGTGGATTCTCCCTTATACCACTCTGTAAAGTAAAACAAAATAGTATCACAAATGAGTATTGAAACAAATACCCTAAACGTAATCAAGGTGAATGGGGCACGTATTGTGTCTTCAAGATATCAGTATTTGAATCCTTCGGGATCTTATGTAACTTTGTTCAGGAAGAGAAAAAACAGCTTTCATCTACTCACTATGTAACTCATTTTATATATTCAGGATGTCCTTAAAGACTTCACAGTTTTGCTTATATTGTGGTAGAGACAACATTTACTTCTTTTTCAGAGAAAAATTCCACAAACTGCACTGATGTAAATGAGCTGTCGCCTGACTCGTTGAGCCCTTAACTATTATTAATTGTGAGCATTTGCAGTTCAATACTTACTGTGGCTATTTGGGTAATATATTCTTTTGTCATCAGAAATATGTTTTGATTTGTTATACCCACAGAATCTGCAAATATAAGCAAAAGAAAAATCAAATACTCGCAGTAATCAAATGTTTCCACGTTCTACAGCACTGAAAGCTAATTTTAGTTTTACAGAACTGAACTTTACAGCTCCCTGCCACATGTGTTTCAGTGGTGGGGAATACTTAAAATATGATGAGTATCTCATCCTACACTCTTCAACTCAGTCCCCATATAATGACAGTTGGACATTGATCCCTTACCACTAGTGGCCCAATTGCCATTTGTTAAAAAAAAATTGCAGTTCTAGCAGTGCTTACGTCTGGATTCTGCCCTCACTGCGATTGATAGAGCAAGCAACCGATCAAATTGATAGGGCAGAACTTCCTCTCACCAACCTCAAGGCTGCATAGAGCATGTTATGGCTGCCAGAGGTCTCATGAAACATTGGTTGGTGTGGCACTGACTTCTCTGTGAGGGACAGGGGGAAGTAAGGATGGGGTGGGGGATGTGAGAGGGGGTTTGAGGGTTTGGTGGGAACGGTTGCTCTCAATTCTCCTTGTGATTTACTTTACAGTTTCTGCTGACTACTACCATCCCAACAGCCAACACCACTAACCCTGCATGCCCTCTGTGCTGCCTAATCTTCGGACACCTCCCCAACTGCACCAAAAATAAACAGTTGTGCCACCCACTTTCATCTCTCATAATACCTTCCTCTTTCTCATTCCAGGAGGAAAACAGCCTAAAATAAGGCAAAGAAGAGTCAAAGATAAAAGGTACTGCAGATGCTGGAGAATCCGAGGTAACAAGCGTGGGGCTGGATGAACACAGCAGGTCAAGCAGCATCATAGGAGCAGGAAAACTTGACGTTTCGGGGTCTAGGCCC
>JAHRHZ010000061.1:8374160-8401077 GCA_024137785.1 Ginglymostoma cirratum | reverse complement strand
GCTTGGCCTGCTGTGTTCATCCAGCTCTACACCTTGTTATCTCAACTATGAGCCGATTGATCATATTCTTTGCAGTTGTTTCTAGGATTGCGTAAGTTTTCAACTTAATACAGACTAATAATATTTTAGCAAGGTCTATTACTGATGGTGCAATCTCTGTGCTCACTGGCAGCGCTTGGTGCTGGGGGCTCTATTCAGTCAGGGGCTGAGGAAAAAAAAATGGATATTTTTCTGTTGCTAATTCTAGTTGGTCAGCAGCTTTATTTCAATCATGCACCTTCCTTAGACAAAACAGTAATCCATTCCCTAGGACAGACATTCCTCACCCAAGTGAATGCAAAACAATCCCCATCAGAAAAAAACTCCTAACAGGTTTCAGATAAAATCTTTATATTGGGTTATTCTCAAATGAATTTCCACAAATGCTGACATTTGTACAAATGTGTTCAAGACACAGTATAGAACCAGTTTAGCTTCATTCAGATCTTACTCTAAGATAAACATGTGATTTTGGCTAATATGTCACTGCATCACAGAAGGATTCTAGCGTAGCTAGCACTATTGCCCTTTCAGAAAAGATTAAATTCTTTTCTGACCATTGAGGGAATGTATTTAAACAAAAATATATATAGTACTATTCAAAAAAGAGCGCGGAGTCCTCCCTAAGATTTCTTCTAAGAAAAAAAAAATGAATTGGTCTTACTTCTTATGTTGGTTGTGCAAAATGGGTTTCCTTGTTTGCCCACATGACAAGAGTGTGCACATTTCAGTAATTTGTTGGTAGTTAAGTATTTTCAGATATTAAGGACATCAGAAGGTAGCTATATAAATGAAAATTGCTGCTTTCCTATGGCTCAAATTGTGTGGAAACTATGTATGGAGATTAGTCATCATAGATCTTAGAATATTCTGAAAGCAGTTGCCATATGGTATTTGACACATTTTGTAATATATTTTAACTATTGTGACTGCTTGGCGTGTAATGTAAACATCACAATTTGCAGCTTCTGAACCGCACTTTGTATCTGTAGATAGTAACACTTCACTTTAGTCTCCAGAAATAATAAACAGTAAGATTTAATCTTAAGAGAATGCATGGAGGGCCTCCAACACCATAAAACATGAGAACTAATGTGCACTATCCTAATTAGAATACATAGATTCTGCAAAAATCTTATGTGTTTGTTAGTTTTTATTGAACACACGCAATTTATTTAGAAATTCTTGTCATTCCTGCCTTCGATCTTGCATTGCCCCATTGATCTTGGGAGATACTTGATGCTGCTAAAATTGGTAGCAAAAATAAAGCAGTGTTGAAAAAAATTAAATCATTCTGAAGGGGAAAAGATATCAACAATGCAACAGCAGCTTACAGTCAAGGTGTGCCTCAGTTTGCTGAATGTCAAGTATCGTCATAGACTCTCCAGGATTAAAAACTGAGCCGCTTCAAGAGAGGACAAAACATTTAAGACATAAAATAAATGTTTGTTAGAAAAATATTTGCAATGTGTAAAATGACTGTTTGACTGAAGTTGAAGGTCGAGAAACCTCTGGACATTTGTTAAAATAGATTTGGCAGCTACAGAGATGCCTAGCCCAAAGAGAGCCCAGTTTACTTGCATAGTTCTTCCAGTGTTCACAGTCCAAATTCATTGCCAAAGCACTTAGGCCATGGGAGCAAGATATGTGAATGTGTGAACATACAAACAACGAGCAAGTGATTTAGACCCTTCAGCCTCTATACTATTCATCTGATTGTAACCTTCAAATAATCTTACCCATTGTTCTTAACCAGAAACTATCTAATTCTGCCTCAAAAACACTCAAATACTCTACATTCACTATTTTTCGGAGAGAATTCCAAAGACTAATGACCCTCTGTGAGAAAATAAATTCAACTCATCTGTTTCAAGTGAGTGACCTCAGGTTTTTAAACAGCTCAACCCCTGCCTGATTGTTGATTCTCTCATAAAACAAAACATTATCTCCATATCCACTCCTTCGAGACCCCTTAGGATCTAGTATGTATAAATCAAGATACCACTTACTTTTCTAAACTCAAATGGATACAAGTTGAGCCTGCCCAACCTTTCCTCATAAGGCAATCCTTAAACCAGGTATGAAGTTGGTTAAACTTCTCTGAATTGCTTCCAGTGCATTTACATTCTTCCTTAAATAATGTATCCAATGCTCTGCATTCTAGATGTGATCTCACCTGCGTTCTTAACATCTAAAGCAATTCACCCTAATTTTATATGGGGGAGGCAATTGCCTAGTGGTATTGGCACTGGACTGTTAATCTAGAGACCAAGATAATGTTCTGGGGATTCAGGTTCAAATCCTGCCTTAGCAGATGATGGAATTTAAATTCAATAAATATTTGGAATTAAGAATCTAATGATGACCATGAATCTATTGTCAATTGGTGGCGGAAAACTCATCTGGTTCACTCATGACCTTTAGGGAAGGAAACTGCCATCCTTACCTGGTCTGACATACATGTGACTCCAGACCCGCAGCAATGTGATTGACTCTTAACTGCCTTCTGGGCAATTAGGGATGGGCAATAAATGCTGCCTAGCCAGCAATGCCCTCATCCCATGAATGAATAAAAAAAGCCCTTGCAATGATAATATTTTATTATTTCTTAATTTATTACCATACCTGAATACTTGTCTTTTGTGATTCATTCATGAAAACACTCATATCCCTCTGCATCTCAAATCTCTGCAATTTCTCCCCATTTAGGTCACATTCTTCTTCTTTATTCTTTCTGCCAAAATGGACAATTTCACATTTTCCAACATCATACCCCATTTGCCGATCTTTGCCCACTCAACCTAACCTATACCTTTTTCTAGCTTCCTCAATTTCTCTTCATAATTTAATTTTCTACTTAGCTTTGTATCATCAAATTTCAGTCACCATATCTTCTGTTCCTTCATCCAAGTCAATTATACAATTAATATACAGTTGCACCTCAGCATTCGTTATATCCTGCCAACCTGAATAAAACTCTTATTTATGCCTACTCTCTGCTTCCTGTCAGCCAGGCAATCCTCCATCCATGCCAATATGCTACTCACTACTCAATAAGCTTTTATTCTCTGCAATAACATTTAATGTGACACTTTATCCCATGCCTTCTGGAAATCTAAGTACACCACATTCACTAGTACCTCTTAACACACAGCCCACATTACTTCTTTGAAGAAATCCCATACATTAGTTAAAACATGATTTCCCTTTCACAAAGTCATGTTGACTCTGCCTGATTACCTGAGACTATCTAACTAATAATGTAAAAGGGGTGCTACAAGCTCAGAGATAAACACCTGATAATTTGTTTTCCAGTCAAAATGTTGCTGGAGGAAGTTATGAATTGGAGAAATTGAGAATAAGGTCCTGCAATGAGGGTCAGTCAGCAAAATAGACCATGAGTATGATTCCTGGCAATTTTTGAAGCCCTTTTAAAAAGAACTGTAGAATTCCTACAATGTTGAAGTAGGCTATTTGGCCTATAAAGTTCACTCCAACCCTCCAATCCCACCCATACCCACCCCATCCCTGTAACCATGCATTTCCCATGTCCCATCCACCTAGCCTGCATACCCCTGGACACATTAGCATGGCTAATCCACCTAATTTGCACATCTTTGTACATGGGAGGAAACACTGCGGAAACAGGACAAATGTTCACACTCCACACAGACAGTCACCCAAGAATAGGATCAAACCTGGCACTGTGAGGCAGCATTGCTAACCACTGAGCCACCGTGTCACCCTGCTGAGTGTCTAGTTCTCTGTTTAGTTGATTCAGTCATATTGTGAGAAGTAACCCAAATTTTGAAAAAGACATATTGCATACACATTTTACTTCATTCTATCAAGTCCTATTTCTATATTCATAACTTCTAATGCTGCAGTAAATGAGCGCTTTATGATTCTTTTAGAACTGGTGAACAAATGAATTTATGTGTGTTCTCAACTGGCATTCAGAAGAAAGTTTTCCTTGTTAAGACATTTTCATGAGAGAAAATGAGTGGGTAAATTTCATAACAGCACTCTCTTTAAAAATCACGTATTCAAAAAAAAGTTTTACTATATCTAGTGCTGAGTTATAATAAGGTTACGGAAAGAAACCAAAATGGCATTTTGAGATAAAACAGCAAGATTAAATATACCCAACTGGCTTTTCAGCACCTCCAAAGAGCAAAAGGCAGGCTAATGTTCACCAAGCAGAACACATATTTATTTATTTAGGTCAGATGGTCATCAACCTGAACATTTTATTTTGTTTGACGCTTGTGGCTCAGTGGGTAGCATGCTCTCCTTTGAATCAGAGGTCTTTGAGGGTCCAACTCCCACTCTAGAGTGTTGAGCACAAAGATCTAGGCCATCGATTCAGTGTAGCACTGTCAAAGATAAAGATCTAGATCTTATAGTCTCTGGGTGGCAGGTGACCAGACTTATCCCCCAAAGTCTCAGGGCAACCACAACACAGAATTCCCCGCAAGTATGAACTTCTGATTACCCTGTCTCCTGAGCAAATAAAAAAAAGGCCTTTGATTTTAAAATTACCAACTGCAAAAATGGTTATGCTCCACCTTTCAGGAGACTCAGTTTGGAAGTCTGGGCCAGAAATGCAGGGCTCTGTTGGAATGCAAAAACACAACTAGAGGTAGTTTAACAATACCGCAGTGATCGTCATTCGTCAGACATTTTGGATTGTTTTTCAGATGAGGCATTAAATCAAGAATTTATCTGCTCTCTTAGCTGAATGCAAGAGATGCAGGAGTTCAGAACATCAGGAAAATGGATGCTGAATCTGAGTTTTTTCCTCTATTAACAAAATAAAAATAATCCCATTGTTCTGGATACTATTAATCCTACAAGCAGCAACATTAGAACAGATTATCTGGTCATTTTCACAGTGCAGTTTTTGGGAGCTTGCTGTGTGAAAATTAGCTGCTGCCTTTCCTATACTACATCAGTGACCACACTTCAAAGCACATTATTGTCTGTAAAGTCCTGTGAGACAACAATGATGCTGTGTAAATACTGAAAGCTTTTTTTCTCTTTCGTGCTACCTGACTCATAGATTATTCCTAGCATTCCTGTTTTTTTTTTCAGATTTTCAGCACTTGTAGCATCTTTTATTGTCTTCCATATTTGTAGAGTTTCAATGCAGTTAAATATCATTGCTAAGTTTTATTTTAAAATTTGTTCATGGGATATCAGCATCATTTGCAAGACCAACATTATTTCCCAATCCTAACTGCCCTTGAGAGGATAGTGGTGTGATGCCTTCTTGAGTCACTGTAGTCAATGTGATGCGGTCACTCCCACGATAACTACTTTCTTACAATAATGGAGAATTGTCGTTATCACCAGTTCCAGTATTACGAATGCACCAAGGTTTCTGGGTTTTGAATGCACACAGACACATGAGGTGTTAACTTACAGCTCTGGCATTAAAACAGATTTGGTAACTTAGCCACAGGAATTCTTGAAGAAATGGATACTCCTCAAAACTTTAAGAGATAATTTCCAAATGATTTCAGTATTTTTGTTTAGCTGCCAATTACTTTATCAATTTTTAAATATATTTTCCCACCTTCTCGTAGAACTTGACCTCGTAGTCCAATATGATTCCATTCGGATGTTCTGGCTCCTGCCAAGACAGAGAAATGCTGTTTCGGGATGTCCGCTCCTTCTTAACAACAGTGACAAGAGATGGAGCTGAGAAAGAGCAAAATACAATAAAAAGAACAGTTCGCACTTCATGCGGATGAATTGCTGGATGGATCAACTGCACAAACTTTGATTGTTTTGTTTTACTCTTCCTTAGTCTGGGTACACAAAGTCATTTTTGATTATTCCCACTGCTAAAATGGCTGACATCAGCTAACTGAAAAAATATCAGAAACCAAGCCTGAGACTAGCCAGACTTGGATGGATCAGTACACAATATACAGTGCATTTCCCCAAAAGCAACCAATGGAAATACGAGGCAAACATTTCTGATGCAGTATTAATTATATATTTATATATGTATCTTTTAACTTTGCTTAGAATTAAGATGGCCCACCAATCTTCCAATGTTGTCCTCCTAGTGGAACATCTTACCAACTGGTAGCACAATCACAAATACTCATGCACAGTGCACAACCCTGCGCCAACATTTGTATCTAAAGCAGTTTCTAATTAACACTGTCCTTGTGGCAAGCTTAAGCAGCTGGAAACATTGTCTCTAAACATATTTTGGAAATGATAACCTTAACCAAAGATTAGACTAAATTTCACGATATTTAGGCTCCTTCAAGTGGAGACTGCCACTACTGTGAGCAATCTGTCAGAATCCTTAACCAAAGGATTAGTGTGCATTTGATTATGAAACTCACAAGCATTGCATATGCTAGCCTAAAGCATCACCAAAAATCAGACTTGTCTCACAAATGGCAGTTTGTCTGTTAAGCCAATAGCTAAATTTTATCAACAGAATCACAACATCATAATAAAATTGTGTTATAATCATATATATGTTATGTGTTTCTTGTTTTGAAGGGGTCACTGGGCAAGACCAATTTTTATAATAAGCAGCTTCAGTTTCCAGTGATATAGGATACGCTTTACTTAAATTTCAGCAGATGCCACATCGACCCTTGTATCATTTTTACAACAATTTCTCAAAAATTTCACCTGTATCTTTCTTCCACTGGAGGCTTCTAGTTTCCTGAAAATCAACAGCTTTCTGCTATAAGAAAGCTTGCTTCAATTAAATGTTCTTCCTTTGTGACCACTGCAATCTGATGAAGTATGGGGCTCAAACATTTGTTCATCTAACATTCACACTTCATATGGAGGAATTGCTGGATGTTGATCAACTGCACAGACTTTGATTGTTTTTTTCCCTTCCTTAGTCTGGAAACATGAAGTCATTTTGATTATTCCCACTCCTGAAATGGCTGACATCAGCTAACTGAAAAAGTACTAGGGACCAAACCTGGAGACTAGCCAGAACCTTGGATGGATCCGTACACAATATGCAGTGCATTTCCCTAATGAGCAACCAATGGAAACACAAGGCAAACATTTCTATTGCAGTATTAGATATATATTTATATGTGTACTTTTTAATATTTCTTAGAACTAAGATGACCCGTCAGTATTCCAGTGTTGTCCATGTAATGGAATGTCTTACCCACTGGGAGCACATATCACAAATGCTAATGCACACTGCACACCATTTTCCAACCATTATTTTGAATTATAGAGTCTATAACACCTGATCATTGAGCCCAATGGATGCTGGCTGGTGTTAATAATCATACAAGTCATCTCCCACTCAAATTATCTCTTTGCATCTAAGGTTGCTTTGTTGCCCAAGTATGCATTAAACCTCCCCAAAAGTTGATCAATGCTATTTCCTTCATATGCTCTAAAAGTTGAGAGTTCCATTTTATTACCATGCTGTATAAAGAAATTCTTTCAACACTGGTTTGTGTATAAATATCTATGCGTCTTATATCTGGACTCATAACACAAGTTTCTCAACATGTATTCAATCAAATACCTTCACAATGTAAAGATCTCTACCAGGTCTTTTCTTAGCCTTGTCTTTTCCAGACAAAGAGCTTCCAGATTTCCAATCTTTCCTGATAGATCCTAGTACTTGCTAAGTAGGATCTGTTCTTTTTAATATCTTTGGGTCTGAACTAGATTATAATAACTAGTTCATTTCTCTGATCCTAATGAGTTAATCTGTTTAGACTTGTCTTCTTATGGACAGTCACTCAGGACCAAGGATGGTTTTCTTCCACTCTGGTGTTGTAAATGTTGATGTGACAAACTAGTCCAATGCTGGTCCACATACCAAGCTGCAGAATGGTCTTTAGCATGCTCATGCACTGGTTGAGCTTTGCTTGTTGGAGATGCTCAAGATAGCTGGCACCTTAATGGAAGTTTTTCTGCAGTTTGGGTGGTGAGTGGTCTTGGCCATTAGTTGGTAGGAACATTGTATTTCTCAGGGAGGCTTTGAGAATATCCTTGTAGTATTTCCTCTTCCCTTCTAGTGATTGCTTGCTGTGATGGAGCTCGGAGCTGATCTTGTCTTGGGAGTCTTTTTTCAGGAATGCAGAAAATGTGACCCACCCAATGCAGCTCGTGGACAGTAACCAGTCCTTCAATACTCAGGACATGGGTCTGAGGGAGACACTTTTATTGGAGCGCCTAACCTGCCATTGAATTTGCAGAGGCACTGCTGTGTTATTTCTCCAAGGAATTGAGGTGTTTTTTGTACCTTGGCCATGTCTCAGATCATACAAGAGACCAGGTGACACTACACCCTGTTGACCATGAGCTTGGCATTTGGTTTGCAAATGTTCTGTTCCTCAGATGGCCAGGGGTTGCACTGGCACAAGAGGTAGCAGGGGAGACAGCAAATGGGTAGGCCACCTGTTTGATTTTGGCTACTGCCAACTTCAAATGTGTAAAATCAGCACTGTCAGTCAACATGGACAAGAAGTAAGCATTGAGAAAATAGTTTGGGCTTTGTGATTTCCATTGATCAAACAGAAATATTCATCTAATTAGAACTGACTTTGTACAGATCAGCTCCACTACAGCTTCATCAATACATAGCAAGTATCCAGAGAACTGTTTGTTTGCCCTGCTTTTAGAATAAATAGTAACTCAGTCACTGTCAATAGAGGAGACAAGTTGGTAACACAGGCATCTCTTTGCAGAGGTACCTTCAGGCTGTTGATAATTAACTTGCTTACACTAGGAAATCCCAATCAAGTTAACTCAGAGTCAGTACCACAGCTTAACATTACACTCGCATCTATCTTAAGTTTGAAGGCCTGAAAGACTCCAAGTAGGCATCATGCAGATAGCGAGAATGTCAGATACTTCAAATGAGTCTATTTTGCATGGAGATTTATATGTTTCCTATTCCTGTCATTTTTATTTCTGATATCAGACCAATAAATAATGCTACTTTCATCACCAGAACAACAAGCCCTCTTCTCAGGTCATGTTACAATGAATATACTTGCACGTTTTACAGTGTATGTAACTTTGAGACAAAACAGATGTGGCTGAATTGTCAGCTTGTAGCAGTTATAGAATCTGATTAATACATGTGTTTTCCTCAGGCAGAATGGGAATTGAGAACTTAAGACAGATTGCTGTGAATATTACTTTGCAGTTGGTTGTGCGGCACCTGGAGTTTGGAATCTTACTCCAAACTAAGCTGGGAATAAGGAAATTTGCAGTGGTGTTTGGAATTTTGAAGACTCTAATACTGAGCAGGGGGATTTTCTAAATAAGTCTCATATCATACCATAGCTACCAGCATCTCTTTGCCACCCACTTCAACCTTAAACTTTCACAATAAATAGATGATTTCACATGAAACACATTTAGATCACTGCAAACATAGCATGAAATGAGTTGCTAATCCTGAACAGAAGTTTCAGAGATTTGTAGCATATTTGTTCAAGCCACAGCCCATTAACACAGCTTTTCTTTTACACAAATTACTAATTTAACAGCAAAATGGAGATAAACAGATCCGCATGGTATAATTGTTGAATGTCACGTCTAGCAGAAGAAAATGTTTTAGTCACTGGACTTTGACAAAAGTTAAACATCAATATATGAGGAAACCATCAGGCAAGAATCCTTTGTGGAAGAATTACTGAAAAGTCGAAAACAGTGAATGCATACTGAATGGATAATCCTGGAAGGATAATACTTCTGACTTTGCATGCAAGTTGCTTGAAATGGATTGATACGGTTGAGAGGTTACTTCAAAAGACGTGGAAAACATTACCATATGCACAACATTGACCAATTCAAACTAGAATGTAGGTTTAATTGGTAAAGTTTCTACTGGTCTGCTGTGCACAGTCTTACTAAAGTAAGAAGGGATTATTACAGGATTATGTTGCGAAAGTAATAGATACATATATTCTGCAAACTTTTCGTGATAGTCGTGGAAACAGTTAAGAAAAGATAAACTGCTCAACGTGATCACAGTTTTCTTATGATTTTGTTTTTTTTTCCAAAGAAGTCTGCTGTGCTCAGTCTTACAAAAGTAAGAAGGGATTATTACAGGATTACGTTGCGAAAGAATTAGATACACATATTCTGCAAACTTTTCCTGACAGTCGTGAAAACAGTTGAGAAAAGATAAACTGGTCAACATGATTACAGTTTTCTTATAATTTTGTTTTATTATTCCAAAGACGTAAGTAATAATTTTATTGTGAGGGAACATGCCAGCAGCATTGACAGTAGTTTGTTAATTCTTTATTTCAGTGTACGACATGAGTTCCAGCCATTTTTCACAGTAAACACATTAAACAAACATAACTCACTCACAGAAATAATTCACAACATCGCTATAACAACATTCTATTTTAACTGGTATTTGGAATCGTTTGAATGTTGAAATTTGCAGTGGTTTTAATTTTTACATTGAATTGTTTTATTTCACCAAATCTTGGTTATTCCGGGCAGTAGCATGCAACAAATATATTCAACTATTTGACTGATGGACTATGTACTGATACATCCTGTTTCATGACAGGTATTTCTACATTGCATGCTTCTAATATAAATAAACTGTAACACATGTTAGTTTTTATTTGTCAAACTAACAAGACCTCTATGAAGATGTTAAAACATCAGTAATGATGTTTGTTTTTACGAAATATCCCCTTTTTCAGGATGCGGTATATCTCACCCTGGCACATAGAAATAAAGCTTTTTTTTAATCTTAGAAGTTTGGGTTTCCTACATATTTAGCTCTTTAGTTACATCAAAATCTTCGATACTCAATGCACCTTTCAGTTTTCAGGTTACCAGTACAACCTCAAATTCCAGTTTAAAGTATTTAAGATGCATCTCATTTTATGAATGTCATTTAGATTAAAAGAAAATGCCTTTATTTGAAAACACAAAAAAAATCAAGGATAGGAAAGACTACTCATACCAACCCTGCCTCTGTAATATGCATATATTATTACTTTACGGTTTTATGTTAAAATGGCTGACATTTGTGGTCTTAGTAATGAAAGGGTTAACATATGCATCAAAAGCTCTGTTTTATTTCTTATGTTAACAACAAAGAGCTTTATGACCCTGTAAAGAGGGCAGCGTGTAATACAAAATAAAGTTAGAAAACGCAGAGAATACTCAGCAGGCCCAGCAGCTTCAATGTCGACTTGAAATCTTAATGCTGGTTTTGTCTCTACAGATGCCACCTGACCTGCTGTGTATTGCCAGCATTTTCTGTTTATATTTCAGATTTCCAACATCTGTAAAATCTTGCTTTTTGACTCCTATTTAATACAGTGTCACTTCAATCCATAGAACCTTGCACAGCACACCATCTGGCCCATCAATTTAGTGCTGACTCTGTCGTAGAGCAATGTGCTGTACCTGCATGAAATTGCACTCCAATTTCGTGGGCAAACCCTGGTCCCTCAGAATTTCTGCATTTACAGGTTACAAGCCTTTTAAATAATATTCTGCTTTTCCACTTTTACTACCACTCACATGATACTTCACTGACCACACTGTTGATCACTTACTTCAGCGGCGGAAGCTAGTGAAGCTCCCAGGAGTAGGAAACACGATAAGTGAGGAGCACTTAATAATGTGGGAGGTGAAATGTCAGCTTTCTGACAGAAGGGCAGAAGTTGGGAATGAAGTTGGTGCCAAATGAAGAGAGGATCAAGGTTCTTGATAGCCAATGGCAGGAACACATTTTCAATGTATTAGCAAGTCCCGGAAATTCATTGCAATAAAATCACACTTCTGTAATAAAATCAGAAGCAAAGAGAAAGAGAGCAATGTGGAGGCTAGATCACTCTATGTATTTAAAAAGGAGGTAGGTGGATTTTTGAGGGCTATGATGAGCAGGTAGGAAAGACGAGATGAGCTTGTAGCTCCCGGGATCCTGGTGTGGCAAGAGGGGAGTGGGTGGAAACAGTTCATATTCCCAATCCTCAGAGAGGAAACTGTTGATGCAGGAAGTATGGCAAATGGACCTTAAGGCTTCATGAACCAAATTTGTGCCCTCTTCTTCTGCATAATTGGCCATGTCCCTTGACTGGGCATAGTAAATTAACTAAATGTTATCATATGTGGAATTCCTTTTGAGTGCAAGTTCTGCTCACTCCCATTCTTACTGGTACAAGAATTCAACCCAGAATGTTCAAAGCTCTTTGTAAGCTGTTTTTGTCCTTTTTACAGCTGGTAATTCCAACCATTTTGTAACATCTGCAAACCAGCCACTGCCCACCGAGTTGAAAATGCACCATTTCTTCCTACTCTTTGTTTGCTGTGCATTAACCAATCTCCTATTAATGATAGAGTATTGGTTCAAGTTGTGTGGTCAGCATTCGAACCTCTTTTTCTGACACAGGTCGGGCAAAGAAAACAACACTCACCTTACTCCAAAAGTTCTCATCAAAAATGTAATGGAGAATCCTCAAAATTCAGTACAGGAAACCTCAGAAATATCAGCGAAGAACATCCACACCGAAGCCCCTATGGCTTTAGGATGACAAGTGGGTAGGTTGGTTGTTTCCATGGAGTCGGGAGTCAATGCATCAGGAAGTCTGCAGGATCCTGAAGTACATCTTGGGTGACACGTCCAGTATTTGACCTCCCAAAACCTGGAAGATGCAGTCTTTTACTCCCGACTTCATAAGCTGTTATCTTCCCTATTAGCATTTTGTATGAAGCCATATTGAATGCATTTTAAAATTTCATATATAGGACAGCACCTTTATCTACCTTACTAGTTACATCCTATAAAAACCCTAATAAATTTTCATGTTGTTTTCATGAAGAGCATCCTTGGACTGAAGGACATTTTGGAACAGGAAGAAGTAGTACCGTTATGATTAGGATCCAAAATCAATGACACTTTGAAAAGAGCTTCCTGAAGATAAAGACCAGGACCCATACTAAATTGATCTCTGGCCCTCTTTGTACATATGATTCGTGAGCTGTAAACACCAATTAGAAATCTCAATGAAACTCAATGGACTGGCTGGTCCCAAGATTAGCTACAGCAAACAGAAGGTAAATCCTAGAAGCAATGGAAAAGGGAAAGGGAGAGGAACTTATTATATGGAAATGAGGAGCAAAGATCATTTTAAGGATGGTAAATTTTCCAAGTGTAGACCATGAGCAATTAAGTGCAGTATGCCAGGTGCAAATTCTGTCCAGGTTTTGTCAAAATTGGCATCCGAGTCTAGAAACAATGATTAATCTTCTGATGGATATGTTTTGATTGGCAGTCAAAACACTCGGAAGATATTTGGAACACAGGAAATTATATCAAGAAATCACACTCGTCAATGCCTATTTTTGTGATGTGGACCAATTTGCCCCTGTGTGGCAGAGTATACTGTACTGTTTCTATTAGTGAGAAACCAGCAGCGGTTTATATAACAAAATGAGCACAAAATAGTTAGTCAAGTAAATTCAGAGAAAAGCAATTTAATTTGGGGTTTTGAATTATTTTTAACAAAGCTGATCGCATGTCCTTCACGTCGTCACTGACATTGTTGTGTGCAAGCAAAACTGGTGAGATTGTTAGGAATACAGCCCTACCTTGTCTTCTCAAATTTATAGAACTGTATTACTTTGGTAAAATATAACATTACAATTAAAGAATTAACATTTAGGAAAAATGATGACAAAAAAGAACACAAGTTCTCAAAAACAGTAAATTCTCTCAACGTAGAAAAGAACTTGGTGTGCTAACACACATAAAGCTAACACTTATGGGTGGCCTAATGACAAACATTTCCATTAGTTAATCTCAGCCTTTGATTAAATATATACTGTTAAGCTTATACTCCTATTAAGCCCATTCTCTGTCACACTCTCTACCTTCAGTTATGTATATCCACTTATAAATGTAATGCATCTGTTAAAAGGTCTTTTGTCTGATGACATTTCTTTATTGTAAATACAGACAACATTTTTCCTCATAGGTTGTTGAAATACATGAAAATATCTTTCAAAGTATACAAGTGTAAATTAAGCAATATTGCCCCTTGTTGCCCACCAATTCTACCATGCAAAACATTTCTTCCTCTTTGTTACAGAAGGCTTCACTTGGCTTGGGACAATAGTAATGAAACATTAGTATATCTGTGAACTTGCAGCTAACCTACAATTTTTATAGGTGTTTGCTTGAAGGGAAAAGTGGGGAAGTAGAAAATTAGAAAAAGGAATCTCAGTGGGAATAGGAAACTTTCAGGAAAAATGTAGATGTCAAAGGGTAAATTGGAAGCATTGATCCAGAAATGAAACCAAGAATGTGTCATCCTGTCCCATCTCTCTCACTGACAGACACCATTAAATCTTAGCAATGTTCATTGTAACAACATATCATGGGATATGTTCTGCTTCCATGTGTTAAAATATGCCCTCCAAACAAAGAATCTTATATTTCACAACCTGAGGTGCCCCTAAGTACTTTATTGCCTGTGGGGCATTTTTAAAGTGCAGTTGTTTTAATGGCAAGCAATGTTTCACACTGCAAACTCCCACAAGCACCAGTAAAATAAATGAGCAGATAATTCATTTTCTTTTTATTGTTGCTGTCTAGGGGATAGACAATGACCAGAATACCAGAGCAAACTCCCTGCTCTTCTTCAAATCAAACTATCTCGTGTTTTCAATTTTCCTCCAATTACAGTAGCAGATACTTTTTGGGGTTCGGTTCTGCATTGGAGCCTGGCCGTACTTCACCACTTCACAAATGAGGCCAGACAATGAGTGTGAATTGGCAACTTAATTGTGAAGGACCATCGCACTCTCATAAGACATATATGGGGCAATGAATTTGCTGCATTTTATACGGTAAATTCCACTTGTACAAATAAGGTTTCACACCTGAAATCATCGGATTCTTGCAAAACATCTGTGAGGCATTAACACTTGAGCAGGGCTGTGGGAGTCTGCAATCAGGAAGGGTGGTGAACATAGTCTTGAGTGAAAGGGATTGTTATTGTCTGGGGAAGAAGGGTACAGACTCACGATTCATTAACCTTTGTGGCTGTTTCTTTTTTTAATAGAGAAATGAGCTGACAAGAATGGAATTTATAGAATTTAAAACCATAAAAAATGATTAGTTTGCTTGTAGGTAAAAAAGAAAGACAAAGTGCATTCATATTGGTGTGTGCGTGCCTCACTGAGAGAACAGGCAGTTTCTACCCTTTCATAGTAAAGTTGTTTGCTTTTCTAATATCAACAAATGCTTGGAAATCAAGATTCATCAAGATATATGAATACACTTGTTATGTTTTTTTGGTTCCTAGTTTCCTGGTATGGCTTCTCCTGCCATTCAACATCCAATCACCACACCAGCCTCTCCCCTCAATGAGTCTGCAGAGACTTAAAAGAAAAGTTTACATTGAAAAGTCTACCATAGGATATCTGCAATGGTGCAAATTGCAAACCACAAATGTCATTCATCAATGATCCACCAGGAAGGCTCTTTGAACCATGGCAGCCACTGCAGGGACTTGGTAATGACCATTCTTTTTTCTCTCTAACATTTTATGGCTCAATTCCAACTGTACTCATTAGGGCTACTTGACTCAATGAAGGGCACCCAGGGGACTTACAATAGCTGACATGACAGGGGTTAAACAAGCTCCTTCCAACCTTATCTGCACCACCAAAAACATACACCACAAAAGGGGACAATGATACCGCCAGCCTGATTTCTTCAAAAGCAGCCAGACAGGAATCAAAACCCAATATATTGCTTCAGTCCTTAAACATATATCAACACTCAAAACATGTGCATGCATTTACCAATACAACTTCTCACAAAAACACACAAACAATATGCACACTGACTTTACAACATCTGTACTTGTCTCATGCCCACGAAAACGTAATGAAAATGTTTAAAGTAAAATACTAAGCAAATTTTGCCCTAGCATATTGCTGCAGCTGTCAGGCCAAGGGGAAAATCTGTATGCTTGCAATGGCATCGCAATTTTTAAAATCCAACCATCACAAATTGGAATGCCATCATCAGTTTTAAGAAGGGGGGGGAAAAAAAGTAGGTTTGAAATTGTTGCTGAAATCTGTGAATACATGTGGAAAAGATTGAATCTTGAAATTCAGAGTACATCCCTTTTGAAGATATTTTGACTCAGGTCAGCAGCCGTCCTCATCAAATTCTTTTCCACCTTACTTGGGATTTCAATGCTAAGATTCCCTTAGGTCTCCCTTGACCACACCCTGGTCAATAAAACAGATAGGTTGTGCCGAGATTCGCTACCTTGAGCTAATCTGAGAGTACATTGAAAAATGTAATCTCATCCGTTTTACCCAATATTCCCTGGTTACTCAGGATGGTGAGTGGCTTGGAGGAGAACTTACAAGTGGTGGCAGTCCCATGAATGTGCTGTCTTTGTCCTTCTAAATGGAAATGGTTATGGGTTTGGAAAGTACTGTCAAAGGAAACTTTTTGAATTGTTTGATCTACAGATCCCCATGAGCTGAATTTAGATCAGGAACTCAATGTGGTCAAATTTTATTAATATTCTGATAAATGTTCATAGAAGAACATTGGCGTGGAACAGCTCCCACATAGATTGCTGTAAGCAAAGCTTATTTTACATGTTGAGGCAGACTTTATGGTAGCGATTTCCAATCACCCTGAAGGCAGCCCAATGTTATTTTATGTGCCTTGCTTATTGTTATTCTGAGTGGCCAAAACTCACACAATGTCAGTGCCTTGAACATTGATACAGTTCACAAATAAAATGAACAAGATACTGTGCACCTTGGAAAAGGAGAAAAAGAGCGTTGGTTATTTTTCAGATCAGTTTCCAAACCATTCTTTATTTTTCCTGCTTGACTGCAGATTTTACACATAGTTTTAGCACTCACATTTATAAAGAAACATTTTGTCTGCCATGCTTCCAGAGTAAAAACAATCTTTTGCCTTCCTCTAGCTGGAAATTACAACCAATCTGAAAAGTCACATTCTTATTTATAGCTGGGCTATTTGATTGTCAAAAGATGTATGCCCTTATAAAGTGAACACTCCTAGATCTTGAACTGAATGGGCTGCAGCTGTAATAACAGTCAGTGCAGCACAATCTTACTATATCATTAGATTGCTTTCATAATTTGAAATGTATTTTATGGGCACCTGTAAAGGGAAAATCCATATCAGGCAAAAAGCCTCCCCTTCATCATTTAGATTAAAAATAAAGATTCAGCTACCCAGGAAGATGATGAAAACAGTCAGGGGCTGTTAAATTCGGACCACACCAATATGAGCGAAAACTTTCCTGCTACATGAGAGGGGAGGACAAAATGAACTCTTGACCAGAAATAAGACAAATAAAGAAACTCCGTGCACTCAGTACTGAGATCTGTCAAATGTTAACTGAGGTTAGGGAGAATATCCAGCTATTATAGCCTAGCTCCAGCAAAGGCTGGGGCAATTTTTTAACAAAGGATTATATGTTAGGTTATATTGGATACGGTCTTTTTTCTAGGTTTGGGGAGTCCAAAACTATAGGGCATAGGTTTAAGGAGGGAGGGGAAAAATTTAAAACAGACCTGAGGAGTAACTTTTTCACGTAGAGGGTGGTGTGTGTATGGAATGTGCTGCTGGAGGAAGTGGTGGAGGCTGGTACAATTACAACATTGAAATGGCATTTGGAATTGTATATGGATAGGAAGGGTTTAGAGTGAAATGGGCCAAATGCTAGCAAATGAGATGAGGTCAAATTGGGATGTCAAGTCAGAATCAATGAGTTGGACTGAAGGGTCGGATTCCATGCTGTATGACTCACTGATATATGCCGTAAAGAAAAGCCATTCAGCTTAACCAGTGTACGCTGGTGTTTTGATCCAATCATGCCGCTTTCTTCCCATCTTTTCTTATCTAAATCTACTGTCATAAGCGTTGATTCTCTTCTCCAACAAATTCTTGCCTAGGTTCCTCTTGAAAGCATCCATAGAATCCCTACGGTGGCGAGACAGGCCATTTGGCCCAACAAGTCCACACTGACCCTCTGAAGGGCATCCCATCCAGATCCGTCCCCCTACTCTATCCCTGCATTTCCCAGGGTGTACTTAACCTACAAATCCCTGAACAGCATGGGTAATTTAGCATGGCCGATCCACCTAACTTGCACACGTTAGGACTGTGGGAAGAAACCAGAGCACCCAGTAGAAATCCACACAGGCACTGGGAGAGCATATAAACTCTGCACAGACAGTTGCCCAAGGATGGAATTGAACCCGGAACCCTGGCGCTATGATGCAGCAGTGTTAACTACTGAGCCACCATGCACCCCTTTGTACCATCCACACCATTTGCTTCAACTACTACCCCTGGCAGTGCGTTCCACATTCTTACCACTCTTCAGGTAAATACGTTTCTTCTGAGTTCTTTATTAAATGCCTTGGTGACTATCTTATATTGATGGCCTCTAGAAATGCTCTTAAGACCATAATGCGTAGGAGCAGAAATTAGGCCATTCAGCCCATCAAGTCTGCTCCACCATTCAACCATGGCTGATAAGTTTCTCAACCCCATTCTCCTGCTTTCTCCCCATAACCCTTGATCCCCTTGACAACCAAGAACCTATCTATCCTTGCCTTAAATATACTCAATGACCCAGCCTCCACAGCCTTCTGTGGCAGTGAATTCCATAGATTCAACACTCTCTGGTTGAAGAAGTTTCTCTTTATGTCCAAACTAAAAGGTCTTCCCTTTAGTCTAAGGCTGTACCCTCGGGTCCTAGTCTCTCCTACCAATGGAAACATCTTTCCAACATCCATTCTGTTCAGGCCATTCAGTATTCTGTAAGTTTCAATTAGAGCCCCCCCTCATTCTTCTCAACTCCAATGAGTATAGTTCCAGAGTCCTCAAACTTTTCTCATATATTAAGCATTTCATTCCTGGGATCATTCTGGTGAACCTCCTCTGAATCCATTCCATGACCAGTACATCTTTCTTGACATATGGGGCCCAAAACTGCGCACAATACTCCAAATGTGGCCTGACCAGAGCCTTATAAAGCCTCAGAAGTGCGTCTTTGCTTTTATATTCAAGTCCTCTCAAAATAAATGTCAAAGTTGCATTTGCCTGCCTAACTACTGACTCAACTTGCAAGTTTACCTTGAGAGAATCCTGGACTAGAACTCCTGAGTTTCTTTGCACTTCAGACTTCTGAATTTTATCCCCATTTAGAAAATAGTCCACACCTCTATTCCTCTTACCAAAATGCATGACTCCAAACTTTCCCACTTTGTACTCCATCTGCCACTTATTTGCCCACTCTCCTAACCTGTCCAAGTCCTTCTGCAGCCTCCCCGCATCATCAATATTACCTGTCCCTCTATCTACCTTCTTCTCCAACATTCTCTCAAATGCTTTTAGTGAAAGTTACGCCTACCCCAACTCAGAACCTCCCTCTCCCAGACAAAAAAAGGTCGTCCTCACCCTCAACAACTTCTCTTTCAATTCCTCCCACTTCCGACAGACAAAGGGGGTGGCCATGGGTACCCGCATGGGCCCAAGCTATGCCTGTCTCTTTGTAGGATACGTGGAGCAATCCCTCTTCCAAAGCTACACTGGTCCTAACCCCCATCTCTTCCTTCATTACATTGATGACTGTTTCGGCACTGCCTCGTGCTCCCACGAGGAGCTCGAACAGTTCATCCACTTCACTGACACCTTCCACCCCAACCTTAAGTTTACTTGGACCATCTTTGATACCTCTCTCTCCTTCCTGGACCTCTCTGTCTCCATCTCTGGCATCCACCTGGAAACCGATATCCATTTTAAGCCTACCGACTCCCACAACTACCTAGAATACACCTCCTCCCACCCACCTTCCTGTAAAAAGGCCATCCCCTATTCCCAATTCCTTCGCCTCCGCCACACCTGCTCTCGAGATGAAGCATTCCACTCCCGAACATCCCAGATGTCCTCGTTTTTCAAGGACCGCAACGTCCCCTCCACAGTGATCGAAAATGCCCTTGACCGTGTCTCCCGCATTTTCCGCAACTCATCCCCCACACCCCCTACCCACAATAATAACCAAAACAGAATCCCCCTCGTCCTCACGTACCATCCCACCAACCTCCAAATCCAACGCATCATCCTCCGAAATTTCCGCCATCTGCAATCTGACCCCGCTACCAAAAACATTTTTCCCTCCCCACCCTTATCTGCTTTCCGGAGGGACCACTCTCTCCGTGACTCCCTTGTCCGCTCCACGCGCCCCACCAGCCCCACCACCCCCGGCACTTTTCCCTGCAACCACAGGAAGTGCTACACCTGCCCCTACACCTGCCCCCCCAACTCCATCCCAGGCCCCAAGAAGACCTTCCACATCAAACAGATGTTCACCTGCACATCTGCTAATGTGGTATACTGTATCCGCTGTTCCCGTTGTGGCCTCCTCGACATCGGGGAAACCAAGCGAAGGCTTGGGGACTGCTTTGCGGAACACCTACGCTCAGTTTGCAACAAACAACTACACCTCCCAGTCGCGAACCATTTCAACTTGCCCCTCCTCGGACGACATGTCCATCCTGGGCCTCCTGCGTTGCCACAATGATGCCACCCGAAAGCTGCAGGAACAGCACCTCATATTTCGCTTGGGAACTCTGCAGCCCAACGGTATCAATGTGAACTTCACAAGCTTCAAAATCTCCCCTCCCCTGATGCCATCCCAAAACCAGCCCAGCTCGTCCCCACCTCCCTAACCATTCCTCCCACCTCAAGCCCCACCCCCATCTCCTACCCACTAACCTCAACCCACCTACTTGACCTGTCCGTCCTCCCTGGACTGACCTATCCCCCACCTAAATCCCCACCTACATTGACCTTCACTTGTTCTAACCCCGCCTCTTTGACCTGTCTGTCTCCTGTCAACCTATCTTCTCCTTTATCCATCTTCTATCCGCCTCCCCCTCTCTCCCTATTTATTTCAGAATCCCCTTCCCCTCCCCCATTTCTGAAGAAGGGTCTCGACCTGAAACTTCAGCTTTCCTGCTCCTCTGATGCTGCTCGGCCTGCTGTGTTCATCCAGCTCCACAATGTTTTATCTCTATTAGTGAAAGAGATAAGATTAATAAGTATTGCCATCCAAGCCTGCACAAACACTTATTGAGGGCAGACATCTTGCTCTGCCCGAACAGATTGAATCATAGAAATTAAAATAGAAAGAAAACTGAAGATAACTTTTCTTCATCCTCAGACAGTGTCACCAAGGTATCCGCAGCTTAGATAGAAACTCCACCATGTCAATAATCTCTTGTGCACACAATATTAATTAAACTGTACAGTAAACTTGTCAAAAGTTATTTCAAAGCAACAGCTTCTCAGCAGCAATTAGGGATGGGGCATGAACGCTGGCCTTGTCAGTGATGTTCACACTCCAGGAACAAACAATATACAATGTCAAACTTTGAATGAAGTAATACTTAAAAACAAAAAAAAACAAGTTTTCACTCAGATAAACAGTGTGATGCCGATCATTCATGAAGGTCTGATTTTAGTTTCAGCATACACTTTCAGTCAAGACTGTGAGCTGAATGTTCTGAGGGATAACATAGTTTATTACTAGCTGAAGTAGGACTCATGGCCTTAGTTTGTTTTTTTTATTATCCTTCCAAGATGGATGCTGTTTTTCTGACTAATTTGGCTTGAGATCTATTAAGGCTCACCCATTAAAAGTTGGAATGACAGCTATGCCTCTGTCTTAAAATCAGACTGGCATGAGCAAGTACCTGATCAACTGGATGCTACACAATTTCCTGCAATGTAGCACCTTCCACCTCCAGTGACTGAAAAATGTCTACTTACAAAGCCACTGGTTCAGTTCCATGTGGGAGTATTCTTACATTATTTTTCAAGGGAAGAGTTCGTTTGAATCCTTGCTTGCTCTCTCAGAGGAATGCAAAAGATCCATGACACTTTTTCAACAAAAAGTTGATCTCAACATCTCAGTCAATATTTATTCCAAAATCCTGAAAAATATGTCACCTGGTCTTTATCCACCTGCTGATTCCAGGAGCCTGTTGGGTGCTAATTGATTGGTATTAGCAACAGTTACTACAATCCAAAAGTACTTAATTTGCTAGAACATATTTTCTGATGTCCTGAGGTTGCAAAAGACTTTTCACAAAATGCTGGCCTTTCTCTTATTTTCTCTGATGGCTATAATCTGAATCTGTGAACACATTCTTATGATTTAACAACAGTGATTGACAAAGAGGACCAACCCAGCTTTTCATTGTATATTTATTCATTTTTTTAGGTTGATGGTGCATTCATCTTGGGATTGGTTTGGTACTGGAAAAGTACTTTTTTTGAAGTCAGAATGGGCAGAAATCTTTTGTCACATATCCACTAAATGAAAGCAGTTTGGAAATTAAGCAGCAGCAATGTCAATTTGAGTCATTCTTTTAAAAATACGTATGAAAGTATCATCGTGGACTGCTATGGTTCACAAAGATAGTTCATCATCACCTTCTCCCAGATCAACTGGCTCTCAAGGATGTTGATGAATGAATAATCAGAAAAATACAACAGTTCATTGCCTTTACCTAAACAGCTACTCACAACTAATGTGCTCCTTTAGATGTTGGAATCCCATTACATAAGAGTGGATATCCCAGTGAAAAGGCACTTGGAACAGGGTGCAATGGACACGACTACTTCTTCATGGTCAACCTGCTGAAATTCCCAAAGTTTATCATTCTAGATTCTGGACAATTTTCTCGTGTTCATTGGCTGTGTTCTGGAAACTCACACAGTGAGAGGTGGGGTTTCCTACTTTCTTTCTTGCCCTATATTCTGAAAAGGTTAGTACTCAAAATTGATTGAGCGCACTTGGGAATGCAAGCTGACAATTTTTTTAAATAGTGACAGAATTGCAGGATGCAGCATTTAAAAGCTCCCTTTAGGACATTGTACTGCAATGTTAATAAAGAACGGATAGGAAAAGGATAGAAAAATGAAACATTACAGCGACTCTCTCCCAAAGCAAATTCACACCAATAAAAATGTTTCTGTCATCAACATTTACCCTCCACCAGTAAGTGAGGGGCTCCCACCAGAAAGTAAATGGCTTGAGGAATTTGTATTCGTATATAGGTTTGCAAAAAAAGTGCATTGACAAGGAAGGTCTTGTGCAGCACCTTT
Source organism: Ginglymostoma cirratum (assembly GCA_024137785.1). NCBI lineage: Eukaryota > Metazoa > Chordata > Chondrichthyes > Orectolobiformes > Ginglymostomatidae > Ginglymostoma > Ginglymostoma cirratum. Next base: position 8,377,841 of record JAHRHZ010000061.1, on the reverse strand, counting down.
ATACCCAGGTATAAAAGCACAAGGCTACTAATCAAGTAAATTAAAGCATTTTGTTTGCAACAATTATGGACTTGTTTCAATTACTTTAAAAATGCATTTTGCATGTGCAAATTTTGAAAGGTGGGAACATCACTCCAAATAAATTCAAATTGGCTGCAAAGTCAGCGCAGTACAAACTACATTAAATGTTTACCTAAAGTTTACTCTGATGACAAGATTACAAATTAAGTATATTGATTAAAGCAATGATGATGCACATGGTTGAACATTCTATTTCACAGGAGTTTATTGAAAGGGGTTTAAAGAAACACTTCTCATCAATGTTACATTCTTGAATTGAATACCATTTAGTGGATGGCACCTTTCAAGGATCAATATGTGGAGCCAGAAGGGGTAGGTGAGGTCCTAAAAGAATACTTTGTATCAGTATTAACTACAGAGAAGGAATTGGTGGAGGATGATCTCAGGGAAGGGAGTGTCGAGTTTCTAGGCCAAGTTGCTATTAAAAAAGAAGTGTTGTGCGTCTTAAAAAGTATTAAGGTAGATAAGTCCTCGGGTCCTGATGGGATCTATCCCAGAATACTGAGGGAGGCAAGAGAACAAATTGCTGGAGCATTGATACATATCTTTATATCCTCTTTGGCCATAGGTGAGGTCCCAGAGCACTGGAGAATAGCTAACGTTATCCCACCGTTTAAAAAGGGTAGCAGGGATAATCTTGGAAATTGCAGGCCTGTGAGCCTCACGTCGGTGGTAGGGAAAATATTGGAAAAGATTCTCAGGGACAAGATCTATAAGCATTTAGAAGCAAATGGACTTACTAACGATAGACAGAGTGGTTTTGTGCAGGAGAGGTCGTGCCTCACTAACTTAATTGAGTTTTTTGAGGCGGTGACAAAGATGATTGATGAGGGAAAAGTGGTCGATGTTGCCTAGATGGGCTTCAGTAAAGCCTTTGACAAGGTGTCTCATGGCAGACTGGTATAAAAGGGTGAATTCACTTGGTATCAGGGATGAGCTGGCAAGATGAATACAGAGATAAAAGGTACTGCAGATGCTGGAGAATCCGAGATAACAAGCATGGGGCTGGATGAACACAGCAGGTCAAGCAGCATCATAGGAGCAGGAAAACTTGACGTTTCGGGCCTAAACCCTTCATCAGAAAAAATTTTCTGATGAAGGGTTTAGGCCCGAAACGTCAAGTTTTCCTGCTCCTATGATGCTGCTTGACCTGCTGTGTTCATCCAGCCCCATGCTTGTTAAGATGAATACAGAACTGGCTTAGCCATAGGAGACAGAGGGTAGTGATGGAAGGATGCTTTTCAGAATGGAGGGCTGTAACTAGTGGTGTTTTACAGGGATCAGTGCTGGGACCTCTGCTGTTCATGATCACATAAATCATTTGGAGGAAAAAGTCGCTGGTCTAATTAGTAAGTTTGCAGATGATTCAAAGATAGGTGGAGCTGAGGATAGTGAGGAGGATTGCCAGAGGATACAGCAGGATATAGATCAGTTGGGGGAAATGTGAGGTGATGCATTTTGGAAGATCATGTACAGGTGGAAATCATACGGCCAATGGCAGAATGCTTAGGAGTACTGATATGCAAAGGGTTCTGGATGTGCAGGTCCACAGATCACTGAAGGTGGCAGTGCAAGTAGATAAGGTGGTAAAAAAAAAAAGGCTTAGCATTGAGTGAAAGGACAGACAAGTTATGCTGCAGCTTTATAGAAATTTAGTTAGGCCACCCTTGGAATATTGCTTACAGTTCTGGTCACCACACTATCAGAAGGATGTGGATGCTTTAGGGAGGATACAGAAATGTTTACCAGGATGTTGCCTGGTAAGGGGGATATTAGCTATGAAGAAGGCTTGGACAAATTTTCACTGGAACACAGGAGGTTGAGGGGCGACCTAATAGAAGTTTATAAGATTGTGAATGACATGGATAGAGTGGAAAGTATGAGGTTTTTTCCTGGGGTGGAGGGGTCAATTATGAGGGGACACAGGTTCAAGGTGCAGGGGAGGAAGTTTAGAAGAGATGTGCGAGGCAAATTTTTCACACAAAGGGTGGTGAGTGCCTGGAACACATTGCCAGAGGAGGTGGTGGAAGCTGACACAATAGCATCATTCAAGAAGCACCTGGGTGAGTACATGAATAGAAAGGGAATAGAGGGATACGGATCCCGTAAGTGAAGACAGTTTTAGTATGAGAGGGCAAAATGTGTTGACGTAGGATTGGAGGACCAAAGGGCCTGTTCCTGCGCTGCATTGTTCTTTATTCTTTGTTAAGGGCTGTTAGAGGCAATAACAAATAAAAACTTCCATTGTTGGTTTCCAACAGCCGCTTCCAGAACACCCAGCTAAAGCTGGCAGTTTAGTCAATGGCTGAAAGCCAAAATGACTCAAGTACCATTGTTTTTGACTTGTGATTTGACTTGGGTTGGTGACATTCTTCAGTTAGAAAAAGAAAGCTGTACTATCTTTTATTCTGGTTTAATACAGCTGACGAAATTTCAGCATAAATGAAACTATATGGAATCCAGCAAAGATTTTTATCGCCGTCGACCTGATTCCCCTCATTGCCACCTCTGCTTTGGAGACCGGACTGGCAGATCAACAGCAGTGACTGGCCTAACAGTTAGTCAAGTAGGGATGGTCTGATCCGAGGTTTCTCCATTCTCTCCTTTTCACTGATCTTGTATGAGGAGAATTCTGTCCATTTGCATCAGTCAAAACACTTCCAGCTGTAGGATACAACTCCAACTCGAGTTAAGTAAGGAGATTCAGCTAGGTTCCTGCCAGCACATGTTGCTGAGTCTGATCATTTTGGTCCAAAGTTTTATCATAAGGGAGGAGCTGTGGTGAAAATTACAGAAGGGGCCTGAATATGGAAGTTCCACTCTTGAGCATAGCACTTCCCATATTTGCGGGGCCAAAAGTGGTCAGTGTGGGTAATCTGCATATTTTACAGAAGGAGCTGGCCAGTCACATCTTAGCTGTCTCCAGTGAAGTGGAATTTTAGTATCCCTGTACCATGAACTTGTCGTGTACATATTAGACATGCTAAAAACAAATTTGAACTTTGTAGGATTGCTTGGATAGTGAAGGTGTCTCTTTCAGCGAGGTGAGGTGCTTCTTTGAATAAGGTCCCAGCACATGTTGGGTTGGGGTTGGGTCAAGTGCCCTTCAGTGAGGGGAACATCAGCTGCCTTTTTTAGGGGGAGGGCAAAAGGTACACTTTGTGGAGGTTACCCTTTCAGATTGTTAAAATCAGATATGAGTGGGCCTAAAATTTGCTTAACCTGACTGGACGTGTCAGAGAACTTTGAATAGCTGTCAAAGAACTGTCAAGGTGCTTAAGAACTATTAAAGTTGTCAGGTGATTTGACTTCCCGGGCTTTAAATAAAAGAAAAGTTGAGTTTTATTTTAGAAAGTCAACTACTGTTATGTGCATAGAAACATAGAAGAGAGGAGCAGGAATAGGCATTCAACCCCTTGAGACTGCTCCAACATTCAACATGATCTTGACTAATCATTAAACTTAATAACCTAATCCCACCCTCTGTCTGTTGTCATGAGCCTGGAGCTAGTGTTGTAGATTTGAGGCGAAATCTAACATTGTCATTGTAGGAGATAACAAGCATGGGGCTGGATGAACACAGCAGGTCAAGCAGCATCA
>JAHRHZ010000061.1:8334843-8373760 GCA_024137785.1 Ginglymostoma cirratum | reverse complement strand
TTTCCCTGCTCCTATGATGCTGCTTGACCTGCTGTGTTCATCCAGCCCCATGCTTGTTATCTCGGATTCTCCAGCATCTGCAGTACCTTTTTATCATTGTCATTGTAGGATGCCTGTTAAACAAACAATTTGGTTGACATCTCTAACTGGTTGTAGAATATCAATGGTTGTTTTCATGAAGGATTAGTTGGAGGAATCACAATGTATTGATTTTTCTCAACCCATTAGTTTTTTTTGTAGCAGTATCATCAATAAAATGATAAACTTTATCTTATGACAATATGACTCCGGAATTTGGAAAATGATGGATGCTAGATTAGTTGGCATTGGTGTGGGGAGATGAGCAAAAATTGGGGCATGAGTTGACATAGGAAGTATGAGGGAGAATGGGTTGAGGGTACAAGGGAATAAGATGGCATGGACAGTATCATGAATTATGTGGGTGGGTACAGGGCATTAGATGAGATGGAGAGTGTGGGGCTATGTGGATAACTGATGGGCACAAGGTGGCATTGTAAAAGAGGAGGCATGAGTGAGCACAGGAACATAGGCTGGAATAGGGCCTTGAGGAGGCATGACTTAGTATGGATGGACATGGAGTGCATGTGTGGCAAGGAAGTGGCAAGAAGGCTCTTATTAGTTTCATGAGATTCTTATTATTCTTCTGTACACCAAGACAGGCTTTACCACCCAACCCAGACCTGCAATTAACAGCCTCCACTCCCATTCAGAGGTTATCTAACCTGCATCCCAAGGAACCCCACCACTCCAGAAGGAATCACCAATCTCCAGGGTCAGTTTATCCTGGGTCAGATTTGCGAAGGCAAAATATGGTTCTAACTCAAAAACGGCTGTCCTTGGCTGTCACTAACCCAAACATTCTAGCATTCTTTTCGTTCAGTTAACAAATGGAATAAAGTAAAGGCTTTGTCTGCTTCCACGTTACAGGGTATAAATAATGATTCAAATGCAAACTAGTCTATCAGATTTGCTGAATACGACACAGTATGGGGTAAAAGGTAAAATGATGCGTTCCTGCAAAGCAAATTATGACTTAGTGATCGTAGAATATCACTGCTACATTCTAATAAGATGTATGTTCTTAACAGTAACATATCTACCTGGTTACAACTGTGAAAGTAGGTGGCAGGCCTCGGGAATGATACCAACTTAATGCCTCTGAGAAGATTTTTGCATAAATTATTTGTCAGAGGTATGAATTCACAAAACATGTCCTCAAAATGTCCTTAAAACCAAGACTATCCTTGTATCAGGCACTTCTCTAAAGCTTGCATCCTTTTCAGCTTTTCATGAATACACAATATATTGAATAACACAATACAGGATATTACTTTCAGAACAAATTAAGGTCTTCAGATAATAAATCCTTGTAATGTGCCCTGGATGCATGATATGTCCCAGGTTACTGATGGATTGCACAGGCAACAATGTACATTACTATTGCTATCAATGAGAAAGGAAATGGTCTACTGGCTCGGCTGTGCAGATAATGAGCTTCTTGGTTAATACACTTATAAGCAAATTGGTTACAACAACTACATACACAACAACGTACATTTATATAACTTTTTTTATACTGGTCAGATGTGGGTTTCGCTGGCCAGGCCAGAATTTACAACCCTAGTTGCCCTTGAGAAGGCGGGGGGTATGTTACCTTATTGAATCACTGCAGTCCACATGGTATAGGCACAAACACAATGCCCATGGGGGAGGGAGTTCCAGAATTTTGACCCAGCTACACTGAAGAATTGATTAAATATTTCCAAATCAGGATGGTGAGTAGCTTGGAGGAAATATTGCAGCTCGTGATGTGACTATGTATCTGCTGCCCTTGTCTTTCTAGCTGGTTAATGGTTGTCCATTTGGAAGGTGCTATCTCAGCAGCCTTGGTGAATTTCTGCAATGGACCTTGTGAATGGTACACACTGCTGCTGCTGACTCAGTGTGGAGGGAGTGGATGTGGTGCCAATACAGCAGACCGCTTTGTCCTGGATGGTGTCAAGCTTCTTGAGTGCTGTTGGGCCTGCACTCATCCACGCAAGTGGGGAGTATTCCACCACAGTCCTGACTTGTGCCTTGTAGATGCTGGACAAGCTGTGGGGAGGCAGGAGGTGAGTTACTCGCTGCAAGATTCCTAACTTTTGACTTGTTCTTGTAGCCGCTGTATTTACATGGTACAAAATTTCATCAGAATCCTGGGACATGTTAAATTCTTATGCAACGTTATTTTGTCTCTTAAATAAAAGAGTACAGAGGTGAGTTTGAATCCAGCAAAAGTGCCAGTATGAATACAGAACAAAAAACTCTATTTTACGTTGACTCCACTTTTTCATTAAAAATAACAGCAGGAATTTTACACTTTGTTTTTATTTCACCAAACATTCAGGAACAGCAGGGTGTAGCCAAGTGTGTGAACATTTTCAAAAGCCATAACTCACAAAAGGAATTTAACAAGTACAATTGTGCTGTAACAATCTGTATCACTTATTCTAAGACAATGTGATCATAGAACATTACACATTCCTCCTGTGATATAATTCATTGGTGGACTCTTGGTGGACTAACAACTTTTGCACAGTATAGTTTTCACATTGATTGGTTCAATTTAGTATAAACTTAGTCCTACCAAATCGTTTGAAGGAGACCAGATGTCTTGGTAAATTATTTTAAAAAGTAATGATTCCAGTATTTCCCCTGGAATTGGTTTAGGAAGTTTAAGGCCAGCCAATGATTTTCTTTTCTGACTTAGAATCCATTGTGCCAAGTTCTCAGCACAATATTTGGGTGGGAACTAATTGGATACCTGCCTCTGTAAACACAACGGTGGAGCACCCTATTCTACTGCCAATCATCTAAACAATATCGGATCCTAGAAATGTAGTCGCTGTTAACTGAAGATACTAAACTCAATTGAAGAGGAATCCTCTGGTTTTACCTATCATTTTATATGCCTTTATGTCAAGTATATCCTTTAATAACATTTCATGTGTTTTATTGCTAATTGCTAATATCCTAAAGTTATTTTGATTTCTAGCTCAAAATTTTGCTTTGATATTTTCCAACATTTCCTTGTGACTTGTTGTTTTGATGGTGGCATCTTTCAGTCTTTGTCCTGCAAAGATCCCAAGAGCTAGCCCAACAATTGTGAACCCATTTATTTTTCTAAATTCATCTACATTTTGACTACTCCTGCTGCACACAAAGCACAAAGCCTCCCATCCAGACTTGAGCACATTATCTAGGTTGACATGTTAAGTGCAGTGTTGAAGCAGTGCCACATTGTCAAAGGTGCTGTTTCACAGGTGAGAAATTAAGCTCATGAACCTTTAATCAGCAGAACAGGGAAAGACTGAAGTATTTGCAACTATCTTCAGTGTTAACTTCCAGATCGATGATCCATCTTTGCCTTCTCCTAGGGTTCCCAGCATCTCTGATGTTAATCCTTGACCAATTTGATTTATTATATGTGAAATTCAGGAATAGCTGAAAGCACCGGATACTGAAAGGCTATGGACTCGACGACATCCCAACAATAGCACTAAAGACTTATGTTCCATCCGTACTTGTGCTACGCTAAGCAAACTGTTCCATTAGTTGCAACACTGGTATCCTCCTGACTATATACAGAATTGTCCAAGTAGGTCCTTTCCACAAAAAGCAGGACAAATCCAGTGTGGCCATTTGCTGTCCCACCACCCTTCTGTCAATCATTTGAAAAGTAATGGAAGATGTCATTAAGACTGCTATTAAAAGACATTTAAATAGCATTAATTTGCTCAATGATATTTAGTTTGTGTTCCACCATTGTCATTCAGATCTTGCCTTGCTCCAAATGTGGACAAAAGAACAAAACTGTAAGGGGGAGGTGGTGTAAAGGTCAATTACTCTCAAAACAGTAGTTGACCAAGTGTGATGTCAAAAGCCCCAGCAAAATTGAAACAATGGGGATTAGCAGGAAAAGTTTCCACTGGGTGGAATCACACTCAGCACATTGTAGTTGCTGAAGGCCAATCATCTCTGTCCCAGGACATTGCTATAGGAGTTCCTCAACATAATATCCCAATCCAACAATCTTCAGCTGGTTCATCATGACTTCTCTCCACCACTAGGGCAGAAGTGAGAATATTCACAGATGTTTGCACAATGTTCTAGATCATTTCCAACTCCTCAGGTAATATAATGAGATCATAAGGCATAGCAGCAGATGTCAGCCATTCAGCTTATTATGTCAGCTCCACCATTTAATGAGATCATAGTGATCTGATAATCCTCAAGCAAATTTTCCTGCCTTTTCCCTGTAACCCATGATTTCCTTATTGATTAAAAATCTATTTCAGCCTTGAATATACTTAATGATCCAGCCTTGACAGCCCTCTGCTGTAAAGAGTTCCACAGATTCATTACTCTCTGAGGAGAAGGTCCTCCTCAACTGTTTTAAATATGTGACTTCTTATTCTGAGAATATGGCCTCTGATTCAAGATTTTCCCACAAGGGGGAATAACGCTTTTGCATCTATCTTGTTAATTCCCCTAAGAATTCTGTATGTTTCAATGAAGTCACCTTTCTTTCTTCTAAATTCCTATGAGGACAGGCCCAACCTACTCAACTTGTCCTCACAAGACTGTCCCTTCGTACCTGGTAACAGCTTCGTGAATCTTCTCTGAACTGCCTCCAATGCCAGTATATCATTCCTGAGATACTGAAGGAGTCCATTTTCAAACACAGTGACATGTGGACAACATTCAAGTTTTGACTTATGAGCAGCAAGTAACATCCACATTACACAAGTGCCTGGTAATGACCATCTCCCACAAAAGAGAACCTGGACATTCAATGGCATTGCTGTTTTTTTGAGTTTCTGACTATAAATGTCCTAGTATAATCATATGATCTATGATTTAAAAGTCATTTGGATAAGTTTGTGAATAGGATAGAGGGATATGGGCCAGGAGCAGGCAGTTGGGACTAGTTTAAAAAAAGTGCACGATAGCTCAGTGGTTAGCACTGCTGCCTCACAGCGCCAGGGACCCAGGTTTGATTCCAACCTCAGGCGACTGTCTGTGTGGAGTTTGCACATTCTCCCCACGTCTGCGTGGGTTTCCTCCGGATGCTCCGGTTTCCTCCCACAGTCCATAGTGTTCAGGGGTGTGTAGATTAGGTGGGTTATAGGGGGATGGGCGGGTTGCTGTGAGGGTCAGTGTGGACTTGTTGGGCCGAAGGGCCTGTTTCCACACTGTAGGGGATCTATGATATATATATATAAATTGACCCAAAATTGATCTGAAACAGCCATATAAATATTACGACTACAACAGTATATCAGAGGCTGAAAATTCTGCTGTGAATACACGCCTCTTGATTCTCCAAAGCCTGTTCATTATCTACAGGTCACAAGTCAGGAGTGTGAAAGAATACCCTTCACTTGCCAGGATGTGTGCAAACCATGACATCTCATCTACTACCTTAAACATTCAGTCCCTCCACCATCAGCACACAATGGCAGCAATGTACACCAACTGCAAGATGCACTGTCATCAAGGGCAGCAGATGCATGGGAACACCATGACCTGCAAGTTCCCCTCTAAGCCGCACACACAATCCTGACAATACCTTCATTGCTGCTAAGACAATGTCCAAGAACTGCTTCCCAACAGCAGAGTGGGTGTACTTGCACGAGATTAAATGGAGTGATTCAAGTTGGCTCACACTGATAGGTAACAAATGCTAGCCTTGCCAGCGACTTCTCATTCCATGAAAGAATGAAGAAAATAAATATACCGATCAGGGGCTTTAAGCCAACATTGGAGGAAACTTATCCAAGTTAAACAATTGCTGTTTTTGTGTAAGTCTTTTAGCACAAGCACTATAAATGATTAAAAACAATAAACTCATCTGTTATTTTCTCTTGTGCAAATCTATATTTATGTTATGTTGATATACGACTTATAGTTTCTATTGTATCATTTTATACTTGTTCAATAAACACAGGTTACTTAATATATCCTTGTGAAAATATTATTTTGCTCTTATGCCATAAGTGAAATAGATTTTAAGGGCTGAAAACACGAGTGTTGCAAGCAATGACACGAATGGATAGACCAAACTATCTTTTGCACTCTATACTGTTTAGTAAATGAATCGCACAAACTAGGGAAACTTCAGCTTTGATCCCCCTTCTTATGGATTTCAGCTGAAGTGGCACGTGGAAATACTACAGTGGATCTCAGTGCTCTTGGGCAAAAAGGGAAGAAGTTATCTAGGATTTCCACTGATGATCACTATCTGGTAGCTCCCATTTGAAGTGGATCATAGTTTAGAGGCACGATTTACTCCAACAGTAAATTAACTGATGTACTGTTGAGTTACGAGTAATCAGTAACTAACATGGATCTGCATCTCCAGGAAAAAAGACAGCGGAGATATGCCAAACTTAAAGTAAATAGGAATTATCAATCATTAGAATAGAAATTTGGAATTAGAAGTCTAATGATGACCATGAAACCATTGTCAGTTGTGAGGAAAAACCCACCTGGTTCATTAATGTCCTTTAGGGAAGGAAACTGCCATCCTTACCTGGTCTGGCTTACATGCAACTTCAGATGCACAGAATATGGTTGACCCTTAATTACCTTCTAAGCAATTAGAGATGGGCAATAACTGTTGTCCTAGCTAGCCATGCTCACATCCTGCAAATGAACAAAAAACAAATTCTCTACCTACTACCCCCCCGTCCTTTCACCAAATATCTTGTCCATGGAAGCAGTTCTCCATATGTACTTTATCAAAGTTCCCCATCATGTTGCCCTATGGATTCCTTATCCCTCAAATGAGGAACAAGCCCAGTGACTTACCTGCCTGATTTGTGGTGATGGAGACTGCGGCAAACTGCCGTGGCACTGAACTCATTCCGGATACCCCATTCACCGCCTCAATCTCAAAGGTGTAGTTGGTATGTGCCAGCAGGTCGACCACTGTCACTGTGGTGTTGGCCAGACCTGTCTGCCGAGGGAGAAACTGAACGTTGCTCATGCATGGCTCACACTGTGTGGGGCCGCTGGTACACTTCTTACAGATGACACTGAAGGTGACATCCTTGCGGCCTCCTGCATCGGTTGGCCAGCTCCAGTCCAAAATGACTGATGTCTCGTTGATGTTGGAAAACACGTTTGTTGGGATCGAAGGAGGCCCTGGGACCAAAGAGGGCAAGGAAGAAAATTAGAAAAACCGAAAACGCTACTGTATCTTGGCCATTGCAATTCATTGTTCTATAACAAAGACATTCATTTTAAGCTTTGGGCTTAGAGCTGTAGGGAAACTGTATAACCATGTGATTCTTCAGACTGCAATGATATTTTAATTAACTTTGACTTACAATAATTTTGCTTTAATCCTTTGGGCCCTTAGCCTTGCTGAAAAAGAAATGTAACCAATGCCTAGCTTTATTAGTGGAAAAAAATACATCACACTAAAAGGGATTTATATTCACTTTTCATCTTGGAGTGAAATGAGCTATTAATCCTTCAACCAAAGATTGTTAGTATCAGAAGCACAATATAACAATGATTAACCAACACAATTATGAAATATGCAGATACTTTATTGACTCTTTTTAAATTCATATTTCCTACTTCTCTCTTACTTTGTAAAGCAAGATTAGAAATCACTATCTGAGAACGCCTCTGGATGCATATCACTTTGATTTCTGAGGATTCAGGACTGGGATTGATTCCCCAAGAAGAATTGGTACAAAACTGCTACCTCTCTTGTGCATCTTCGTTCCAATAAATCCTGTCACTCTGCTGGCCCTGCACTGCCATGCTTATAGAGTCTTTATATGCTGTCTGCATACCTGTTTGAGACTGATTACTTCAATCAACCAATCACATGGCAATTAGCCACCAAGATTTGCCTCACATTTAATGTGCTCATGAGTTTGTCTGAAGCATCCCACTGAGAGTTTCTGATTTTCTTTTTGATGGCAGTTATGACATGATAGATGAAACCACGCTTTGTCATCTTAGTAACATGTACCAACATATTTCTATGAAATTTCTATGTGCTTCACTTTTTAATGAAAGCCTGAATTAGGTTGACATCTCGGTTAAAAGTAGAGAGAAAAGCACACAAAATAGGAGTAGGAATAGGCCAAGCAGATCTTTGAGTTTACTCCTCATTTAAATATGAACATGTCTGATTCTTGTCACCTTCCTGTCCGAATGCCATATTCTTTGATTCCCTTAAGAGTTTGAAAACCTATCACCCTCATTAACGAATATATTCAATGACAGAACATCCTCTGGGGATAGAGAATTCCAAAGACTGGCAACTCTTTTGGCAGAGGAATGTTTTCTTGCCCTTGCCTGGAATAGCCATCACTTATTGTGAGACTTTGTCTCTTCGTCCTAGACATTCTAGTCAGGGGAAATATTTCTTCGCCATCTACCCTGTCAAGCGGTAAAGATCTTTTGGGAGCAATGTAAATATAACTGTATGTGAACTATTAGGTATGAATGTTAATCTGAAAAGAACACTTTCATGATAACAGAATTAAATATACAGTCTGCCACAAAAGTGTAACACACTGAGGAATTCCATGTACATCATGAGGCATTAACTGATTGAGTCCAATTTATGGGACATCTGTCATGTTACAGTTGTCTTTGGTCATGCCCTGCTGTTATGCTAGCCAATTCATAAAAAAGGTTTGATAGGTTTATCGGTGTGTTAATGACTTGGATCACATTCCTAGATATTTTCCTTTCTTTAGTTGTTGGATTTCTCAGCCTGTAATTTTGATTTCCCAGGCTAGGCAAGACAAGAGCAATTCTCAGGGTGGTCCAGAATGTTCTGCACTATTATTAGCATCATAAGAAAGAGAATGAGATTCTCTGTACTATGAACAACATTTGCTCCAAAATTACATATTGTTCTGTCCAGTGTATTATCTTCTGTAAAGTGGAGAGCAGCTTCAAAAACGGACATAACCTAAGAATTATGCATTTCCCATTTAACAGGACAGTTTTAAAAGTTATAAACTTGATGTGCCATGATTAAAATCCTTAAATTTACTTCATGGCACTGAAAAGTCAGTCAGACTATAGAACTGGATACTACTTTGGACCTTGACATCACTCCGGCAACAGGACTACAACGTATGTTCCAGAACTAGTCATATCACTAGCCAAGTTGCTCCAACTTAGGTACAACTTTGGCATTTACTCAGCAATGTCAAAAACTGCCAGATGTGTCCTATACACAAAAAAAGGGATAACATCCAGCATAGCTAATTAGCTCCCTGTCAGTCTAGTTCCAAACATCAGTAAGGTGATGGAGGGTGTTGTCAATGTTTTCATGCTCAACAAAAACTTGCTCATAGATGCTCAGTTTGGCAAGCTCAGACCTGACCTCCTTACAGCCTTGGATTTAAAATATTCAAAGGATCTGAACTTTAGAGAGCAAGTGAGGGTAAATATCACTTAATCAAGGTGGCATTTGACTGAATGTGGCATGTAGAGGCACTAGAAACAGATAAATCAATGTGAATGAGGGTGAACATATTCCACTGGCTCGTATCAGACCTGGCAAAAAGGAACATATTTGTGTTTGTTCAAAGTCAGCCATCTCATTTCCAGGACACCTCTGCAGATGTTACATGGGGTAGCGTCCTGGACGCAACCATCTTGAGTTGCTTCATCAATGATCTTCCCTCTATCATCAGAGGTGGGGATGTTCACTAAACATTGCACAATATTCATCACCAAACAGAAGAGCTCAGATACTGAAACAGTCCATATCCAAATGAAGCAAGACCTGGACAACTAACACCACATAAGTTGGGAGCAATGATCATTCCAAAAAGAGAGAATCCAACATCACCACTTGACATTATCATTACAGTCATTGAATTCCCTGCTATCGACATCCTGAGAGTTACTCTTTGACCAGGAATTGAACTGGGCCAATAAACTTCTTGACTCTTCATAGTCTGTCTACCATCTACAATACACAAGTAATGTGATGGAATACCTTTCACACCTGGATTAGACCAACTCCAACAAAACTCAAGAAGCTCAAAGCCATCCAGAACAAAGCAACCAGCTTCATTGAATACTATCTAACACTTTCAACAGTGCTTTGGTCTGGTCAGTAGCAGAGTAGAAGTGTTGGACCCTAGTGGAGGGAATACAGTCCTGAAAGCAAATGCCAGCACTCAGGCTCTTTCTACGGGTGTTAGCTCCAGTAGCTTTTCCCATCGACTTCCACCATTGATGCACAGTGACAGCAGTGTATGCTATTTACTCTTCCCAAAGGTTCATTAGACATACTTTCCAAACCGGCAAACTCTAAGACTCAGAAGGACAAAGACAGCAGCAGATACGCAGAAACATCATCTGCAAGTTCCCCTCCAAGCCCACACCACCCTGACTTCAAAATATGTTGTTCCTTCATGGGGAATCATCGTGGAACACACACCGTAATAGCACTGGGTATACCAATATCACATGGACGGAGTGGCTCATGGAGACAGCTTCTGAAGGGCAACAGATATTGGGCTCACCAGCAATGTCCCAATTTATATTCACCTGAACCTCAACAGAAAATGTTTTTTGCAGCATATTCACAACAATGGAGGTGCATTCAAACAAATATAACGGGGGATGGGAAGTTCTAAATTTGAAACTATAGAGGAGTCTAAGTTTAATGAAACTATTGAAATTGAAGTAAGCAGTCTAGCTAAAATGAATAATGAGAAAGCTTAGTAGGGGTGATAGGGAAAGAAAGAGACTACAAGATTAAAAAAAAACAAAGACAAAAGAAGACTGTAGAACAGGCATTTTCCCCTTAAAAGATGGAATGGTTTCTACCTCAATCACCAATTGTGACAAATAGTCAAAGAAGTACTTTGTGATAGGCATGATAATTATTCCTTTTGAACCTAGAACATACCAAGTTTTATTTTCTGTTCTGATGAAAGTCTATTAAATTGAAATGTTAATGGTGCTTTTCTGTCTCCAAGTCTGCTGGACCTGATGCATATTTTCAATACTTTTTTCAACCTTCTACCGGAATTAATAGTTCCATCATCAAGATTGCTGTGGAAATTTATAGAGAACTATGACCCTCTAATAAACATCTTAATGTTAATGATCAAAATAACATGAAAGCATCTCCTGTCCAGGAAACATAAGGGAAGTTCGATTACAAATCACAGCAAAAGTAGACTGCCTTCTTTATATGGTCAGCTTTTCTTGTATGATCAAGTGCTGGGGCAAATAATATCACCAAGTAACAAAGTAGCAGAGCAAGAATGGTACTCACTAGTACAAGCCATGGAGATGGGATCTTTATGTGCTCTGAAGTAATTCCTGTCACAGTCGCAATACACAGAACCTTCTTCTTGAGCATGGCTGTGAGGAGGGCACTTAGAACATTTAACGTTTCCAGCAAAGGCTTTGTAGAACCCAGATTTGCAGGCTGATGAGAAAAAGAAATGTGTAAATTAATGTTGCATTCTGGGCATGCAACAAATTGCAGCTCATCTGTCACTGGCAATGCAATTCTTTAACTCGATATGATGAAATCCAGATGATGGACAACACACGTGGAGCAGAACTGAAGCCATAAGGATAGGAAATAAGACTAGCAACTTTTTCTGGATATTAACATATTGTTATTTGTGGGAGGTCACTGTACATGAATTAGCTACCACATTTCCCACATTACAACTTTGTCACTCTTTAAAAGCACTTCAATCGCTGTAAAGCATTTAGTGATGTTGGAAGGTTTTGAATGGCACAAGATAAATGCAAGTTTTTCTTGAAATTAGGAACTTGAATATAGCTAAATGTGCTAAGCCTGTTTTTAGCAATGACAGGGCAGAAGGTGAGATCTCTCCAAGTCCTGTCGTCCTTGGAAAAAAATAAGCTTAGAGTTCAGAGCAACATGTTGAGTTTTGATCAACATTTGATATGAACTTTCCCTAACTGGAGCTCCTGCTGAAGTAAATGCAAACATTTTTTCTAGTAAGATATTCGAGACAAGGGTTATAATAACAAGGTTCCAAATTAGAGGCTGCAAATTTTTACGAGGATTTTCCTGATCGTCTGCTGTTTCTCTGGGTTGGGGATGGGGAGTGGGGGCTGGTGGTGATGATGAAATGGCCCTGCTAGTCTCCTACTGAGGTTGCAGTGACAGAACATTTACAGAGTTTCAAGGCCACAGGATTTAAGGTAAAATTCTGATACACTGATCATTCCTATGTAAGGACACAATTTTCCAAGGTCTTGTTTATAGTGGGGAATGCTGTGGAAGACCAATAAAACGAGGAAAAATATAATCTGCTTTCTAGCTACCTAAGATCTGGCTGATTCGAGAGAGAGTCTTGAAATGGGTGGGCAGTGCTCTTGCTTTGTTCAGTTATTTAAATCCTCATGTGTTTTTATACAAATAGCAACACTAACTTTTGACATATCCTGCACTCTGGTTCCAATCATGGAAAGTCCTGATCAAACTGTTCTTAAAGGAATCACTACCCCCCACAATAAACAGATAACGTATTCTTCCATCTTTGTGGAGTTAGGACAATCTGAAGCTGGCTGATACCTCAACCTCTCCACCTCTTCTTGAAGCCCCAGCTCTCAAGTTATAAGACTTGATCATGAAGTTAATTCAAGCCCCTCAATGATGTGTTCAGAATCAGGCTGCTCCATCACAGCAAGAAGGTTCTTTGAGAAGCTGACTAAACAGGTGGATGAGGGTAAAGCGGTTGATGTGGTGTATATGGATTTCAGTAAAGCATTTGATAAGGTTCCCCACAGTAGGCTATTGCAGAAAATTCGGAGGCACGGGATTGAGGGTGATTTAGCGGTTTGGATCAGAAATTGGCTAGCTGTAAGAAGATAGAGGGTGGTGGTTGATGGGAAATGTTCATCCTGGAGTTCAGTTACTAGTGGTGTACCGCAAGCATCTGTTTTGGGGCCACTGCTGTTTGTCATTTTTATAAATGACCTGGATGAGGGCGTAGAAGGACGGGTTAGTAAATTTGCGGATGACACTAAAGTCAGTGGAGTTGTGGATAGTGCGGAAGGATGTTGCAGGTTACAGAGGGACAGAGATAAGCTGCAGAGCTGGGCTGAGAGGTGGCAAATGGAGTTTAATGCGGAAGAGTGTGAGGTGATTCACTTTGGAAGGAGTAACAGGAATACAGAGTACTGGGCTAATGGGAAGATTCTTGGTTGTGTGGACGATCAGAGAGATCTCGGTGTCCATGTGCATAGATCCCTGAAAGTTGCCACCCAGGTTGATAGGGTTGTTAGGAAGGCGTACGGTGTGTTAGGTTTTATTGGTAGAGGGATTGAGTTTCGGAGCCGTGAGGTCATGTTGCAGCTGTACAAAACTCTGGTGCGGCCGCACTTGGAGTATTGCGTACAGTTCTGATCACCGCATTATAAGAAGGATGTGGAAGCATTGGGAAGGGTGCAGAGGAGATTTACCCGGATGTTGCCTGGCATGGAGGGAAGGTCTTATGAGAAAAGGCTGAGGGACTTGAGGCTGTTTTCGTTAGAGAGAAGGTTAAGGGGTGACTTAATAGAGACATACAAGATGATCAGAGGATTGGATAGGGTGGACTGTGAGAGCCTTTTTCCTCGGATGGTGATGGCTAGCACGAGGGGACATAGCTTTAAATTGAGGGGTGATATATATAGGACAGATGTCAGAGGTAGATTCTTTACTCCGAGAGTAGTCAGGGCATGGAATGCCTTGCCTGCAGCAGTTGCAGACTCGCCAACTTTAAGGGCATTTAAATGGTCATTGGATAAATATATGGATGATAATGGAATAGTGAAGGTTAGATGGGCTTCAGATTAGTTTCACAGGTTGGCGCAACATCGAGGGCCGAAGGGCCTGTACTGCGCTGTAATGTTCTACGTTCTATGAAAGCACATGGGATATTTGCCTTTAATAGCCAAGGCATTAAATATAAGAGCAAGGCAGTCATGATGGAGCTGTCTATAACATTAGCAAGGCAAAAACTTGGGTACTGTGTGCAGTCCTGGTCACCGCAGTGTAGGAAGGCTGTGATTGTACTAAAGAGAGTGCAGGAAATGTTCACCAGGGCAATGCCTGGGCTGGAGAGATTCAGCTATGATGAAGAATTAGATAGTTTAGGGGTCTTTCCCTTTGATTAGAGCAGGCTGGGGGTAGGGTGGTTCCTGATTGAGGTGCACAAAGTTATGAGGGACATTGACAGGATACTTAAGGGAGAAATGTTTTCCCTTAGTAGAGGGTCAATAATCAAGGGCACAGTTTTAAGATAAAGAGGAGGAGGTTTAGAGAGGATCTGAGTTTTAGGTATCTGGACCTCACTACTTAAGAGAGTGGTAGAGGCAGGAACCATCAAGAAATAAAGATGTATTTAGATGAATACTTGAAATGCTATAGCGTATAGGGCTACGGTCCAAATGCTGGAAAATGGGATTTGCATAGATAGTTGCCTAATAACTGCCATGAAAACCTCTGTGACTCTGTAACCTTCATCACCAGAGTTAACTAAAATGGATCCATAGTTACAAAATGATCATAATGTGTGTTGTTGAAGCTATCTACTCTCTCACTTGAAACCAATCTATCCTTACTTCCACTCCTATGTCTTATCCTGTAAAATGCATCTTTGAATTTTATATGTTCTGACAGACAGAACCTCTGGGTCTGTTTTGTTTTTGTGGAAAGCTTACACGTCCTTTGTACTCTCTAACTGGACTTCTGATTTCATTACCAGAATCAGAACTAAGTATATATGATAATATTCCTTTGTATCCTGAAAAAAACACCATAACTTTTCTGTTGTAATATTCAGGATATTTGAGGCTGCTATCTTGGCCATTCATCACGTGTGGTAAAATGAAAAATGCCACATTTGAGTTTAATACAATCCCTTTTATGTAATCACATCTTTGTGATTTATACCTTCATTGTTACTTGGGGGTATGCAACATAACCTGACTTGTTATATGATTTTGATCCATCTCAATAGATTAGCCTAAAAACCTTTCACTGTCAGGATTTTTTTGTACTAAGCTTTTAGAAAGTTGGTAGACTTAGAACTCAGAAAAAGAATGTGGCATCACTAATGGCTCTGCATCACTTGAGTGCAGGGAATAAAGGCATCTCCTGAAGTGGGTCAGGGGGCAATGTGAGTTACCAGTACCACCACACTTACATTACTGGGGCAGCCAGAGGTAAAGCTACCTTCACCCGTAGTGCTGGCTAAGAACTGGTGCACAAATCACACTTGGAGCAATCATTGCATCAATGAGGAACACTTGATCTGAATTTGGTTAAAAAAAAAACACATGCAGCGCAATTAACAGAATTCCTGACAGACTGGAGTGTGAACAGCACATTTAAAACACAGTTTTATCTTCTATTCGGTAAATTATTCATTTTAACATCTTAGCACCTTATAAAAGCTCTGAAATGCTGAGTGATTGTGCTAACATGGATGTCAAGATACAAACCCAATATCTGAGCCCGGCACTCAAAATGGATCTTCCTGTTTGTATAACAGCAAGTCTGTCCTCATCTCCGTTTAAGAAAAAGGCCATTAACTGTCTCAAGTCTCCTGCCAGGAACTCAGGTGCACCTATAGAGCTGGTATGTAATCACAGATACATTACCACAAGAAACATTGCTGAGCAGATAGCCCATTGGTCAAGCTATTCCTGCTGCTTAGATAATTTTGGAGGATGGTCCAGAGGCAATTTAAATTGATGGCCATCTGATACACCCTTCATCTCTTTCCCATCATGGAGGAACAGCTTTTAACATCAACTGGTCATTAAGAAATATGGCAGCCAGACAAACTGCATGACAAGGGTTAGCAGTATGAAGAGGAGGTAGATTAGGAGTGACATTGGCCACTAGTCTCCAATCTATCAGACAGCAACTCATCCAAGTGCTCGACATGATTATGCCTCCCATCCTCAACGCTGCAATAGTCTCACAATCCTTATCATCAGCTTCCTGTCTAATGCTATCCATCTTCTTCCTGCTTTGTAAGTCTTGCTCACACTTCAATGCAAGTATAAATGGTAACTCAAAATTGGAAACAATAAACAAATCTATCAACAATTCAAGTCTATCTATCTAGTCGTAATCAAAAATAAGCAAGAAATACTAAAGCTTTTAGTGCCTGTTTCCTGTTCTCATTTACAGAGTATAGGGATACCTGAAAGAATTTCACCAGTGTCTACTGCTTCGGTAAATAGAAGTTTGCTGTGCTAAGATTGAGGGCTCTCCAGTTGGCTGTGGGGGACAACCATGAGCAGCTTTGGAACTTGTGATCCCAGCTGCAGACTGTAGCACTTGACCTTGCATTTCAGCAGTTTGGCCCAGCTGTCAGAGTGCTCTTAACAAAGACATCGCTGGAGTAGGCAGTAGAGAAACAACTACTTTTCTGTCTTGAGACGGGGCAGGGGGTGCCTTACTTATGGAGCGACAGCCACTTTCCCAGGGCTGAACAGCAGCACTGCCACAGCTCAGTATGAGAACTGAGTGCAGGAATGACATGGCATTCTCTGTACGCACTGTCCACAGTGGTTTCTGGGATCAAGGAGGAGATTATCTGAGCTTCCACATCAACAGCACCAGCTGCTATGGCAGTTGCAAAAGAAGGCTTAATTATGGTGCACACCACTATGGCTTTCAAAGAGTTCACCACTGCGTCCAGGTAGTTGGAAAGCTCTCTCCGTTGTGTGTGAAACTTTGACATAAGAGAGCTGAACTCCTTCATGCTCTGGGACATTATGCACATGATCTCTGCCAGGCTTCTCACTACACCTAATCTTTCCTGTGCAGATACCCACCAGCTTTCTTCATCAAACAAAAACAGTAATTGCTGGAGAAACTCAGCAGGTTTGACAGCATCTATGGAGAGGAGGCAGAGTTCATGTTTCAAGTCCAGTGACCCCTCATCAGAACAAGCTTGAAACGTTATTCTGCCAGAAATGCTGCCAGACTTGCTGAATTTCTCCAGCAATTTCTGATTTTGTATAATTCTGGTCTCCAGCGTCCATTGTTCTATGTTTTATTTCAGCTTTTTTCATTACCCAGATCCTTAACGTTACCCTTAAGGAGACCCCTAAACAAGGTTAGTATGTGTCCGTGCCCTCACACCTTTAGCATCTGATTTCTCTGCTTTAACCCTGTGGTATTTGTGACTGGTAATTTACTATATGAAGAGGATCCCTCTTGCATAACTTCTAAAGTATGCTTGATGCCAATCTCTGAACCAGAGTTTGCTAGAATCAAAATGTATCTTCAAGAAGGTTGACCTCTGCTCCTGAAGCAGCAGAAGTTTGTCATGTTTTCTATGTTCAATAAAGTAATGGTTTTGAAAGGGTTAATGCTCATGTTGCACTGACTCCAGCCATTCTACTGATGTAACACACAGTCTCTGGGTGAAGTTCTACTCCAGCTTTTGGATGGAACAGAAGCATCTGTACCACTTCCCTAGCGATTATATCTGACTTGGTCAACAACAGAGATGATGGAACTATATTAATCACATCAATCACAACTGGCATCTGTTAATTATATCAATAACAACTGACTTCTGCTCATTTTAATCAACACAACTAATAAGTGTTTCATGCCAGAATTTACAGTTAGATATAAGATACTGAATGCAACCTACTACAACTGATCAAGAGTACAATGAAATAGCTCTTGCTAAGGAAAGTCTGGTGGGAGCTATTGACCAACACAAAAGGATAGAGGATGAAAACACAAAAGACAACCAGCTCTGGTTCTCCAAAGCCAACAGATTTATTTAATTATGAAGACCTTATATGGAGCTTTTTTAAGTCGACTTGAGTTTTGGAGGAATGTGCAGAGAAGGTTTATTTGGAAACATCTGGATTTTTTTTAAAAAAGGTCAACAAAATGCCACATTATTTTAAACAATGCATTTGGGTTCAACTTGCTTTCAACAACCACTTGGTTTCAACTAATTGCTGAACCTATTTGCTAGACGCCACCTGGCTGGGTTTTAGGGCTGTTCTCTGTGAACAATGTTTTGCACACAGTTGGAAGATTTGGTTTTTGGTTCGGCATGCCTGCTAAAGAATCAGCTGTTTATTTCATCATTCTTAATTCTGAAGCACACTTATTATAAATACAGTGTGAAATCCAATTGCCCACTTGAAGATCAACTCGAAGAATTTTCAATAATGCGTTCCTTGAGCAAGCTGTGTCTGCCAAGATTCCAAAGAAATTTGTCACATCAAATTATCTGTCTACATGTGCCACAATGCTAGATCAACAGTCATCTGTACTTTCCCGCTTTACCCTTTCTTTTCTTTTAAGAGCTAACCCATTATTGACAAAAAGCGTCTTTTTTCCTAGGCGAATCTGTAGGAAGAAATCAATCTTTTTTCTTGAACTCGTGTACTTGTGTGTCCTGGGTTATTTAGAGATGTAAACATTTTCAGATTACGAACTATGGGTTAACCAATTTTGCACCTTCATGGAATGAGTTTTGTTTTATAATTGATCAATAAGATTGCATTTACTAAAGAAACCTGGCTGATTAATCTTTTTATTCTGAGTCCAATATAGAGAAATCATATGATAGACCATATCTAAAACTGGGTAAAATAACTAAATTTATGTTGTAACCTGTGGAGTAGAGAAAGACAATGCACTCCTGCCATCTCAATTGTTACATCCAAAATATGCTCTGCAGAGGGTAAGCACTTTCAACAGCTGACTTTTAGCAAATGACACCCAACTGGCTTAATTAATTCCTCTCTAAGTGATATCAGTCTCTGTAATCTTCTAGCCTCGCTAAGAGGTTCGGAGCTGGGGATGTCCATGGAACCAAGTATACAAGCATGTTCAAGCACTCTGCATGCTTAATTTCCTTAGCCAATCATTTCAGCAGAGGTCTCTCCCTCACGTGCTAACTCAATGCTTTCAAAAACAGATGGAGGATAAGAATTCAAGCAAATTATGTTTTGTTTTAAAAATTGGCAAAAATTGACTTCAATAAAAGCAAATTCTGGAAATGTCTTCCCCAACAGGCAGAATGCAGCTGCATTGTGAGAAACTTCTGTCTTCCCAGAACTGGAAGGTGAAAAGACTAATTATGAAATGATGCTCTCTAAGACTTTTGTTATGAAAAAAATGTTTTGCACTTGATCACAATTGCAAAAAAAAAACACCAAATAAAGCCAAACAAACAATGTTTGAGCTCAGATGGAGGCCTCCTGCTGCCACCCTACCCCATCAGCAGTAGATACAACACATTTGGTGGCAAAATACTACAAGCCTGCTGCTCATTGTACGCCCTGAGGTAGTGTAGGTGGGCATAGCATTGTCATGGTTACAGAAACTCTGAATTCAGCATATGGTTGGCTACACGCAATGTGTAAAGGCACAGTGACTCTGTATGAAGACAGCTTGCAAATCTTTCAATAGGTTTTTTGACAAAACAAAAGCTGAATGTAATAAGCAAAATCCTATTAATTTTTACGTTTTGTGTGTGACTGAGACACATCTCCCTCCTTAATCACAATAAAGACGGGGTTGTGGGGAACTGTCAACGAATACTTTTGTTCCCCACAAATGTGTGGCACATTATATTTTCTTGACCAAACACAGCTGAGAGTTACTCCCTGAAATGACATTGCAAAAAACCCTCTAGGATATAGCAGAGAAAAGTTTTTTTTAATCAGCTTTAATACTCAAGAGGCTCTGAGCATGATTTTTTTTTGTGCAGCAGCTGACAGGAGGCCAGGTGGTGTTATTTTCTGTGTGCTGTGGAGAATATACTAAAAGAGAGGAAAAAAAATGAAACAGGAAAGAGCAGAAAGCATTCCAAGGAGGAATAAAGAACTCAGATTGCTCTTTTCTCAAGGGAGATGCCTTGTGATTGGTTTCACACTCAGTTCACTTCCCTCAGCTGTTATAGCTCTAAGTGATGTTGAAAATGAGCTATTCAGGAGCCTGTCAGCCCACCAAGTCCCAACCACGGGACCCCAAACTAGTTATTTTCCTCAGTTCCATCTATTATTTAAGCTCATACACTGGATAATGCAGGAAACATTCTTATTAGGAATTGAACCTTCAGGACTTGAGGGTAATATCTTAAAATGCTTTAATGTATCCAGTTCCATGCAGAAAGCTGAGTACTCTTTTCTTTTCCCTTTTCTTAAAGTGAAGATGCCAGGGTTATTGAAAAGTTTGATATGTTGATATCAGAAAAGGTGACATGCATGTTGGTACAAAGCCTATCTGTAAAAAGTCCAATCAAATGATGAAATACTGGCATCCTGTAGGCAGGTTATACAGCAAGAGCCTTTTGTGCAACATTTCGATCTCCTGATGTTAAACAGGAAGTTTTAAAAGCGGATTGCCACTAGGCATCATTAGTAATGCAACAACATCACAATGTCGCTCACCATGCTATTTCTCTATGGAAAAACTTGATTAATGCTGGTCTAGGGTGATTTACTAGGTGATAATTCCTTCAGATACATAAATGTCACTCCCCAAATGTCTCAGTTGGTAACAAGAAGCTGTAACTGAGGAATACATATCAAAATAAATTAAGTATAATCCCCCGTTCTGTGCAGTTAGCTGACTTTGTGTAATGTTAGAGCACTACAAATGGGAACAGAACCACTTGAGTACAGAGGGGAGAATCTATCAAAAGTTTCCACTGTTCTAATGATTCTTGCCAAAAAATATGAATCTGTGGATGTCAGAAGAAGATGGGATTGAGATTGCACGTGAAATCCTCTATTATTGATCGAGTGGCAACATTCACTGTGAAAGGTTACACTTGGAAACTATACAGAAAACATCTTCTGATGTATAAGGTGTATACTGTACTTTCAAGTGAGAAGGGGATAAACAAGAAACCATTTCAAAAAAAAACAAAGAAACCTATAAATGAAGAGCTTGCAGTATAAACTTGCAGTTGTCATTTATAATAACAAAAATGTGACATTACGGTTTCCTCTTGATTGTCAACTGGGTATGTACTTTCTTTGAGATGTTATGATCCCAGATAATGTTACTACTGATAGGTCAGATCTCTGGATGAAATCTTATTTAATGAACTATACCTTTCTTTAATTTAACGTGGTCGCCTTTCACTGAAAACATAAGCAGACAAAGCTGCAGAGTTGGTTTTACCATTAAGGCAGAGTTTATTTCACAGAAGAAAGAAAAATAAAATAAACCAAGCTATCTAAATGTAACAGTTTGAAAGAATTCAAAACATGCCAAAATAAAATCCTATGTACACTCTAACACCGTCACATTATGGTTACTGAAAGCTCCAAAAAAATTTTCTTTGCCTAGCACCTCTCCAAGTTTGACTTAAGAGCTTCTTCTCAGTTTGGTCCTTTAAGCTGCGAGATCTTTTTCCTGAATACTCATACAACGGAGAGCTTAGACTTTCTCAGCCCTGAACAATATGCAGTGTTCTAACAGAACTCCCCTAATCTGTACATTTTCCCAAGCAATGAGCTTGTTAGTGACAGACAGCATGGTTTTGTGCAGGGGAGGTCGTGCCTCACTAAATTGATCAAGGTTTTTCAGTAGGTGACGAAGATGATTGATGAGGGAAAAGTGGTTGATGTTGTCTACATGGGCTTCAGTAAAGCCTTTGACAAAGTCCCTCATGGCAGACTGGTACAAAAGGTGAAGAGACATGGCATTGGGGTGAGCTGGCAAGATGGATAAAGAACTGGCTTCATCAGAAGGATGCTTTTTGGAGTGGAAAGTTGTGACTAGTGGTGTTCCACAAGGATCAGCGCTGGGACCTCTGCTGTTCATGGTCTACATAAATGATTCAAAGGAAAACGTAGCTGCTCTAATTAGTAAGTTTGCAGATGATACAAAGGTTGGTGAAGTTGCGGATAGTGAGGAGGATTGTCAGAGGATAGAGCAGGATACAGATCAGTTGGAAGCATGGGCAGAAAACTGGCAGATGGAATTTAGTCCAAACAAATGTGAGGTGATGCATTTTGGAGGGTCAAGAACAAGTGGAAATTATATGGTCAATGGCAGAACCCTTAGGACCTTTAATATGCAGAGGGATCTGTGTTTGCAGGTCCACAGATCACTGAAGGTAGCAGCACAATTAGATAAGGGAGCAAAAAAAGCTTATGGTATGCTTGCCTTAATTGGAAGTGGCATTGAGTGTAAGGATTGACAAGTTATGCTGTAACTTTATAGATCTTTAGTTCGGCCACACTTGGAATATTGCGTACAATTCTAGTTGCCACACTACCAGAAGGATGTCAATGCTTTGGAGCGGGTACAGAAAAGGATGATGCCTGGTATGGGGGATTTTAGCTGGTTGGATACATTGGAACGTAGGAGGTTGAAGGGTGAGCTATTAGAAGTTTATAAGATAGTGGATGGCATGGATAAAGTGGAAAGTATGAGGCTTTTTCCCAAGGTGGAGGGGTTAATTACTGGTGGACACAGGTTCAAGGTGCAAGGGAGGAAGTTTATAAGGGATGTGTGAGGCAAGTTTTTCACACAATGGGTGG
Source organism: Ginglymostoma cirratum (assembly GCA_024137785.1). Taxonomy (NCBI): domain Eukaryota; kingdom Metazoa; phylum Chordata; class Chondrichthyes; order Orectolobiformes; family Ginglymostomatidae; genus Ginglymostoma; species Ginglymostoma cirratum. The sequence goes on along the minus strand of JAHRHZ010000061.1, from coordinate 8,351,170 downwards.
TAAGTGTCTGGAACTCGTTGCCAGAGGAGGTGATGGAAGCAGACACAATAGCAGCATTCAAGAAGCACTTGGACAAATACATGAATAGGAAGGGAATAGAGGGATACAGATCCTGTAACTGAAGACAGTTTTAGTATGGAAGGGCAAAATGTGTCGGCACAGGCCTGGAGGGCTAAAGGGCCTGTTCCTGTGCTGTACTGATATGTGTTCTTCTTTGTTCCTTGTTCTCTTTGAGCTTTACACCGAGGTATATTATTTCTTCAACTGCTCTGAATAATTCATTTTCTAGGACAGACTATATTTTCTTCTCTTTTCAGTCAGGTCTCCTTCAGGCTACCCAAAAGCTTTTGAAATAAATTTTAAAAGCTTACTTATTCTAGAGTCTACCAAGATAACGGTTTAATATTTTCTCTCTCGATATAAACCCTGATGTAGAACCAAACTTCTGTTAACACTCCAGGAGGAATGTATTGGTTTAAAATCATGGCTCCATAGAACATTATCTAGTGTATTTTTAAACCCATTCATACAAATAGACAAACACTGTTTGCCGCTACTTTGAAATCTAAGATTTAAAAATTCTGATGATAATCAGTAGCTCATGCCTTTCTTCACAATGATAAATAAACTATTCATATTATAATGGTACCAGGTTCAAATTTTGATTTGCAAAGAGTTGACTTTTCAGCCAAGGTGATTGATTGTAAGGATAGGACCATTGGGCTTCATTATTCTCAACTCATGATTAGTAACGTCAGTCAGCAGGGTATTCCTGATCACTATGAAAATTAAAAACAGATTGAGAAGGCTCACTCCATGTTGAGTTTGTATGTGAACTGTTCTTGGTGTAGTGGTTAATGTGATTGTATAAATTCTTATCCTTTCAAGGTTAATGTAATCATGAGATGGGTTAACAATGAGTGGAAGCAGGAATTTACAGAGTGCATCATTAATGGGCTAAACTTCATGCACAAGAAATTAAGTTCATTGTCATGTTTCGGACAGTAAAATCTTGTTACCCAATAGTTTAGGATAAAGTTCCAGGAAAGCAATGTTATACAACTTTAAAACTATGCTTTCTAATGGGAATCCAGTCAACTGGAAATGCTGCTTTCCAAATACAGCATCACAGCACAGATTAAACTTTAATACCTTGCCAACTAGAATAGCTGTATGGACAAGAAAATCTTTGACCAATGTCTCAGCAGATAGTTTCTGACCTGGTATTATTACTGCTGCTGTTTTTTACCTAATATGTTGCATCTTGTGTCAGAACACACAATCCCTGCGTGAAAGCCTATATGACAGTTTCTGACCAGTGCACTCTGAGGAGGCAGTCAGGTTTGCATGGAAAGCTATAATCAAAGACCTAATTATTACCTGGAATTATTGCCTAAAATAATGGGACAGAGACTGGTTACAGACAGCTTCTGACCTCACACTGATTATAATCTTCTACTAATTACACAACAGAGCGATCCTCTGTAATTCTGGCAGCTTCAAACTACCAGGAGCTATGTTGTTCATGCTAATTTTGAGAAGCTACTCATCCATCCATTCATTCACTCATGTTTGATCCAAATCAAATGGTGCTCCTTTGAGTTTTCATTTAAACAGAGGAAACATATTTTTCAGTTTCTTACTGGCATGTGCTCTTTTGTCCATGACCTTTGACATGATTGATTTTGCATATGCAAGCTTTTCTTAGAATATAAATATAGAAAGCGAAGAGAGATGAAACAGTATGAGATTGATTATTCCTTCGAGCTCTGAATTTCTTTTCACTTAAGGGGACACTAATCTGTTTTCTGTCACCTAACAGGTACACTGACAATGTTCAGTACGGCTGAAAGATGAATAATGATGTAAGAACAAGCTGATGACTTGTTCTGTGCTCTTCAGTCACTTTGGATTCTTCAATTCCTTCATATTCTGGCTCAAATGCTTGAATGCTCTTTATGACTGGTATTTAAATCTACCAGTGTTTTAGTGTCCAAACTTAAAGCTGAAGTGCTGGGTGATATCTTAATGAAGGCCTATGTCCAATCAAATGAAAGACTGTCAAAGGCTTTGCCCATCCTCCAGAAATCAAATTTCTATTGGATATTAAGCAGCAGAGAAAGGGAACAGGCTGAGCATCTCTGGCATGTTTATCTGTATACCAGCAATCACTTCAAATAAAATGCACAAGAATCTTTGAGACACTTTTCTATACCGAGGGATGAGATGTATGAATTTGCCTCAGTTGTGGCATTAGAAACATCACCACTATCTAATGGAGGCAGAATGAGATATTTACTCTTGTAGAGTGCATATGTTCTAAGTAACCAATGTCACAAATGGACAATTGTATAATTGTGGTCATCTTTTTAGTTTGAAGAAACAGCAGGTGATCATAAGTGTCCTTGGCTACAACCTGCGAACATGTGCATTCATGCAGTTTCACGTGAAGACAGATTATTGTTTATGTTGGGTTGAGTTTCAAAAAGCCACCAAGATCTGGATGACGTTGAATTAGTTCAATGCTGAATCCAGAGGAAAAGTGCTGGGGTGGCAAAGAAAATCCCCAAGTCACATTGTCGTGTGGGAACTGTAGCTCCAATAGATCATGGAACAAAAGCCATGACGGGTGGTGGGGGGAGGTGGGGGGTGGTAGTTACAACGATATCAAAATGTTGGTGATCTCAGCCATTTTATCTTGGGAAAGTATCAAGTCTCACAGAAATAAAGGACAATTTATAGGGAGAGTTGTGCCAGACTGTCATTATGTACTCCCTTGTATCTGATCATAGAATGACATTAGCAGAGATATGGAAGGAGTTTACATCTTTGATCAGAATGACTATTCCTGGTATTGTCAAGAGAAGTCCAACAAAGAGGAAGCGAGGAAAAATAATAATTCCAAACTATAAACAACGTATATATAAAGACATCTGTCACACATTAAGTGACAAACTTTGACATGATTTCAGTGAAATTTTCCCACCAATGCAGAATAGTTTCTAGTCAGCCTTATGTTCTCCTTAAGAGCAGAGGAAAACAATGAACAGGAAAAGATCCAACTGGCCTGTTCAAACCTAAATAAACTCTTTACTTGCTAACCCAAAAAATACAATTGACTTGTTTCTTCCTAACTTTACACATGCTCAATTAAATAGTGAATTGAAGGATCACATTTTTTTAAACATTCAAATTCAGTCATAAATAAACTTGGAAGTGAATAGAAAGGAAGTTATTGACTCCTCCAGACTTAACCATTGCACAGAGCTTCCCAATCATTTTTCCACCACTGTGACCACATTTTAATATTTGAAAATTGGTTTGACCTCAGAGCGACTGGGTGAGGAGGATGCTGAGTGTGGAGGGTGGGAAGGAGTTGTTGAATAGGGGCAGGGTTCTTGAGTCAGGGTAAGTACCTTTGTCCACAATAGTGTTGAAGAATCTGATGGAACCTCAGAACTAAGAACCATGCATGTGAGCCACAGGGCTACAATGCCGATCCAAGTATTATCCTATCACTCATCGCAGCATACATTCAAAGAACCCTCCTCCATTCCAAGCCTCCAAGGAAATCCCTGATTAACAAATCAGAGTAGTGATCTGAACAACTAATCAGAGCACTGAATGGACAACCAGAATTGTGAAAACTAATCTTCTACCAAACCATTTCAGGAAAAAGTTTCATTTAACAGTCTCCACTGCTGCCTCAGAGCTTATGACCCCAAATAAACATCCCATGACCCCAACAGGGGTATGACCCATGGTTTAGGTCCCAGTGCTTTTACATCTTTGAAAAGGATACAGCTACTGAACAATAGGCTATGTGCAAAGAAATATTTATATGCAGGTCCAACTTTCCCAAACCTCTCTTAGTCATAGTCTCCCCCTAATCATCACTGTCTTCTGATGTGTCAACATCCAACACTGCATGAGTGGAAATTTCCCTCAGTTCACTGTTGGGAAGAGATCAGTCTTTGATCCCACCACAAATTCCATTTTCCTAGCAATTAACTTTACCCTTTGTTCAGGAAACTGCCTAAGTTTGAATCATACTGTTTGCAACCTTGGTGTCATATTTAAAGTCTGAAATGAGTTTAGAGCCATATATCTACACTATTATCAAGGTTGCTACTTGCACATTCATCAACTCCACCTTTGCATCAGGTCATCTGCTGCTGAGTCACTCGTTCATTCCTTTGTTACTCCTACAATTAGCTTCACTAGTGCTCTCCTGGATTGTTTCTACTTTTCAACTATATAAACTTGCACACATCCAAATCTGTGTTGCCCACAAACTAAAGTCGGCTAAGTCTCCCTGTACTCACCATATGGCCAGATCAGGAATCAATACCCTAACTTTCAATTGTTATCCTTGCTTATTAAATCATTCCATGGTCTCACTCTTTGTTCATATAGCCCTTCCCCTGTCCAAACTTCCAATTTCAATCCAATTAGTAATATCCTCCAGTTGTACATATCTTGTGATACTTCTGCACTTCTCCAAATCTGGCTTATGCACTCTCTCATATTAATCACTCCAACACTGTGACCACACTTTCACTGACTAGGTTCTGAGGCCTGGAACATCCCAAGTAAATCTTTCCACCTCCTTTTAAGTACTCGTTAAAATTCATATCTTTGACCATCTGCCTTCATATAACTTGGTGTCACACTTTATTTGTTAGCACTCTAACGAAGTGTAATGGAACTTTCTTTTACCTTTTAAAGGCCCTACATGGTACAACATCCCCATCCTTATAAAGAAGCATATCTTCTGTTTTACCTTGACACTTCTAGGGGATATCAGCTCTTATGTTAAAAGGACATTTTTCATCTCATGACAATAATCTCCAACAGGCTGTTCAATTTTATGTTTGTTATTCTTAAACTTTGGCAATTTTCAACCAATCCCCAAGCCCATTATATCCCCTGTTATCCACCCAATAAAAATAAGAGCATGTCCAAACTGTTGCACTTTGTAAGTTAAATGAATATTGCAGTTCCAAAATTCACACTGCTAACTGACACGCTTAGAACCTGCAGTTTAATTTACTATTATTTGAAATCTTAACCATAAAACAAGTCTGGGTAAAAGTGGTAGTAACCCACTTCTGTAAACAGACCAACATCACTGTAAACACACTTAATGATCCAAGTCATATTGGCTAAATAGGCAATTTCCTGAGCCCCCTCCCTAATCTGGACCTACTGGCTCCTGTTTACATATAAAGTCAATGTAACTGTTTATTTAAAAGTTGAAGTTTGCTTTAGGTTCCTACAGGAAACCTATTCTTCACATTATGAATGGAACAGAAGTTTGGAGGCAATATTCCAAGATTTCCATTCCACAAAGAGGATGGCGCATTGTGTGAATTATTACATATAGTACTGGGACTGTACAGTGCTGACAGCTATTTCCTTCCCATGTTATTGCATCTTACAGTGTGATTACATGGTCAAAAACTTTCCTTCCATGGAGGGGAGCAACCTGTTTACCACTTCATTGCTCAGGCATGGTTACCTTTCACAGGAGTTTCAATCATACTCTTTTTCTCTGGCACTGACAGCAATTCATGTGTAAAACGGGTTGTTTCTGCTTGTTGATGATTTCAATTCTGTGCAGCACCCGTTTGCTGGAATAGACAGTTCCAAATGCCAATCAAAGTCATTTAATTTAATTTTTCTAAAGGGATAGATATATTTTTAGATTTTAAAGGCATCAAGGGGTATGGAGAGAAATCACGAATTGAGATAAAGGATGAGCCATGATCAATGAGCCATGAATAGTAGAGCAAGCTCGAAGGGCCGAGTGGCCGACCACAGTTCTAAGTTTCTATATTCCCACAAATCAGCATTTATACTGGCTCTGTAAGTGCAGCTTGACTTAACAAATTCACTTCACACAGAGATCCAGCAATATGTCTGCGGAGTGTGTAGTGAGTGAGGTGGGTAGGGAAGAAAGGGGAAAGGGGCAGGGTTGACTGACCATGCCCCATTGTTGGCTTTTTTGTGGAGCTCAGAGAAACCAACTCCACAAACATCACAATCCTGAAAACTGTAGGAGTCCTTTTGATCCTTCAGCATTTGTTCTCGAGATGAGATCATTGCTTGCAAAGCAGCATTTATTGCACAAGTCCACATGTCCCAGAATTGATGCTCTTTAAAAATATACCAACTAGAGGCTTCACTTCACAAAATCAGATTAAAATAAGACAAATTTTACAATGTTGCTCTTAAGTGAGGCCTGGATTCATTTTAGGTGATTCCAGTACAGCCCTAAAAGCAAAAGCTGCGACTCATTGAGCAATGACCACAAAGTCATATGATCTGCACAACATTGAATTGTGGGTTAATGAAAGGCACAACACATTTGTACAACATAAAAGCCAGATAATGACCATTTCCAACATGAAATGGTCTAACCATCTTCCTTTGAACGGGACAGTGGATGCTGTCATGGCACCCGCATCCTATGAATGACTCAAAAGAAAAGAAAGAATTGCCAAACAACAATATCCTGGGGTTATCACTGACCAGAAATCAGATTGACCAACCTCATAAATACTGTTGTAATAACAGCATGTCAGATGCTGAGAATACTGTGGCACGTAACTCACTTCCTAACTCCCAAAACCCTGTCTATAGCATACAGATGATAGAAAGTGTGCTGTGAGTAGATCCTGGGCAAGATTCCTCATTGTGTTAAAACTCCAGATTGGACACCTGAACTGTTCAGCTCCTGGTTAAGACAGGATGAATGGACTCTCCTCTATTTACCCCATCCTACCTCAGTCAGTTGCAAGTAAAATTAAGTTTAATTGGAAGTTAATTTAACCAGGCTTTCTAGAATTAATAAGAAGAGTTTAATAATTACTACAGGCCAGAAGGAATACTATCACATACACAGGTTAGAAGTAAGACATGAGCCCAAAAAATTTTTAAAAATGATTAGCCTCCAAATTGTTTACACTAGAGAGTTGAACATTGTGAGTGATGGCTGCCAATAGGATTAATGTTCTTCTTTTTTTCCCTTATGGATCATGGTCATTACTGGCTGGCCAGCATTTATGGTCATAGAGTTGTACAGCACAGAAAAAAGACCCTTCGGTCCAACTTGTCTATGTTGATCAGATATCCTAAATTAATCTAGTCCTACTTGCCAGCATTTGGCACATCTCCCTCTAAACCCTTCCTATTCATGTACCCATTCAGCTGCCATTTAAATGCTGTAATTATACTTGCCTCCACCACTTCCTCCGGCAGCTCATACTACACATGTGCTACCCTCTGCGTGAAAAAGTTGCCCCTTAAGTCCCTTTTCAATCTTTCCATTGCTGGTTACCATTGAGAAGGTGGTAATGATGTGGTAAATGCCTTCTTGAACCACTGCAGTCCGTGTGCTTTAGTTAGACCCACAATGCCATTAGGGAGATGTAGTAACTCAGGAAGCCCAAATGGAAAGGGACATCATTTATTGTTGAACACCAAGATCGACCTGGGTCTGTTTTTTTTAATATCAATCAAACTTGATTGTAACCTGCTGAGATATGTGATGACACAACTCTGAAGTAGGTGAGACTTGAACCTGGCTTTCTGTGTCAGAGGTAGGGATACTACCATTGTGCCATAAGTGCCAACTTAGGTCTGCTTTATCTTTTAAAAAGTGCCCTTACACACAACCAAACAGCTTTCCCACCGAAAAATAGCCGTGACTTTTTTGCTATTGACCGGCACCAGTAAATCACACGTATATCCAATTGAATATTTATAGTGGGTCTGCTTTTTAAAAGGCCCAAATGATGCATTCCAGTTGGATTGGCCAGCACCTGTTACCAAGGGAACTCATACTCAATGAGCTCTACAGGGAGATTATTTAGTGATTCCCCTGAGTCTTGTAGGGGCTATCACAGGATGGAGTTCCAGAATTTTGACTCAGCAACAGTGAAGGAATGGCAATACATTCTACGCCAGGATGATGAGTGGCTTGGAGGGGAGCTTGCAAGACATAGTATTCCTACATATATGCTGATCTTGTCTTTCCGGATGGAAGTGGATTTGAAAAATGCTTTCCAAGAATCTTCTGTGAATTTCTGCAGCACATCTCGTAAATGGTACACACTGCTGCCAGTGGTGGGAGGGGTGGATGCTTGTGGATGTGGTGTTAATCGAGCATGCTGCTTTGTCCTGATGGTATCAAAATTTTTCAGAAAAAAAAACACATTTGGAATTACAAATCAAAAACATCCACAGTATTTCAGGATTTTGACCCTGTGGTCATGACAAATGTGATGGTTGGATAAGTGTGCTGGTCAGATGGATTGGCCATGCTAAATTGCCCATAGTGTCCAAGGATGTGTAGGTTAGGTGCATTAGCCATGGGAAATGCAGGGTTTCAGGGATAGGGTAGGAGGGTGGGATGTTCTTCAGAGGGTCAGTGTGGGCTCGTTGGGCTGAATGGCCTTCTTCCACACTGTAGGGATTCTATGATTCTATGAGTGCAGCTCCAATAACATGTCAGATGCTCAGCACCATCCAGGAGAAAGCAGTCCATGTGGCTGTGTTTCAAAGAATAGTCATACTAGACTCAAAACATTAACTCTTTCTCTCTCCGCAGACGTTGCCCAAAGTGCTGAGTTTCTCCAACATGCCCTGTTTTTATTCTGCTTGACTGGCACCTGTTGTCTTCAACATTTGCTCCTTTCACGACTAGCACACAGGGGCAGGGCAGTGTATACCATATACAAAACACACTGCAGCAACTCCCCAAGCATCCTTCAATAGTACACCCGAGCCACACACAATTCGAGTTTGGGACTACATCATCATCCCTTCAGCGTCGCTAAGCAAAAAAAACTGAGAACACCCTCACTAACACTACTTTAGAAGCTCTTACATCAGATACACCGCAAAAGCTCATCACCACCTTAAAGAGCAATTAGAATGGGCAACAAATGCTGGCCTTGCCATTGATGCTCACATGCCATAAAAAAATATTGTTCTTAAAAATTGCTCATGGACTTGCCAATTTGTTTATTGTTTTGCTCATTTTAGACCTGTAAAATAGGTCCAATTTAAATTTCAATTTCAAAGTTTGTGGCTGACATACATGATTTCGAGCTCACTGGCAACTTGCTGAGTAACACTGCAGTGCGACATTGCATTTTTAAACTATATGCAAATAACCCTACAGCGCAGTGGGTGAGCAAAGTGCCACCACAGGATTCCACTCTTAACAACCTTAAAATCCCACTGTGCTTTTTGAAGAATATACCTCCCTTCTGCTTAAGGATATGAATTCCTTGTAATATTAACAGACTCGTTTTATTAGTGGCACAATATTTTATGTTTAATCACAAGGTCAACTCAGGAATAAGTCACTTGTTGGTATTTAGAGACAATTTCTGATGACTGCTGCACTATACCCAACTTTTAAACTCAAATGCCTGCACTGTTTGCAAGTTTGTGAAGCAAGTAATAATTCTTTATACAGTTATGTAAAACATTGCAATTCTTGTGTGTCCCTTTGGAGATTTCTCTCAGATACCTCAAAGTTTACTTCAGCTTTCTGTTGGGTTTAGTGAATACTATAGATGACGGTGCACAGTAAAGAAGACAGGGATTAGCTGCAAATTATGTACTTACTTTTTTTTCTAACTAATCAGTTATTTTCAGTGAAAGGTAGAAATTAGCCTATACTTCCCTATCTCCTTCCCTCCCCCACTTCAATTTTTACCCTTCCCACCCTCAATGAATTACCTCTTGCAGAGGTAGGGTAGACTACACAGTGACTGCTCTTTTGTGACCAGCTGAGCCACTGTATATCAGTTGCCTATTCACCAAAGGAAGGATCATACTAATTTACAAGCTAAATCGGATTCTCATCACATAAGCATGCTTAATAGCACAGGAAACCAGATTGTAATCATGTGCAAGAACCCTGACTGGTTTATGCTCTTGCCATAGCTATAATGCTTCTGATGCCCCTTTACTCCAAATATCAAAGCAGTTTTGTCTGTCTCCATGTCTCTCACAGCTGCTTAACTGCCCAATTTCGACATTGTCCATTCTTTCAGCCTCTGAATTGCTATCGAATGCTTGACTGAGATAACCTGCATTCATACTCCACCAGTTCTCATTTCCATCAAATGTTTCAAACAAATTATTGCTTTTGACATAGCACATTATCTGTAAATAACAGGGGTCAACATTCATGATTCATGGGGCAATGACCCCATTTTGTTCAATGTTGTTCAATGAAGTATTTCTCCTAGTGATTTTAGCACTGTTGAAGGATCTAAACCATTAAATGAACCGGCCTTATCTCATCACAGCTGATAAAAGATGTGCTACACATTCTCAGCTATTTTTTGCTTTTAATTCTTCTGTCTTTCTTTTCAAACAGATCAGACCCAAATAAAGAGCTGCACAGCAGGTTAAAAAAAGAGACTCATCTGTTGAGAGACCGAATCAGGAGTGTTTCTTCACAGCTACACTCTATGAAGGTACATCAAATTAAAAGTCACAACAAGCAGAACATCCTGTGCATCAACAAAATCAAGCATTAATTAAGCACTGCCAGTGATTCTATATAAAGTTGGAGCTACAAGAAACTTCCATAAGAGATGAGTCTTCCCTGTAGATATTTCAGATGACTGCACATGAACTTAATCTCAGTTCTTTGTGCATTCAGTTTGCGTGTCTGACAATAGGGACAATGGTAAAGGCGAAACCAGCTTCACAATCCGTTTTGTGCAGTTTCTACATAAAGGGCATAGATTGTTACCATCTAGCTCTTCTGTGATGGCTTGCTATATTTATGGGGATAGGAAATTTGGACCTGTGTTCCCTAAATGCAACCCGGTAATGGAATATAAGGGATGGATGGAATATTATATTGTGAGCCACTACTCCTTACAGATCCCTCAGCAGCAGGATTACCTGCAGCATTATAATCACCCAAAGGCTGGGTGTTTGCTCTCTCGGGCAGAGAACGTCTTTTATATTTGAGTGTTTTAGAAGTGCCATATCACGCTTGGTCTTAAATAATCTTAGAAAGGTAGTGATGCCCTACTGCTCGAAATAATGCAATATTTGCGCTACTGGCATTATCCTATCTTGTCACATTTTGACCAGGTGGCAATGGGAGAATGGCAAATGTGAATCCCAGAATTCTGACCCAGAGCCAGATGGAAGGGCAGTAGTGTATACTGAAGTCAGGATTAGTGACAAATTTCAGAAGAGATCATTAAGCACCTATTTGCACAGAAGTTAGTTAAGAGTCAACCACATAGCTGTGAGTCTGGAGTCACACATAGGCCAGACCAAGTAAGAATGGTAGTTTCCTTCCATAAAGGACAGTGGTGAATGAGGTAGATTTTTCTGACCATCAACGATGGATTCATGGTTGTCATTGGACTGTTATTTTCAGATTTTTATTGAATTCACTTTCCACCACCTGCCACGGCAAGATTCAAACCCAGGTCCCAGAGCATTACCTGGGTCTCTGGATTAACAGTCCAGTGATAATACCACTAGCCATCGGAGGAAGGAGATTAATTAGACGTGTAAAGTTTTAAAATTTACTTTGTGGGGCTTTTGTGGTGCAGTAATAGTGTCCCTATATCTAAACCACAAGGCCCCAAGTTCAAGTCCCATCTACTTTAGACGTGTGCTGTAATATCGCTGAGCAGGTTAATTAGGAAAATAGCTAAACATTTACTCCATAGGATGAAACAAGCAATCTTCAGCTGAACAACCTAACAACTGTACATGTTTATATTTGCATTTTCTGACAATACATCAAATATAGTAAGCTATGTACTGTTAAACCAATATAGCAGCACTATCTTCTCCAGTTAATACAGGATTCATCGATAATGGTAAAATCACAGTGTAGCTCGAATACTAACTGAAAATGGAGATTTCTTTTTATTGCCTTCCATACGTTTAACCTAGCAACTGGTATTTCATTCTGTTCTTTCACAGATTTGACATAGCGTTTTCTTGTGCTGTGAAAGCAGAACAGCCAAGTGTAATTGATATGTTGTGGAATTTACACTGCATAACTTTGCAGGTTTATCTCAAAAAATTTAAAATTTTGTGAAGCAATTTAACACGCATTTTACATCTGCATCAGCCCACTATGCTATGTAATTGAAAAGGAAACTTTTAAAAAGCACTTATACCCTGGCTATGGCTGTATCCAGATCTCTCACAATTTGGCACTGATCCCTGTGGCACATCACTAGTCACAGGCTACCATCCTGAAAAGGCCCCCTTTACCCAAATTCTATCCATGCTAATATACTGCCTCCAATTCAGGGATTCTTATTTTATTAAGCAGCCTAATGTGTGGTACTTTAGCAAACACCTTCTAAAAATCCAAATATATTATATCTGCTGCTTCCTCTTTATTTATCCTGCTCAAAGAATTGTAAATTTTTCAGGCATGATTTCCCCTTCATAAAGCCACGCTGACTCTGCCTGATCAAACTATGTATTGGTAAATGTTCTACTTTCATATCATTTCAAAGGTTCTAACATTTTTCCAATAACTGATGTTAAGCTAACCAGCCTGCAGTTACCATTTTTTTGTCTCCTTCTATTTTTAAACAAAGGTGTGTTATAAAGCAGAGGTTGACCCACCCCTGAGAACTAAAACCGAAACACCCGAAGAGGAGCACCTCATCCTATAATCTCTAAAAGGAGTGCAAAAGTGGTGTAACCTGCCTTTCAGCAATTTTTAATTGTTAAATAAAAATAAATCCCTGACGCTCACTTTAAAATCAACAAGTAATAATTTATTTATCTGACTTTAACAGTGAACAAATCAGCTAAAATATTAGCAAACAATCTCTTCTCATTACTAACTATTCCCAAATAAAACAAGATACTAATGATATGCATTTCCAATAAATACAAGTCTCACATCTTGTTTTTTGTGTAATTTGGTCTCTCAAAATTACAGTCAGGTTACATGTATTCCAGAACGCTCTGTGTCTTCTCCGTCGATTCTTCTGTCAGGAATGTTAACTAGTTGTGCCGTGGGTACTACTTCGAGGGTGCTTTCTCTAAGACATAGAGGAGACTGTGAGACCAATGATTCTCTCTTGAGAGCTAAGGGCTGTTAGCTCCAGCAGATGGCAATTAACTCTGGGGCTTTGTCCAACGGCTCCATTCTTTTATACCCTTGATGACATATCAATATTTCTTACAATATGATTGGTTCTATGCTGTCAAAACTATTAGATTTAAATTTAATTGGTTTTTGGCATCTAAGTGCCTGGTTCAAATTGATTGGATAAATTCAAAACTTGTTGTTTTGGTAAAAACTGCTGCTTGGTCTGCTAACTAACAGCCTTTCAATACAAATGTTTCAATTTGGGGGCTCTCTGTATACTTGCAAACTTTCAAGCTGCTGCTCACAGACACCCATTTTAAATCTCTAAGCACAGAAAAAGCACATAATCTACTATAAGGACAACAAAATACTTTCTCCCCTAGTATTTTACAGACACCAAATTCTAACTTCATGTCTCCCAATCCACAACTACTCTCCCCAACTTCGCAACGCCTCTCTCCTTAAGAAAGAACCATCATCATGAAAAGATGGCTTCTTTTTTTCCCTTTTAAAACCACAACTCCATTATATTACTGGATCCATAGCTCATTAACCTAATGTTACACATTTTCTACTAATTCTATATAAACATAAACATTGATAACTACCGTTTCTGTCTTATATAAATATGTTTCTTTTAAATGCATGATAAAGCATCTGTAATAACATTTTTACGACCCACAACACGTACAATCTGTAAATTAAATGCTTGTAATATGAGACTGCAATGAAATAATCTGGTGTTCTTGTCCTTAAATCTTTCCAGAAGTGTCAAAGGATTGTGATCGGTACGCACAACCGTCTTTGATGCATCATTTGCAACGTAAACATTAAAATGTTATAAGCCCATTACCAAACTCAATAACTCTTTTTCAATGGTTGAATATTTTTTTCTGATGGATATTGAGTCTTGTTAAAAAAAAAACTGATTGGCCTTTCTATTCCACAATCATCCTCCTGTAGCAACAACCTACATCACTTGCATCAACGGTGACTTCGAAGGGTATCAAAAAATTTGGCATGACTAAAACTGGTGCAGTGCTTAACATTGCTTTTATATTCTCAAATGCCTCTTGGGCATTGTTCTATCTATTGAAAATTCAGGTTCTTTTTTAACAAATCCTTCAACGATGCCCACTATGCTACTAAAGTTTGGTGCAAATTTCCGGCAGAATCCACTCCATCCCAAAAATCATAACACTTCCTTCTTCGAGGATGGTCTTAGAAATTCCTCGATGGCCTTTATCTTCGCCTTCCTTGGTGTCATCCATACATTTACAATGTTGTGCTCTAAGAATGGCACTTCCACCTTCGCAAGTTCTGTTTTTGCGAAATTTATGACCAAGTCTACCTCCTGTAGTCCCTCAATGAGCTTTGCAAAATGCTCAATGGGATCCTTCCATGAATGGCTAAAGATCACTGAGTCATCTACGTAGATGGTACAATTAGTCAATCCTGCGACAACTCTGTTCATAAACCTTTGAAAAGTGACCGGTGTGTTTTTATACCAAAAGGCATTACTTTAAATTGATATAGCCCATTTGCGGTTACAAAAGCAGAAACTTCTTTCTCTCTCTCCAGCAAAAGTACTTGTCAGTAACCGCAAAATAAGTCCAACTTTGTAATGTTAGTGGCTAGTCCTACTTTTTCCGCTAAATCCACTAGCCTTGGAAATTTGTATGAGTCAGATTTGGTCAAGGTGTTGACCTTCCGATAATCCACACAGAATTATTGAGTACCGTCAGGTTTGGAAACCAACACCATCGGCGAACTCTGCTTACTTTGACTTATCTCTATGATGTCTTTTTGGAGCATTGCTCCCACTTCCTTCTGAGCCTGCGCTGTTTTAAGAGGATTAAGCCTGTAGGGGTGTTGTTTTATCAGAACAGCATTCCCTACATCAACCTCATGTACTATGGTGTTAGTCCTCCCCATTCTATTTCTACATAGGTCCTCATAGCACTGTAACAAGTCTTTCAATTCAGTTCTCTGTTCCTGGGAAAGATAGCTCACTACCTTATCCCATTCCTTAAGGACTTCCTCATTATTAAATTTCTTATGAGGCACATCAAAACCCAAATCATCTGGATTTGATTCCTCACTCTGATTGGCAATAACTAATACCTGTTTTTCCAGTTCCCTTTCCCTGTCATAGTAAAATTTCAGCGTGTTTGCATGACATACCTGATCATTCTTTTTTCCCTATCTGGCATCTTTACCAGATAATTCACCTGACTTAACTTCTTCTCAATCTGTTAGGGACCACTGAACCTTGCTTTGAAGGGATCTCCTGCCACTGGTAACAGCACCAATACTTTATCCCCAGAGACAAATGTACAAATTTTAGGTTTCTTATCTGCTTCTTGCTTCATTAGGTGCTGTGTCACCTTCAAACGTTGTCCGGCTAATTCACCTACTCTGTTTAATCCTTCTCTCACGTCAGATACATAATCCAACTGTGAGATCTCTGACTTTGGACTGATCATCTTTTCCTTGATTAATTATAAAGGCCCTCTTACTTCGCGTCCGAATATCAATTCAAATGGAGTAAACTGAGTTGATTCATTTGGAGCATCTCTAATAGCAAAAATATAAATGGGATACCTTTAGCGCAATCATTTGGCTAATCCTGGCAGTAAGCCTCAACATCTTTTACATTGTTCCCTGGGATTCGGGATGGTATGCACTTGTTTTAAAGTGTTTGATGCCTTTAACTATCCATGACCTCCTTAAATAATTTGGCAGTAAAATTGAACCCTTGGTCTGACTGAATCTCCCTGGGTAGCCCATAAGGGTGAAGAAAGCAAGCAACTCCTTCACAACCTTTTTCGCCTTGACATTCCATAATGGAATTTCCTCCAGAAACCTGGTATACACATCTATGACGGTTAGCAAATATTAGTTCCCACATCGGGTTTTGAGGGAGTGGACATACACAGTCAAATATACCCCACACAAAAGGTTCTTCAAATGTGGGAATTGGCATCAAAGGTAACAAGCGTGGGGCTGGATGAACACAGCAGGTCAAGCAGCATCATAGGAGCAGGAAAACTTGATGTTTCGGGCCTAGACCCTTCATCAGAAATGGGGGAGGGGAAGAGGGTTCTGAAATAAATAGGGAGAGAGGGGGAGGCGGACAGAACCCTCTTCCCCTCCCCCATTTCTGATGAAGGGCCTAGGCCCGAAACATCAAGATTTCCTGCTCCT